>OY482673.1:27997430-28597430 GCA_960531455.1 Urophora cardui
CGAGAACTAAGTTACATGTATTCCTCTCTCAAAAATACTAATCCACAAAAGAAACATATGCACTTACTTCCATAGATTTTCATCACAGCCATGGCTGGTTCGACAAACGCCACATCCACGTTTCGTATGACTTTGTGTGCGTCCCATGTGACCGCAATTACTGCAAATCGTTTTATCATCCACACGCATTTCCCATGCTGTATATTTACTCTCTTCACTGCGCCATGATCTTATTCTGGAAAATATTAGAATATTAAGTGTACTGTTTGACTACAATTGCAATTCAGAAGTTTCATTTACCTATCTAAAATTTCAATTTCTTTGTATTTATTGAATAGCTTAAGTACACCATCACGTCCAATGCCCCCGATACCTTCCGGACAATAATCACAACCACAAAGCAGCGCCATCACAATGGTTTTATGTTGACCAAAATCTAATTAAAGGCAATTTTCAAATGTTAAACCTCCTGAAATTCCTTTTCTTTGCATACGAACCCATTTTTTCTTTGATTTGCCGCATGTCATAGATATCCACTGCACCTCCTTGAGCTGCTTGTGCACCTTGGGTCGAAACCGAAAAATTACGATATACACGAATAGCACCGTAAGCGAAACAATCAGAATCCTGGCTGATAACACCATCGACTAACTATAATTAAATGATTTAAATTAAGTGATTAATATTTTAATATCTATGTATGTAGGACATTGTAATAGCATATTCACTAACCCCTTTTTTGTTGAGAAAAGCACAATAAGCCTCCGCTTCGCCGGGCGCTTGAACACATTGTATACCCATGGACTGTAGTAAGTTCTCGCATTGTTTTAGCACATGATTAAATCTGGTTCGTCCTTTTTCTTTGATTAAGTTGCTTTGTCCCACTTCTTTCGAGTCTGCCCCTGGCTTCTTCTGTGTTGGTTTTGTGCCACGAAATTGGAGTTCACCGCGTTTTGCTATTACTTGTGATTTGAGTTTCGGGGCGGTTCCTTCGAGAACAAATATTGGTGTGACATCTTCCCAGATTAGATAGCATGTGCGAAAGAATAAGTTCCTTATTTGGAAAAAGAAAATATTAAAACAAATGGTTCAATGTACGTTTATTTACATACTTACTTCAAGTGATGTCTGGGATGAACAAAGTAATCAACCACATTGAGACTTTCACAAATCCAGCCCGCAAGATCTATGGCCACTTTTTTGCCTCTAAGCTCACAAAGAGGCTTCCGGTCCGCATGTGGCGTAAGTATTGACCAAAGGTCCTTAACGCCCATCCCATTAAAATGAAACAATCGAATAAGATTAGTGAACCTCGGCGGGTTTACAAAAAATACGAAAATTTAAAAAAATTGCATAAATAGGTGTACTCGCGTACTTTTTCCAGCAGCTTTTCTCTGTTTGCCTCTATCACCAGGGTTGCCGGAGACAACTTTTTTTCCTACCAAAAGTTGGTCGGCAACCCATCCAAATCCTACCAAATTTTTTTTCCACTTAAAATTTTTTTCTTCAATTTGAAGTTTATTGAAAATATATTCATTTAGTACAATAAAAACAAATATATGTATATTTTAATAAACATATAAAGTCTGTAAAAGAACTACTTCTATACTAACTACTTTGCCTTGCATTCACAGGTAATATTTTTCATATTAATATTTAAAAAAAAAAAAAAAACAAGTAAGGAAGCCTAAGCTCGAGTGGAATCGAACATTAGATACTCAGCTGTATGCTTTCATTGTTTGTTTGCGTTTGATGGAAACACGGTGTAATTTATATAAAGCGAGTGCTGCATAAAGTGGGCGTAGCCACACCCATTTTCAAAATTTTTATCAATCATCCAACTAAGCATATGAATATTATTCTTTGTGCAAAATTTCATTCCTTTATGACTTCCAGTTACAAAGATGTCACGTTACAAATTTCCAAAGCGTGTTCCAGAAATATCTTTGCTAAAAAGTAGGCGTGGTCATAAACCGATTTCAATAAATTTTTGCGTGTATATTAACACAAGTTATAAAAGTGTATAAACCAAGTTTCGTCATAACATCTCAATTATTTGTCGAGTTATAGGCTAAGAAATCTCGTATATTCCTTTCTCTAAAAAGAGGCAGTGCCACACCCATTTTCCAAAATTTTTCTACTTTTTGTTTCCGGTCTATTGTGGAACTCATGCCACAAAATTTCAATGAATTACCTTTATATTTGACAAAGATATCGCTTAAAATGTGGTCGTCAACCGATTTTGGCAATTTTTAGTCCAAACATTTGCCGAAGTAAGTATATTACGTACATCAAATTTCATCGATATATCTTCAACGGTTTCTGAGTTAGGACTCATAAAACTTTCAATGTTTGCCCCTTAATAAGTGGGCGTGGCACCGCCCATTTTTTCAAAATTTTTGCGTGTTCTGTTTTATGTCCATAGTTGGACTCAGCGACAAAATTTCAGTGATATATCTTTATATTTGACAGAGATATATCTTAAAATGTTTTTATTAGGCCACTTTATAATACACATATATAAAAGTGGGCGTGGCCGTCAACCGATTTTAACTATTTTCCGTCCAAATGTTTGCCTAAGTAATTAAATCACGCATACCAAATTTCATCGATATATCTTCAATGGATTCTGAGTTATGACATATAAAACCATTTTCCAAAATTTCATCAAATTTCTTCATAGGGGACTGAGCTCAACACGTGGGTAAAATTTCATCGCTCCAGCTATATTAGTGACTGAGATACCAAATTTCCGATTTTTTCTATATAGGAAAAGTGGGCGTGGTCATGGTCCGATTTCGCCTATTTTCAATACCAACCGTCCCAGTCTCGATACCAACTTGCATTTCAAATTTCATCAAAATATCTCAATTTTTGCGCGAGTTAGAGTGTTTACAGACGGACGGACGGACGGACGGACAGATATATCATTTTGATATATATAAGTCTATATCTATCTCGATTATTTCATTCTGTTACAATCCACCGTTATGTGATTAAAACTATAATACTCTGTGTACTAGTACAGCTGAGTATAAAAATAGTGAAACAGAGTTGCTAGTATGTTTGAAAATACATATTTCCTCTTTTTCTCTTATTTTCGCAAAACCTACCAAAATTCGATCTAGCCTACCAGCCGACCAAATGAAAAAGGTCCTACCCGTTTTGGTCGGAACGGACCACGCCCGGCAACTCTGTCTATCACTCTCTATCTCGCCAAATATCATTCATCCTCTCACAAGAGAAAAATATCCAAAAAAGTAAAAAAATGCAAATCTATTCAAATCTTGCAGGAAAGATGAACAGCTGATCAAATTAAAATTATGGGAATTAACAAAATATATACAAATCCTATATTTACAAAAATTTATACGAAATTTGTATTACTTTAGCTTAGTTTCAGCTGTAGATTATGCCTGCATTGTATTTTACTAATAAAGAAACATGTATGTATGTATATAAATGCGGAGCTGCGGCTGCCTGCTGGCATTGCATATTGACATACATACATACATACATACATATAAGTTAGCAGAGGGTAACCGGTGGACTTCCTACATTAAGCAACAAACATACAATGCTGCTGTTATCATCCGACATTTAGCTCAAGTACAGATGCAGACATAATCAAATGTTATTTATTTACATCTTTCATAATTAATTCGTCCATATTTAACTTTTTTAATTTTGAATTTCAATTTTGCAATTTTCGCAAATTACAAACATATGTTTTTTCATCAGCTGTTTTGCTGCTGGACAAATGTGATGGAAAAAATTTGTCCTGCAGAATTTTGCAGCCTCTCACAAAAATAAACGTCACTTTGCTCTCTCATTTCCATCACTTCTGCAATTTTTTTGCGTAAAAAAATGGAAAAAGCGGATATTTGTTGCAAAATTGTAATAAATTGCAACAAATTGCTGTACGCGAATACAACTATTATGGGAATTAACAAAATATATACAAATCCTATATTTACAAAAATTTATACGAAATTTGTATTACTTTAGCTTAGTTTCAGCTGTAGATTATGCCTGCATTGTATTTTACTAATAAAGAAACATGTATGTATGTATATAAATGCGGAGCTGCGGCTGCCTGCTGGCATTGCATATTGACATACATACATACATACATACATACATACATACATATAAGTTAGCAGAGGGTAACCGGCGGACTTCCTACATTAAGCAACAAACATACAATGCTGCTGTTATCATTCGACATTTAGCTCAAGTACAGATGCAGACATAATCAAATGTTATTTATTTACATCTTTCATAATTAATTCGTCCATATTTAAATTTTTTAATTTTGAATTTCAATTTTGCAATTTTCGCAAATTACAAACATTTGTTTTTTCATCAGCTGTTTTGCTGCTGGACAAATGTGATGGAAAAAATTTGTCCTGCAGAATTTTGCAGCCTCTCACAAAAATAAACGTCACTTTGCTCTCTCATTTCCATCACTTCTGCAATTTTTTTGCGTAAAAGAATGGAAAAAGCGGATATTTGTTGCAAAATTGTAATAAATTGCAACAAATTGCTGTACGCGAATACAACTAATGTCAAAAGAAATGTCAAGTAGAAACAGCTGTTTGAAATAATCCCCCAATAGGAATTCGTTTCACCGATAAGAGGTGTTTATTTACGATTTTAAAAATTTTAAAAATGATGTTAAAAATTTTGTTTTGCAAATTTCGATGTTTGTTTTCCTATTTTCTGCCGATTACACACCGAAAGTATTCCCACAAGTGTGAAAAACACAGCAACGCGGAATCGTTTCGGTAAGCTGAAATTACCGAGCAAAAAATGTCGATCCGATGTCGTACCGAGTAATGTGAAAAGGCCCTAACTTCAACAAATCACTCAATAATAACAATAATGTCTTCTAGCGAAGACTAAGACATTATAACTTGCTACATTTATAGCCGAAACGAGTTTTTTACTGACTTTGTTCTTCTTCTTTTATCACGCCGCAAAAATGTATGCAGTAATTCCTCAAATTTTACTGACCGGTCTTACCGCGCTGCGGTATACCGAAATTAATCCGCTCCGATTTCATGTATGCAACACTAATGTGAAAGTGCCAATTGAAATACATGTGGTCGGTAAGGTTTCGGTATACTTTCGGTAAAAACCAAAAATGTCGATCCGATACCGCACCGAGTAATGTGAAAGCGCTCTAACACGACAGCAAAATTATTTACGATATTAAACTATAGAACAAGTTCATGTTGATGTTGTAATGGCAACAACACTGTCCAGAAGATTTGAGTAGCGTATAAATTCATTCTCGGCCAGATAAAAATTATAATCGCTCTAGTAATTAAACCTACCTGTGTTGGGAACAGTTTTTGCTTCATCGGTTATGGTTGGTTAATGCAAACAATCGATTACATTTGTAATCGATTCACATGAGGTATCATCACTAATTGTTTACAAGATTGCGCCAAACTTGCGAAATTTATAAATTTAATTTTTTTTTCTGTTTTCTGTTATTTATCACTATTCTAGTGTCCATAAGCCATAGATAACCCATAAGCAAATAAGCAGCAATGGAAGAGCAACGTAAGCGAAAATAACATGCATATATCTATTTATTTAATGAATAAAACTTAATGAAATGTTAAAACATCTGAAGGATATATTAAACGAAAAGAAAAGGCAAGAAAGGACGGCCTTTATAATCAACAGTTGGCTATTGGTTGTAATAATTTGGGTGATTATTACAATCAGCAGGGTAAATATAATGAAGCGGTTATTGAATATGAACAAGAAGCGGAAATTTATGCCAAATTGGGTAAGAGAATGGAAATGGCGAGAGCACATAGAATGATTGGTGAAATGTTTATGCTGCTGAGTCAGTTTAGCAAAGCTAAGGAGCATATAAATCTATACCTTGGTGCGTTGTTGTTGTAAAATGGCAATTGCCTAAATATTAACCAATTGTTTTTTTTTCCAAAAGATATCGCTAAAAAGCTGCAAAATAAAGTGGAAGAACAGCGGGCATATGCTACATTGGGGCGTGCCCACCTGCTACATGGACAAAGTACTTTAGATACGTCAGCTGCCACTACAATGGAACAGATGAGGCAGGCTGAGCGGGCTTTCCTCAAAAGCTTGCTTTTAATTAAGGAGTAAGTTCTTTATGCTATACATATGTTGGCACTTGAAAAAGTAGTTAGGATTAACAAATAACATTTCATCAATACATATCAATACATAAAGAGATAGCTTTAATACTTCTCTTTCGAACTAACTATCAAGTATATAACATAATTTTTTTATCCATATGTATTTTTAGCCTTTCAGGTCAAATATCAAAATTGGAGCAATTGGATATGCAAGCGCGTTGCTATCTCAATATTGGCGTGGTTAAAGAGCATATGGAAGAATTCGAAGAATCCATATCGTATATAGAAAAAGCGATAAAAATCAGCAAAGCTCATGACATTTTCGAATTAACACATTTATGCTATATTTCGATGAGTTTGCAATATTTCTATAAAAAGAATGATTCAACATTGGCGTTGCGCTACTGCAATTTGGCATTGGAGGTTGCGAAACGCTTACCGAATAGGGTCAAGAAAATATGCGAAACCTTAATTACAAAATCGGAAATTTTAATTAAAGATGGTGATTTTGCAAGCGCAAAACAAATATTAACTAAGGCTTATAAGAAAAATACACCCGATGAAAATGATCGGAATAGCATTGAAAAGTCGCTGCGCATAGGTTAGTTGCTTCGTTTTTTGCTTAAAGATATTTAAGTATGTGCATTTATAACCAGTTGTGGTGATATGATGCATGGTATTTTTTTTCTTTTCACTTTGCTCAAATTAAATGAGTTGTAGTATTGCAAAGTAGGTTTATTAATTAACTGAATAATCTCTCCAAAGCTGGGAATATATGTATCATTTCATCCATTGCTTATTTATTTCTTCTATTACAAATACTACTAAGGCACTCTTTTGTTTCTTCAGTCGTAAAAATTTGCCAAATTCTTGACGAACTAGTCACCACGAGCTCTATTGACTATGAAAAACGTAAGCAGTTATTTGAAAAACTTGGCGATGGCTGTTGTCAACTGCAAAACTATTCGAAAGCCATTGAGTATTATCGCCAAATGTTGAGTTGTGCCGAAAAAAATTCCGAGCCTGAAAAAAATCTAATACCCATCTATGTCAGCCTCTATCAAACGTACAAAGACAATAAGGAATATGACCAAGCGCTGGTATATTTATGGAAGGAATATGAGCTCAATAAAGAAGTGCCTACGGAAGCCTTCGCCACTTTGTGTGCCATTGCCGAGGTGTGCGAACAGCAACGACAATCCTTTTGGACTGTGCAGGATGTTTACCAGAAAGCGAAACAGCAAGCAGCTAAGAATACAAATGAACGGGAGCGCCGAAAGCAGGAGCGCATAGTTTATGTGCGTTTAAAGCGGTTGATGCTTAAACATAAAATGCAAATGTTGGCTGATGAATTGCTGGAAGAGGCTAAAGAGAAAGGTGTGTATGTCAAAAAGCGTCCTATTTTCTACTCAATAGAGTATATTCGAAGTACTGAAATTGGTCGTAATCTAACCGTTATTAGAGCAATCAATGCTTTGCGTTAGTGTTGCTAATATCTTCCGCATTTCTTCTATGTACTTGCAGGTATACATTTAAAAACGGACAACAACGCCGACGATGTGAGCGATACTGAGTCGGAATCCGATGCGGATTCTGCAGCATGCAACGATGAAAACACACCCGATCTGGGCGATGATGTATGTCTCGACGATCTAACCGATTCGGATATGAGTGATTTAGATGAAACTGAAAAGCCGCGAACACATCGTGCCACACGCGGTGTACGTGCACTCACAATTAAGCGCAACAATAAAGGCGAAACGCAACTGCATCAGGCATGCATAGCAGGCAATTTGGAGCTGGTGCGCCGTCTGCTCGATCAGGGTCATGTGGTTAATGTGCGCGATCATGCCGGTTGGATACCGCTGCACGAAGCCTGCAATCATGGCTATCGCGATATCGTCGAACTGCTGTTGGATCGCGGTGCAGCGGTAGCGATCAATGACAAAGGCGGTCTGAGTTGTGATGGCATAACACCACTTTATGATGCCTGCGCGAATGGATTTTTGGATGTGGTCGAGCTGCTATTGGATCGTGGCGCTGATACGGCGATAAAAACCGATTTTGGTGAAACATGTTTGAATGGTTTGGATAATTGGCGACGTTCGGCCACATTAACGGAGGGTGAGCAGGCGCAATATGAAGTGATTAGAGCGAGAATATTGACAACACTTTCGAAGGCGGGAATTTGTAGAAAATCGGCGGGTGTAGCATTGAAAAATAAAGATGTGGTGCCGCGTGCAGTGGATGATGAGGATTCGGATAGTGGCGAAAGAACTTTGGTGGCTGAGGAGATGAATTGCAGTGACGGCAGTCGCAGTAGGCGTTCCGGTAATTTGAATCGCTCGGCGGAAAGTCAAAGGAAATCAAAGGTATATACAAAAAAAAAATATGAATATTCAGAATGGCGATTTGCTCAGTAGATCGATTTTAGCGCTATCTAGCGTGTTTTTTTTTTCTACTTCATAATCGGACTATAAGAGTACAGAAAAATAACACTGTCCAACAGTGATTTCTCAACACGAACAAACGCTATTAATTATGAAAGAGAATGTCTCCCAGACCAACTTTGCCGAACAGAGTACTAGTCCAGAGGGTCTGAGTTTTTTTTTAGAGGGGTTTAAAGTTTTATGGTTTTAGCTGGAGATGCAATTACTTTATCGAAAATATCTTATAAAAAATGACCTCAAATGAAGTTTTTGAGCTCGGACTTCTGCTACAGAATTTAATAAGGAATTTCTTTGTGGAAGACGTTAACCCTCTAACGCCCACGCAAATGGCTGTTATTAACCCTTGTTTAGAAGCACATGTAGAAAATATTAATTTACAATGCAGATAGAGGGTTAAAATGTTCTAGAAAATTATTCGCCATAAAATTTCACTAGGGGTCCCCTCAGACAAGATCTTTGTACAAATAACGCAAAAGACCACAGGATATAATAATCACAAATTACGCCATGAAATTGGCAACAAATTTTATATGTATACGCATTAGATGTACTTTTTTTTATTTGGATCCTCCCTCCGGCACCGGAATATGAAAATGAGTTGTTGTAGAGTAAGTAAATTGAAAAAAAAGTTCACTTTCGCAGAAACTGAATGGGGCTACTCCAAAAACCGTGCGAATTTCAGGAATTTCAAGGCAAGTTTAGATATATGTATGAAAAGTTATGCCTTTGCACAAGAAAAAAAATGTATATCTACCTATACGTAGAGTTAACCGCTAAAGCGAATAGCGTATTCAGTTTTTAGTGCACTACCCTGGGAGGGTAATATCGCGGCCTAAATAGAACATTTTGTTTTTTTTTCTCGCGAACATACTTACAACTTCATGGCCTATATTCTTTCTGACAGCGGACATTTTTTTTATCTGAATCACACAGGATGCTGCTTAATTTAATGCGGTTTTCAAAAACTCATTCTGGTTAAAAATCTATTATAATCTGGATGAGCGCATCAATTTAAGTGAAATAAAATATACCCTAATAAGGCTGACATGGATTAAAATTTCTAAAAAATTGTAACAATTTTTGCTATTCAAAGCGATTCATGATGGCGGATAACTCCACAAATGTAAAAAAAGGTAGAAAGGTCGAGACCGTGGATAGCGGAAAAAATGTGGACCCGGATGGCCCCAAATATTTTTGGGCAATATTGGCATCAAACTAGGGTTTGAATATTACCTTCACTGGGGAGTGTACGAAAAAACTGAATACTACATTCGCTTTAGCGGTTAACTCTACGTATAGGTAGATGTAAATTTTTTTTCTGGTGCAAAATTATAACTTTTTCATACATAAATCTAAACTTGCCTTGAATTCTTGAAAACGCGCTGTTTTTGTAGTAGCCCCATTCAGTTTTTGCAAAAGTGAACTTTTTTTTTCAATTTACTTACTCTACAACAACTCATTTTCATATTCCGGTGCCGGAGGGAGGATCCAAATAAAAAAAAAGTACATCTAATGCGTATACATATAAAATTTGTTGCATATTTCATGGCGTAATTTGTGATTATTATATCCTGTGGTCTTTTGCGTTATTTGTACAAAGATTTTGTCTGAGGGGACCCCTAGTGAAATTTTATGGCGAATAATTTTCTAGAACATTTTAACCCTCTATCTGCATTGTAAATTAATATTTTCTACATGTGCTTCTAAACAAGGGTTAATAACAGCCATTTGCGTGGGCGTTAGAGGGTTAACGTCATCCACAAAGAAATTCCTTATTAAATTCTGTAGCAGAAGTCCGAGCTCAAAAACTTCATTTGAGGTCATTTTTTATAAGATATTTTCGATAAAGTAATTGCATCTCCAGCTAAAACCATAAAACTTTAACCCCCTCTAAAAAAAAACTCAGACCCTCTGGACTAGTACTCTGTTCGGCAAAGTTGGTCTGGGAGACATCCTCTTTCATAATTAATAGCGTTTGTTCGTGTTGAGTAAAATTTTTGTAAATTTGTTGGACTGTGTAATAGTTCGCATGAAGTGCTAAAAAGTAAAAATTTTCCATATAATAAATTTAATTTTAAATAAAATAAGCCTTTTAATATTTCAATATTCCCTTTCTATTACTTTTTTCTTTTCAAGGATCACAAAAAACAATCACCGCGCGAAAAATCCGCTAGTATGGAGTACAAAAACGTTATGGCTCAATTGAAGCATCCCAATCGTGCACCCCAGCACAACACTCTGCTGGACACTGACGAAAACTTTGACAGCTTAAGCTGTGGCAGCAGCTCAAGCACCACCAAATTACGACGCAACGCTTTACTAGCCGAAAATGAAGTCGTTGATGATGATGATTGGTTAATTGACGATTTAGGGCCCGAACGCAAGAAGCGACGTTTTCACACGCCAACCAAACAGTTGCCATCGCCAGCAAAATCCAAATCGGTGTCACATCGTGATAACGTTAATTACACCGACTGGTGTGTGAGTGATGATGTGGATTTGTCGGCCCCTACTGATGATGCTTTTCAGGTGCTCTTCGATGCGGCTACCACAACAACAAACAAGCAACAACGTCAAAAGCAGACACGCAAATTACGCTTATCCGGCTCGTCAAGTATTTCAAGCACAAATTCCAAGTCTTTGTCAGGCAGTAAACCTAATAATAAATTAAAACATCAATCCTCATTGCTTGAGAATGGTTTTTGCCGTTTTCGCAGCGAAAGCCCCAGCTCGTTGGTGGGGTTAGGGGATGACGTTTACGTTAATGATGGCGATGACACGACGCCAAACCATAATCATTCATTTACAAATGAACCCGATTCAACAACAACATCCATACATCTACTTATATCGCCATCAAAACCATCGCAAATTCAACAAGTACCAACCACGCAGCTTATACCAACAACACTTTCATTTAAAATCAAAGTCGAAAATGAATTGTTGCTGGTGCCGATAGAGCGTAAAAAATTGAATGATATAAATATACGTTGGTTGGCCGAGGAGGCGGCGCGGCGTTATTATAAGTGAGTGATTGGTAGTATGATTTAATCAATGTTATTAAAATTTATAATATTCTCTTCTGCCTTTCCCCACAGTTTGGTGGGTTTAAAGCCGGTACTGCGTTTGAAAACTGCCGATGGTTTTGCTTATGAAGAAAATGATTCAGTGAGTGTGGCGGTGGAACAGAATATGATATTGGCAACGGTGTTGGATTGGCAGATATCGCCACTGACACAGCGTTACGAGGAGATGTGCCATCAGTTGAAAAAGGGTGAGCATAATTTGTTATTAATGTGCTTTTGAGAGCTTTTTAATACGTTCCACATAACATCCACATACAATCCACTTACGTTCCACATCTATTTTGTGATAGTTTTACATTTATGTAAGTCAAATATTATGCTTATACTAATATTTTCTTTTTTATTTAATTTTCTTAGAACTGAGATTGTGGTTATGTTGTTGTTGTTGTTGTTGGTGTTGTTGTTGTTGTTGTTTTTGTTGTTGCTCTTGTTAGTGTTGTGGTTGTTTTTGATGTTGCTCTTGTTAGTGTTGTAGTTGGGTTGTTATTGTTGTTGTTGCTGTTGTTGTTGTAGCCACTAAAACACCAGAAGATTTTAGAGAGTGCAGGGGAAGTAACAGTCCTTTGCCGGATAAATCCGGTACGCTCGAGTACTAGTCCCTGTTGACACTAGCTCGACTCGAGAGCGAACGATTTTTTTGGCTATCATCAATCTTCTAGGCCGGTGGATTTAGTCGCCTCTTACGACAGGCATATATTCTAAGCCCCCTAACCCGCTGGGTTGAAATGATTATTGTGGTTCTGTGGTTAGGGTGTTTAGGATGTGTGTTTGTGTTCAATACTAATCAATATCCTAAATCAGATTTCTCTCTAACTCAATTTATCAGCTCTTTTTAACACGCTTTTATTACGTTCACCTGTATATATGTATGTATGTAATTTCTAGCTGCTGCCTAAATATACGCAACATATTTACTAATGAGATTAGTACTAGTATTCTGTAAGCTGTCTCAAGTCACTAATAGAGACTTTTGGAGACTTTTTCGTGGTGATATTGAGTTTGAGACAATTTGGTATTCTGTAAGCTATCTCACGTCCCAAGTCTCAAAAAATACGTCACTAATTAGTGACCTGGTTTCGAGGAGGTCACAAAACAAACAAAACATTGAGGTGAACTAAATAAAGCGCCAAAATTTATAAAAACTTACAATTTGTTTGCTCTTTGCTCGTTCGCTTGCTATTTTCTGTAATAAAACAAGTTTGCGTGTATTTTTTAAATATTCACTTATATACTTTTAATACCTTATTCTATTACCCTCTGCGCTTTGCTTCTTCTCTGCCACTTGCATGATGGTTTTCGCAGTTAATCATATTTAAAATAATTTTTTTTCTAATTCCAATCAAAATGAATTTCATATCAGACGTAAATAGCGAAGTTCAAAGTGCCTTGGAGCAAACACAAACAACAAACATCATCTGCTTAACAAATCATTGGCTCGTCCCAACCATCACCGAACCTCTATTCAAAGCAGTATTACATCAAGCTAATTTGCGTGTCATTGATTTGAGAAATAATTTCATACAAAACGAAGGCTGTCGACAATTGGCCAAATCCATACCGACGCTTAAACAGCTAAAAATACTCAATTTGCAAGGTAATTTCATTACAGCCGAAGGTGTAAATGCCTTACTCACCACACCAAGTGGTCTCGAAGAGCTTGAAGAGTTGAATTTGAATCAAAATCCCCTCGGTAATGATAGTTTGCGCATGCTGGAGAGATATTGCCAAAGCACTGCAGCTAAATCTCTACAAAAACTCTCGCTATCGAATTGTGGCATAACAAATTTGTACGATTACGATTTGGCTTTTTTTCAATTGAGTGGATTCGATTTAAGTTACAATAAGCTAATCGATGATTCCCTGCGTAAACTCTTGGCCAAATTGAATGCATCCCGTTTGCGCGAATTGAATTTGAGTTACACGCAAGAGCGCAGCAGCAGCAGCACGCTTTGCATAGATGAACGCAATGCCGACCAAAATGCCGATCATATAATGTCCTTCTTCGAGAGTGGCACCTGCGAGAAATTTCGACGCATTCAACTCGCTGGCTGTCACTTGAGTGATATGAATGTGTATAGAATTGCTGAAAATTTAAAAAAGGCCTGCGATTTGGATTTTCTGTCGTTAAGCGATAATCAAAAATTAACTGGTGCCGCTTTACAAGCGTTATTTACGAAGCTACCACATTTACGTAAATTATGCGCATTACATTGTCGGCATATCATCGATGAGGAACGCTTGGAAAAACTAGAAAAGCGAGAATTGGCCAAACAGATGCCGAATTTCCTAGCGTTGACGTTAAGCGACGACGATGGGGATGGTGATGATGATCGATACGAACGACGTTTGCGCAGTTGGTGGCAGCTGCAATGGGGCGAGAAAGCACATTCAAAATCCTTTAACGGCTGTTTGTTGCTGTACATAAACGAACAGGATTTGCAGCAAAATTGGTAGCATACATATGTAAATGAAATAAGCACATCTCACACTGAAAAACTTCAGTGTATGAATACACACGCTTTCGCCTAAAAGTATGCAATGTTTACATACATACATACATACATACATCCATACATACATACAGGTGAAGCTAATAAAAGCGTGTTAAAAAAGGTAGTGATTTGATAGTAAGTAATACGCGCTCGGAAATAACGTACGCGTCTTGTGCGAGCAGCTAATTCAAGTTCTCGTATGAAGTGGTGAAGATTGTAAGTTTTCCATATCAATAAGTAATTTTAGGTGATATTTTTCGGTTGATCAGTTTAAGTATTATTTCTTTTAATTAAATAATTACATATGTACATAGTTTTAGTGAAGTATTTAATAAGCGTATTTTTGATAAGTATTTTTTACCAAATAAAAACGGCATTTGATGAATGTTTAAAGGAAAAAAATGAAAACGCTTTAGCTTTACCCTTTGTTCTATTATAATTAAACCCCATACAGCGCAACGATTAATTGAACTTTTGATAGAACATGAACCGCTGTACCGTGTGTTATCAAACAGACAGGCGCTTCAGTAAAGTCGATATATATGTATGTATATTCATTCATATATATGTATTCATATTCATATACATACATATGCTTACTCATGTACAAATTTGTCGATATATATTATATATACACTCGTGGTCAGAGGAATGTTACGTTTTTTGTAATTGAAAATTCCAAGCAAAGACATGCGAATAGAACCCAAAACTAAGCGGACGTTAAAATCCAGACTAGAGTAAATTGAAATAATTGCAGGTAAAAAAGAAAAGACTGTGGCTGTCTTTGGTCATACCGAAGACTTCAAACCTTTCATGAGTGGTGAAGTGAAAAATTACATAGTCCGATTTTCTTTAATTCATACCTTCAATTCTGTGGGTTATTTGTTCAAAGATTTGTTAGAAAAACTATTTAGTATCTGTCTATATCTTCTGAAAAATCGGTGTATGGAAGCTATATGTTATGGTTGTCCGATTCCGACACATAAAAACTCACACTTATACCGAATTTGAATCAGATATCTCAAAAACTGAGCGACTTGTTTGCAAACAAGGGCTATCTGTATCATTTAGCTGACCACCACTGTATATATATATACATATGTATGTGCTTACTAATTTGTATTTTAGCTGATAACCTGAGTTTGAACTAATAAACAAAATACTGAAACATTTAGCGTTCAAACCAATCGAAGTCAACAAATACTTACAAACATACACACCTACCTTACTTTATCAGTAACGGTTGTTTATTAGATTTAACAAAAAAAAAAATAAAAATATAAACAAAAAACACATTTTCAATAAATCTGAATAAAGAAGGTGTAATCTGACTAGCTTCTAAGGGCAACTCTTTCAGCCAGTTTTCTAAATGAAACTGATTTCTCTTGCTTCTGCTTTTGAGTGATTAACAAAACGGAGGAGAGATCGTTCCTAATAACAATTGAAATTCTGTATACTACATTAAAGATTTTAAAAATGAAAAAAAAAAACATACCCTTATACATACCTAATTAAATGGTAGACAAAAAATTATATAATTATCCATTTTTTTTTTATTAATTTCTTGCCCTTATTTTGCTTTTTAATAATTTCTTTTTTTTCACTACATAATATTCCACTTGTAATAATCAAGTTTATAAAAAAATCCATTCTTTTAACTTACATATATTAAACTCTAATTAAAATACTTATTTGGAAGACTGCTTGGCCTCTTCGAACATATTTCGCGAGATAATGAGACGTTGAATTTGTGATGTACCTTCATAGATTTGATAGATTTTAGCGTCACGCATCAACTTTTCCACTGGATAATCCGAATTAAAACCATTTCCGCCGAAAATTTGCACAGCGTCGCTGGCAATCTTATTTGCTATATCTGCCGCATGACACTTAGCTATCGAAGCATAATAGCTGTTACGGCGGCCCTGATCCACTTCCCAAGCGGCAATACGATAGGCTAGACGCGATGTTTCCACACCAATTGCCATGTCGGCAAGCATAAATTGTACAGCTTGATGATTGGCAATTGGTACGCCGAAGGTTTTTCGTTCTAATGAATATTTCAAAGCTTCATCAAGGCAACGTTGCGCCAAACCGACGGCACCAGCGGCAACAGGTGGACGTGTTTTATCAAAGGTACCTGAAAGTAAATATGTACATACATACATACATATATAAATTTGTAGTAATTAAAAGCATACAAACATGGTATAAGTATACCAGGTAAAACAAACGTCAAGTTTTCGTCGCCATACCCTGCAAAAACTCCGAGTACTCCAGTCGCTAATCCATGGAGTGCTCGCTATGGACCAACAGATTACTCCATAACTTGCCACATTTCATACAAAAAATATGGTCCATTTAACATTGCATGTCATTGCAATGGAGTATATACTCCAGTCCCGCATAACAATCAAATTAATCCATGGAGTACCTACATTGGATTAATTGATGGAGTACCTAACAGTTAGCCGAACATAACAACCAAAACCAAATGTTTATCGCGACGACGACGAATAACGTGTATACATATGTACATTCAAACATATATATGTATGTAGTTATGTATGTATACACATATCGTCGTCGTCGCGATAAAATTTGGTTTTTTTTATGTTCGGCTAACTACGAACCGATGCAGATACATGAATCGGTCGTTCGAGCTATGTTAGTGGTCACTTTGAAAGTACTCCAACCTACCACAAATGGAGCATATAATCCAATGATTTTTGCAGGGTATTAACCACCTGACAATTAAGCAGATTCCCAGCAAAACCCGTGTGATGGAAACTAACACATGCAAAAGTTTCACACTAATACAATGACACACTTTTTTATCATCTGTGAGAGGACAGGGTTGCTTTTTTCATAATTCGTTTAAAAAAAAATCAAATTCGTGGAAGCTAGTTCAACGCGTTCTTTCGTGTGCTAAAAATATAATTTAATAGTCAATAAAGATAATAAAAAATAATAATTTATAATCGTTTTTAAAGAATAAAGATAAGTACATACATATTTAAGTCAAACCAGCTTTATTATGTACATTTACATAAATATATATTTTTTCACTTCAATTTCAGATGTCTTCCAAGAAGTCGACTCCATAGGATTCGAGAGAGGCGTACATAGTGTATAGCATACAGTGAAATGGCTCTGGGATGCGTAGTCGAAATTCGATAAAAAAAAAGACGATAAGTCATCGAAAAATATCAAAATCGGGGACAGATTGGTATGGCGGCGACTTCCGGGGGTACAGATTGGTATGGCGGCCGGATGTGGTTGTTGTAAGAAAAAGGACCATAATGACAAGGTCGTAGCAATCAAGACAGAAACGCAATTCCGGAATTGGGAATTGAAAAAACCAATTCATAATTCCGAAAAGAATTTAATACTAGTATTCTGTAAGCTGTCTCAAGTCACTAATAGAGACTTTTTCGTGGTGAGATTGATTTTGAGACAATTTGGTATTCTGTAAGCGGGCTCACGTCTCAAATCTCAAAAAATACGTCACTAATTAGTGACCTGGTGGCGAGGAGGTCACAAAATAAACAAAACATTGAGGTGAACTAAATAAAGCGTCAAAATTTATAAAAACTTACAACTTGTTTGCTCTTTGCTTGTTCGCTTGCTATTTTCTGTAATAAAACAAGTTTATTTGTATGAAATTAGCAAAATAATAAAATTTTGCTGGTTTTGCTAACTTACTTTTTTCCGCCATTTCGATCAAGTGTAAATACTGATGTGACACGATATTTATCGATATTTCAATGTTTTACGTTACATGACTTTTTGCGAATCGGTTCAGATAAAACACTCATAAAACATTATGGGGCCTATTACGAATTAATACGATACACGCTAAACGCTTGCAGTCGGGTATTTCGTATTACGAAATAATTTCTATCGTGTAAAACCCGATAGACTGTAATGAAAATAAAGTTAACGCATAACTAATTGAACCCTAAACAAATGTCATTCACGATAGTGCACCTAGCGGGCATGTGGAATTCATAATATGGAAACTCATTTTATACGATACGCTTGCAAGCGGCCGATAGCTATCGTATGACAATCCATAATAAGGGGATATATTCATAACTATTTTTATAAGTGATAAGTAGTAATGATACGCTTTATTTTTTTAATGCAATATATTGCTCATTTTAAGAGCAGCGGTCACCTCTCGGCAGTGGGCGGCATACCCTCCGAGAGTATTTCTGCCATGAAAAAGCTTCTCACAAAAAATGCATTCGCCGTTCGGAGCCGGCATAAAACTGTAGGTCCACCCAATTAGTAGGAAAAACAAAAAGGAGTACACCTCGAATTGGGAGAGAAGCTCGGCCATAAAACTCGTCAGAGTTATAATAGCGCCATTGTATTATATTATTATTATTAATATATTGCTCATAAATTCATTTCCAAAACCTATTTTCGTATGTAATCGATTAGTGAGTATTCGTTAAATTATTTTGTTATCTCAAACAGTCTCAGTACATTTTCACCACAGTCTTTGGTGAAATTTTTAGTGACTGTGGCTTACAGAATACCAAAAATGGCTCAAGTCACTAAAAATGTCTCATGTCTCAAATCTCAAATTTTGTGACTTGAGATGAGACGGAGTTACAGAATTCGCCTATAAGGCTGAGTTCCTAAAACGCAATTCCCGGTGATAGCGTAAACGCCAGCTATTCCACGAATAACATGTGCAAGAATGTAAAATCAACAACCTACAAAACAGAAAGAAGAAGAGCAACTTCTATTGCTTTCACCATCGTTATTGGGCCATACCAGCGACCCTGAAATCAGCTGAGCACAGCTGTTCGACCTTTTTAACACACATCCCAGAGTCAAGTCACTTGTATCCATTCACAATGGAGGCGTATGCAAGACTGTCGTGCTTAGCCATCACCGCGAGCAGTAAAAAGTATATTTTTTGTGTTAGAGCCTATACACACTTGCGACTCAATCGATTTGGTCGAATTGGACTGTTGTATTCACACTACTCCAACTATTTAGTCGAATCGGTGGCAGCTATTCACACTTGAGACTAAATAGTCGTGCGATTGACAATGACATAGTGTTGCCAATGTTCACATTTTACTCAGCAAATTTTACATTAGTGGTCTTCATATAAAGTGATGAAGTATTAAATTGTTAAAGTTTATCTGCATTCTTACATGAAAGCACCTTCTTGTCAGCTGTCAACTTGATTAATAAATAAAAAACAATAAAATAAACAAAAAGTGCATACATTATTTGGATTTGTTTCTTATTAAACTAGCAACTAGCTGTCAAGTAAATGAAAAGAGAAAAACGGAAGGAATTACGCTCATAAAGGCGAAACGAACAGAAGTACAAGAAACGGAAAAATAGTAAAAATCAGCCATTAATAATTTTCATGAAATTTCATTTTCATTATTTCTATTTTAAAATGCGATTAATGACATTTGAAGAGAACAACAATATCAAGAAACATATGAAAACGGAAGTAAATATCCTTAGTTAGATAATTCTTGTCTATAACTACACCATTTCCAGATGGATTTTAGAAAGCGTCAACTGGATTTTAGAAAGGGGAAATTGGATCTTAGAAATGTCAATTGGATTTTAGAAAGGGGAAATTGGATTTTAGAAATGTCAATTGGATTTTAGAAAGGGGAAATGAGATTTTAGAAATGTCAATTGGATTTTAGAAAGGGGAAATTAGATTTTAGAATAGCCAAATGGATTTTAGAAAGGGAAAATTGGATTTTAGAAATGTCGATTTGATTTTAGAAAAGGGAAATTGGACTTTAGAAATAATAATTATTAATTTATACTTTCATACGCAATAAAGAATTTCTATTCGAAAAATTCTGTGTAAAATTTATTTTAAACGCACATTCTGAAATCCAATTCACGCTTTCAAAAATCCAATTTTGTTTTCTAAAATCCTTTTAACGCTTTCTAAAATCCAATTGACATTTCTAAAATCCAATTTCCCCTTTCTAAAATCCAATTGACATTTCTAAAATCCAATTTCCCCTTTCTAAAATCCAGTTAACGCTTTCTAAAATCCAATTTCCCCTTTCTAAAATCCAGTTAACGCTTTCTAAAATCCATCTGGAAATGGTGTAGTTAATAAGAAACGAACCTTTTGTTTTTAAACATTTTGAAAATATTAATTGAAATATTCAATCTCTACAATTTACCAAAAGTGAAATAAAAGTAGTGCTGTCAGCATGGCAACTCTTTCCACTACGAATATCACTGTTGTTGTTGTAGTCGTTCGACTAAATTGTCTCAAGTGTGAATACGTAGAAGGGCGCCTTGCTGATCAAGCAGTTGTACAACTGTTTCAGTTGGAATGAAATTGGGCTGCAAATCCAACTGTTTCAGTTGTACAACTAATTGAATGTAGTGTGAATGCTTCCATACATTCCCATGCAAATCAACATTCGACTAAATCGATTGAGTCGCAAGTGTGTATAGGCTCTTAAAAATCTAATTTTATTTCATATACATATCTATATATTAATAGGCTAACATTTTTCCCATACAAACAATTGCCAGGCTGTTTTGTATATTTAACATACTCATATCCACATAAAATTGATATGGATGTGTTCGTATGAGTGAGGAGCAGTGCATAGGCATATATTTTTTTCTATAAATTATTTAATTTCTTTATAATTAATAAATAAAGTTTTTAGTTTTGTACCATTTTTGATTTACTTCGTTTTTGCTTCGTTGGCAATGTGCCCATTATCTATATATTAATAGGCTAACATTTTTTCCATACAAACAATTGCCAGGCTGTTTTGCACACTTAACATACTCATATCCACATAAAATTGATATGGATGTGTTCGTATGAGTGAGGAGCAGTGCATAGGCATATATTTTTTTCTATAAATTATTTAATTTCTTTATAATTAATAAATAAAGTTTTTCGTTTTGTACCATTTTTGATTTACTTCGTTTTTGCTTCGTTGGCAATGTGCCCATTATCTATATATTAATAGGCTAACATTTTTTCCATACAAACAATTGCCAGGCTGTTTTGTATATTTAACATACTCATATCCACATAAAATTGATATGGATGTGTTCGTATGAGTGAGGAGCAGTGCATAGGCATATATTTTTTTCTATAAATTATTTAATTTCTTTATAATTAATAAATAAAGTTTTTCGTTTTGTACCATTTTTGATTTACTTCGTTTTTGCTTCGTTGGCAATGTGCCCATTATCTATATATTAATAGGCTAACATTTTTTCCATACAAACAATTGCCAGGCTGTTTTGTATATTTAACATACTCATATCCACATAAAATTGATATGGATGTGTTCGTATGAGTGAGGAGCAGTGCATAGGCATATATTTTTTTCTATAAATTATTTAATTTCTTTATAATTAATAAATAAAGTTTTTAGTTTTGTACCATTTTTGATTTACTTCGTTTTTGCTTCGTTGGCAATGTGCCCATTATCTATATATTAATAGGCTAACATTTTTTCCATACAAACAATTGCCAGGCTGTTTTGTATATTTAACATACTCATATCCACATAAAATTGATATGGATGTGTTCGTATGAGTGAGGAGCAGTGCATAGGCATATATTTTTTTCTATAAATTATTTAATTTCTTTATAATTAATAAATAAAGTTTTTAGTTTTGTACCATTTTTGATTTACTTCGTTTTTGCTTCGTTGGCAATGTGCCCATTATCTATATATTAATAGGCTAACATTTTTTCCATACAAACAATTGCCAGGCTGTTTTGTATATTTAACATACTCATATCCACATAAAATTGATATGGATGTGTTCGTATGAGTGAGGAGCAGTGCATAGGCATATATTTTTTTCTATAAATTATTTAATTTCTTTATAATTAATAAATAAAGTTTTTCGTTTTGTACCATTTTTGATTTACTTCGTTTTTGCTTCGTTGGCAATGTGCCCATTATCTATATATTAATAGGCTAACATTTTTTCCATACAAACAATTGCCAGGCTGTTTTGTATATTTAACATACTCATATCCACATAAAATTGATATGGATGTGTTCGTATGAGTGAGGAGCAGTGCATAGGCATATATTTTTTTCTATAAATTATTTAATTTCTTTATAATTAATAAATAAAGTTTTTCGTTTTGTACCATTTTTGATTTACTTCGTTTTTGCTTCGTTGGCAATGTGCCCATTATCTATATATTAATAGGCTAACATTTTTTCCATACAAACAATTGCCAGGCTGTTTTGTATATTTAACATACTCATATCCACATAAAATTGATATGGATGTGTTCGTATGAGTGAGGAGCAGTGCATAGGCATATATTTTTTTCTATAAATTATTTAATTTCTTTATAATTAATAAATAAAGTTTTTAGTTTTGTACCATTTTTGATTTACTTCGTTTTTGCTTCGTTGGCAATGTGCCCATTATCTATATATTAATAGGCTAACATTTTTTCCATACAAACAATTGCCAGGCTGTTTTGTATATTTAACATACTCATATCCACATAAAATTGATATGGATGTGTTCGTATGAGTGAGGAGCAGTGCATAGGCATATATTTTTTTCTATAAATTATTTAATTTCTTTATAATTAATAAATAAAGTTTTTAGTTTTGTACCATTTTTGATTTACTTCGTTTTTGCTTCGTTGGCAATGTGCCCATTATCTATATATTAATAGGCTAACATTTTTTCCATACAAACAATTGCCAGGCTGTTTTGTATATTTAACATACTCATATCCACATAAAATTGATATGGATGTGTTCGTATGAGTGAGGAGCAGTGCATAGGCATATATTTTTTTCTATAAATTATTTAATTTCTTTATAATTAATAAATAAAGTTTTTAGTTTTGTACCATTTTTGATTTACTTCGTTTTTGCTTCGTTGGCAATGTGCCCATTATCTATATATTAATAGGCTAACATTTTTTCCATACAAACAATTGCCAGGCTGTTTTGTATATTTAACATACTCATATCCACATAAAATTGATATGGATGTGTTCGTATGAGTGAGGAGCAGTGCATAGGCATATATTTTTTTCTATAAATTATTTAATTTCTTTATAATTAATAAATAAAGTTTTTCGTTTTGTACCATTTTTGATTTACTTCGTTTTTGCTTCGTTGGCAATGTGCCCATTATCTATATATTAATAGGCTAACATTTTTTCCATACAAACAATTGCCAGGCTGTTTTGTATATTTAACATACTCATATCCACATAAAATTGATATGGATGTGTTCGTATGAGTGAGGAGCAGTGCATAGGCATATATTTTTTTCTATAAATTATTTAATTTCTTTATAATTAATAAATAAAGTTTTTCGTTTTGTACCATTTTTGATTTACTTCGTTTTTGCTTCGTTGGCAATGTGCCCATTATCTATATATTAATAGGCTAACATTTTTCCCATACAAACAATTGCCAGGCTGTTTTGCACATTTAACATACTCATATCCACATAAAATTAATATGGATGTGTTCGTATGAGTGAGGAGCAGTGCATTGGCATATATTTTTTTCTATAAATTATCTAATTTCTTTATAATAAATAAATAAAGTTTTTAGTTTTGTACCATTTTTGATTTACTTCGTTCTTGCTTCGTTGGCAAATGTGCCCACTATCTATATATTAATAGGCTAACATTTTTCCCATACAAACAATTGCCAGGCTGTTTTGCACATTTAACATACTCATATCCACATACAATTAATATGGATGTGTTCGTATGAGTGAGGAGCAGTGCATAGGCATATAATTTTTTCTATAAATTATTTAATTTCTTTATAATTAATAAATAAAGTTTTTAGTTTTGTACCATTTTTGATTTACTTCGTTGGCAAATGTGCCCACTATGTATATATTAATAGGCTAACATTTTTCCCATACAAACAATTGATATGGATGTGTTCGTATGAGTCAGGAGCAGTGCATAGGCATATAATTTTTTCTATAAATTATTTAATTTCTTTATAATTAATAAATAAAATTTTTAGTTAAGATAAATAGATATCGTAAACGTGTTTACAAATATCGTAAACACAGTTGAAGAGTCGCTTTAATTTTAAAGCGCTCACCACCGGGCCTACCTTACTAGATCTGACCATGATTTCACGTCGGACCGTGATCAAAAGGGCAAATCAGTGTTGCGGTACAACTGGAATTTGGAAAGTGTTGCTTATCTCCGCGAAAAGGAATAATTTTTGTACCAATACAAAGTTGAAAAATAAATTGCTTGGTCGAATTTCGACCACCGGCGATACTAGTATTAATAATATCTGTGTAATGAATATAATAAATATAGACTATGATAGATTTGTTTGTGGCTCATTTTTGAAAGGTTCAGGCATCAAATTTGATGGCTCAGCTGTGATAGATTCGTATATCAAGTGTGATGGATCATATTTGACGGATTAATATATCACGCTTGATGGATCATATGTGACTGGTATTTACATCAACATTGATGGGTATAAAGTGAGAGAGGAAAGAGTTCAGCTATATATAGAAAATCATATGATTACGCATAAGTGGGAGCGAGATGCAAACTCACACGTATACACTTCACTCCATCACATTTTTCATATTGCCCTTAATAATGTGATGGGAATTCTTGATGGAGAGTGATGGATCACATGTGATCATCAATTGATTGGTCAAATGATTATCACGGCGCTTGCAGGGTTATGACATTTCGTGTTGCCATACTCAATGATAAAAATCCTCCATTAATGGCATTTTTCACTGCTTTGTTTTAAAAATAAATTGTAACCATGGTATTCATAGTAACGATTTTTTTCAATTTGAATTGAAAGAAATTTTTTCAATTTGAAAAAATTACACATCCTGCAGTAAATTTGTTTCACTGCTGAATGATCATTGATGATTCTTCTGAGTTCAATTTTTATTATTATTTTTTTTTTGAACAAAACAAACCATTTATATGTAAAATTCAGCAGTCTTTATTTGAAAGTACTCACTGATGCCTCCTCAGTCATAGATGAATTTCATCAGTCATTCATAAAAGATTCATTTCGGATTTTTACTTCGCGGAATACCAGTTTGGCCGTACTACAAAGTAGCCCCTTTCCGGTATTCTCGGCGAGTTTTTAATTTAGTTTAGTAGATAGGATCACTTTTAATTTAGGCTTTGTGATCACTATGGTATATAGTTTGGGGAGGTTTTGGAGATTGATCTATTATAACTCCATATCGTCGCATAAAGTGCAATACCGCGTATCCGCTACCACCTAAGTTTTAAAGGAGACAGTAAAAACTGTTTTAATTCAATAATACCAAATATGGCTGCAAAGACGGTGATATAAAATTTTTCCAATTTCCGACGATACCCTTTATTCGCGGAGAGTGGATGAAGATTTGTGGAGTGAGCGAAGAGGAGCTCTCGGAAGTTCCATAAATCTGCTCACTAGTGCCCTTTCTCTTTCTGTCCTTTGATTCTTGAAATACCCAAACTTTCAAACAAAAATCTACGCATTCAAAAAATAAAACTCTGGCATCGCTATACTCCAAAACTGACATAAGATCAAACTTCAAAAATCTGCTTTTTAATCAAAAAGACAGCGTCAAAATGACAATGCACATACCTGTATTTTTTATACCATGCATACAAATGACCTTTGTCACCTACCCATAGCAATTTTGAAGCCAGCGCCTTCTCCAATTAACACATTCTCTTTCGGCACGCGCACATCTTCGAATGTGATGCCGCGCGTATCGGACGCACGTTGTCCCATATTCATCTCCTTACGACCTGGCGTTAGACCGGGTGTATCGCGTTCCACAATGAAGCCGGTGAAAGCCTTTGAGGCTGGCGCTTTCGGATCGGGATTGGTGCGTGCCAGAACGAAATACCAATTGGCAACGCCACCATTGGTGATCCACATTTTTTGTCCATTTAAAATGTATTCATCGCCTTTGCGTTCAGCACGCGTCTTAATGCCGTTCACATCGGAGCCGGCACCTGGTTCGGTAACACCATAAGCCGCCACCAATGGTTCCTCGAGGAGACGTCCCAAATACTTTTTCTTTTGTTCCGGATTGCCGGCCAATATAACAGGTGTTTGCTGTAAAAAACCAAACAAGTAAAGAAGTATAAAAAATTGTTTTAAGATTCAGATTTCCAATTCATTAAGCTTACACCCAATCCACTAGCTTCCAGAGCCGTCATAATGCCGGTACAACCGTAGGCCAACTCCTCGGCAATCAAACAACTGGTAAAGCAATCCAAGTCCATGCCTCCAATATCGGCTGGTATGTGATTGTTCATTAAACCCAGAGACCACGCCTTCTTTATAATATCCCAAGGATATTCGCCAGTTTTGTCGAGTTGTGCTGCCACCGGTATGATTTCTTCGCGCACAAATTTGCGTGCAAGATCCTGCATTTGTTTTTGGTCTTCGGTGATGCCAAAGGAAGGACCATGGGGACTAACGTGGGAGACGGCGGCATAACTGCGAGAGGCCAATTGGCGCATAGGTGCGGCAACGATCTAAGAAGTAGCAGAAAAAAGGTGTATTAATTGTAATCACAATAAATGAGAAGATAAATAACTAATTTTCCCCTACAAATCGGATCTGCAGTTTTATTTAAAAATTGCCGAAATCTCCATGCTTTTAGTCCTCATCAACATCGAAGGATATCACGATAATAATTTTCAAAGTACATACAAAAATATGTATCCATATAATTACTAAACTTCCTTCTATATTACACACAGTTTCCAACTACTAACTCAACTGTCAAAGCGAAGCTAAAACGTAACGCGTCAACTCCACAATTATTCCATGTGACAACGCCTTAATATTAATTTTACTATTTGCTTTACTACCTTCTTCTACATCTTTTCTAATTGCCTATTTCTCCAACATCTGGTAGCACACACACGCCCAGTTATTTGTTGCTCGGTTGGTCGTCAGTTGTTAATTTGCAATAATGGCTGTAGTGCAAGTTTATTAATCATATAAATTAGTGAATAGTATATTTAATAAATATGTGTAATAGTAAAAGAATTGTTATCTCCAAAGTAAGGTAAAATATAATGGACTGACCGGTTTTTGTGCATTCTGTTAAAGTTTATGTGTGTGTGCGGTTGCATGTAAATAAGTGAAAAAAAAGTTGGTAAAAGTACTGCTGAAGGAAAAATGGTAAGTTATGTTTGTATATTAAAATAATAATTTGTATTCTTACTAATAGATAAAAAGGTAGAACACATCCTAGTTTAAGATTTTTAGAGAAATCGAATTCATTCATAAGCCCAATAAAGCCGACCCAATTTTGTTCCGCAACATTAACCTTTACTTGGCAATCGAGAATTTCACCTTGATTTTTTCACCTACATAGATATGTAATGGATATGTATGGATGTTTTATGTGAATACGTAAGTAGGCATATACAGTCGAGTCTGGATATAGTGAATTAATTTTTGCACGGCCTGTTCATAGTATCCAGGCTGTTCACTATATTAAGGTTGACATTTTTTTTAAATAACATAGTTTATTTGATAAAAATTCATGTATGTACATAAATGTAAGATTAACATATCATTAGAATTAATTAATACTTTGGAAAATACAAATGTTTATTTAAAGAACTTGCGAATAGATGTTTGCTTCTTGCGTTCGGAAAGTGATTTTTGAACCGCTTTCTCGCGCAGGCTTGTCAATGCTAGTATGCCAGCAAATCAGTAGTTTTGGCTTCAGGTCATGCGATTACGAGAATTTTTTTTATTCCCGAAATTGTGGATTTGGCACACCATACGTATTTGCCAAGGATGAAACGCTAGTGCCTCTTTCGATTTCCCAACAATTTCAGGTTTTTGCTTTAACGAAAGGAATTTCCTCGCAGGCATAATAAAACTTAATTTATTAACACGCAAAAACTTTTAGAAACAGATAAAACAGCACACATTCACTCAGTAGCGGTCTGCATCGGACAGGAAACAAATAAACACTGGCATCAAATTTAATCAGATTTTCCAGGAATAAACATAAAATGAGCATTTTCGAGGAATACCTGATTTTACATACATATTTCTGGTTAATTTTTGTTTTTTGTTTGTAACTTCATGCTTACTTTTGCGTTTAAAATTTTGTTCACTATTTAGAGACATTCGATAGTTCACTATTTAGAGTACTCCATGTAAATATTTCGGTGTTCACTATATCGAGGTATTCACTATAGCGGGGGTTCACTATATCCAGACTCGACTGTACTTACGTTTATATAAAATTTGCTTACATATTTATGTATATGCTCGTCTATATTTAATTAAGGTACAAAGTACAAAACAGAGTCAGCAGAAAATAAAGAATTATTAACTTTTTTCGATGACGTCACCTTACAACGCCTACGGACATACATTCATATGTACATAGGATACGCGTATGTATGTATATATGACATATCTATGAATACGCACAATTGCCGAGTTCCCGTGGCAGTGATCCAGATCGGGATAAGAAGTTTGCATGCAAATGCAACAAGAATTTTGTGATCCTGGTGTTTATCTGTATCAATTTCGGATCCGTATAGATTGTACTAGATTTTTTTGATCCATATAAATACCAGGATCACCAAATTGTTGCATTTGCTTGCAAAATTTGTATCCGGATCTGGATCACTGCCACGGGAACTCGCCTAATGACATAAAATATATGTATAATGATCGCGAACGCATAAAATAACTTTCTCTAGGTCTACATATGTACATATATGTATGTAAGTATGTACATACGATTGTATATATGCACGTCTTCGTCTGTATATCGCAGCACATGTCCAAAAAACTATTTTTTTCTTACAAAATGGTTTCACTTATTTTAAATCACAAACAAATTATGTAAATATGTATGTACATTTATTAACACTATTTAATTAAGCTTTTTGTAACTGTTTATTTCACAACCCTGTGCAAACAAAATATAATTTTCTTACCTTATTTAAAAAGGCCATTTCCAACAAAGTGTGAAATTGTTATTGCAAGTAGGCTTTGTTAAACAATATATATTTTTGCCAAATCTCGAGTTAAAACACAGTTTTCCCTTATTTTTTCGTATACAAATATTTTATTTCAATGTGGGACACGTTGACACATTCGTTCCTGCCGCTACTATGTCGCCTATACGAATAAAAATAATTTTACTCTGTGCTCTTGCTTTAATATTATGTATTGTATGTAATATAAATTGTTGTTTACTTCAATGCCTGAAATGCATCTGTTTTCGTTTCTGTTAGATGGACTTTGGAACTGCGTTCGCGCTCTGAGTTATTTGCTCAATATTTTTACAGACTTGACTTGTTATCAGATGAATACCTATGTGTGTGCAAAAGTTTATTTTGCCTCATCATAGCCATATTTTCTTATCTCCCTTTATACGTTTGTTATGCATGTCATAAAACCTTACGTCACGTTTTCATACCTTACGTGACATTTTATGTTGTTACGTTACGTCACGTATGCGTTTACCAATCAGGTACCGCAAATAATAAAAACACACATGTTCCTATATACATAATGCTTAGATGGAAAAAAATTGATATTTGTATATACATAGTAGGTTCATATAAATATATTAGTCCGAGATATGGCACAACAAATATATCCCCTCATATGTTATTTATTATATGCTACATGTAGTTTCAAGTTAAAACATGTTAAAAAAAATCATAGTTTAATTTATTATTAGATCCAATATGGTCGAAGATACGGCAGAACAAATATATCCGCTAATCTGTTATTTGTCAATGCCTAGCTAAAAGGCATACGAAAGGTATTAAATATTTAAAACAAAAATTAAAAATTTCAGAAATTGTTGTGTTCTTTGTACAAAGATTTTGTCTGAGGACACCCCTAGTGAAATTTTACGGCGAATAATAGAACATTCTTACCCTCTATCCACCTTCAAAATACTATTGTTTGTACTTTTTAAAAGAGGGGTCAAAACGACCACTTCGTGAAGGTGTTAGAGGGTTAAAGTATTCTACAAAATTGAAGTTCCCGAATTTTAATTTTTTTCCTTTTTTTTCTAAATCAGTTTTGATTTCTGTATTTAGCACCCCAGAAACCATACTGGTTTAGGAGATATTACCGTGTAACACATTAGCCACCTATACCACAATACTCGATCTTCTCCTAATTTTCATTCTCTCGTTCGGCCGCTATCAAATTTGTATGGTTTTAGGAAGTGTGATTTCACGTATGTACATACATATCGTTACCTTAATTCACAAAGGCCCTAACTGACAAAATAATTTTTTTACAGGAGAGCCAAAAAACGTGTTAAAATGAAAATAAAAGACTTTTGTGAATTTGTAAAAATGCAGTTTCTGCACAAACAAGGTCCTGAAGTAGATCTTGAAGAAAAATTTTAGATACATTGGATTTTGGCAATTTTGTGTCAGATAGGGCTTTTTTACACTACGAATTTAGAAATAAACTGTAGTTAGGGCTTTTTGTGGTTTGAAGATTTATTCAAATTTTTAGCTGCAATTGATTCCAATAACTTCAAAGCGTATTATAAATAACATTTCAGACTGTAAATATATATGTACAACATATATCGTAAAATTAATATGTATATTAATTTCAATACACATACATACATACATACATAATATGGGAAAATTTCATTAATTTTTAAAGGGCAAGTTTTCATAAAAAGAATGGCAATCTTTAGGTAATGATATTTTTAGATCCTATAGATTTTCCCATTTCTTTTTAGAGATTGGAAGTTGTTGATTATGTAATAAGCTGGGCTTTAATATTTCAAAATTTTTTGCTGGCTCTCTGAGGTAGAGGCTGGTACTCAGATGTTATATCAGTTTTATAAAATATTTGTCCCGAAGGATCATATCCTAAGGCACGAAGCATGTTGACTGTGGAGTCTCCTGACATTCTTCCTGAAAAGGAAACACCATAATATAATTTTAGATATGTGGCCGCTGTGGTACAGTGGGTAGAGTGCTCGCCTGCTATGCCTGAGGTCTCGGGTTCAAACCCCAGTCCGAGCCAAAAAAAAAATTTTCTAATTAGTAAAAATCCAATTATTGGGTTTTTTAAGAGCAGCGGTCACCTCTCGACAAAGCTTCTCACAAAAAATGCATTCGCCGTTCGGAGCCGGCATAAAACTGTAGGTCCACCCAATTTGTAGGAAAAACAAAAAGGAGTACATCTCGAATTGGGAGAGAGGCTCGGCCATAAAACTCGTCAGAGTTATAATAGCGCCATTGTATTATTATTATTATTATTATTATATGTTTAACGCACTAGGAATATACATACGAGTATTACATACCAGATCGAATCGTTGAGTACATTTTCGGAATGTTTTCAAAATTCAAAAAAAGCTATGCTCTAGGTGGTGAACTTGAAGTGGACTAGGATTTTTTCGAGCCTCGCGGATAAGTTGTACAAGTTGAGATGGTAAGTTTATTTGTTTTTTAAAAATTTTTGTTTCAATAAGAGAATGTGTAGCCTCGCATTCCATTTGTGTATGTCCTTTTACTAAATATTTATGTTCTATAGTTACATTATTTTCCATACAAAAGTTTAGCAAAGCATTTGATAACACAGTGTTACGATTTTGGTAAAAATAACCATCTAAGCATGCATGGAGTCCAAAATGTATAACTCAAAGCCTGCCAAACACTTTCACCTTGTACTACTGCATATTGTAGCAAATGTAGTTAGGGCCTTTTAATTTATAGATTTTCAGCATATGCAGATAGGGCTTTTTAAAAAGTGGTATAACTTCGTTACTTTTGTAACTATCGCTATCAAATTTTGTGGGAAGGTGTATTTTAATATATCCTACTACAATCTGCGAAAAACGCAGTTTCGAAAAAAGTGTCAATTAGGGCCTTTGTGAATTAAGGTAACGATATGTACATACATAGGTATGTTATATCCCTGCAAAAAATGCTATTAATCCGGGACGTGTCCGGGAGCATGCGACTAATACAATTTTACATTCCTTTATATGGGGCGAAGAGACTATTTGTTCAACTTGTATACCCGAACGGGTGCCAATGTAGATTTAAAAAATTGTAAATGTTCATGCATATTTAAATAAAGATTATAATATAACTAGCTGACCCGCCAGACGTTGTTCTGCCTAAAATTTATTCCTATAAAGCATAAAGGAAAAGTCCTAGATACCTTGTTGCCGTATCTCTATCCCTATCCCTATCCCTATCCCTATCCCTATCCCTATCCCTATCCCTATCCCTATCCCTATCCCTATCCCTATCCCTATCCCTATCCCTATCCCTATCCCTATCCCTATCCCTATCCCTATCCCTATCCCTATCCCTATCCCTATCCCTATCCCTATCCCTATCCCTATCCCTATCCCTATCCCTATCCCTATCCCTATCCCTATCCCTATCCCTATCCCTATCCCTATCCCTATCCCTATCCCTATCCCTATCCCTATCCCTATCCCTATCCCTATCCCTATCCCTATCCCTATCCCTATCCCTATCCCTATCCCTATCCCTATCCCTATCCCTATCCCTATCCCTATCCCTATCCCTATCCCTATCCCTATCCCTATCCCTATCCCTATCCCTATCCCTATCCCTATCCCTATCCCTATCCCTATCCCTATCCCTATCCCTATCTCTATCCCTATCCCTATCCCTATCCCTATCCCTATCCCTATCCCTATCCCTATTCCTATTCCTATTCCTATTCCAATCCTATCCCTATTCCTATTCCTATTCCTATTCCTATTCCTATTCCTATTCCTATTCCTATTCCTATTCCTATTCCTATTCCTATTCCTATTCCTATTCCTATTACTATTCCTATTCCTATTCCTATTCCTATTCCTATTACTATTCCTATCCCTATACCTATCTCTATCTCTATCCCTATCCCTATCCCTATCCCTATCCCTATACCTATCTCTATCCTTATCCCTATCCCTTTCCCTATCCCTATTCCTATCCATATACCTATCCCTATCCCTATGCCTATCCCTATCCCTATCCCTATCCATATCTCTAGCCCTTTCCCTATGCCTATTCTATCCCTCCAGACTTTCTAAGGTCACCCCTGGTCCACATTTTGGTCGATATCTCGGAAAACGGGTCGCATAGGGTCTTGAAAATCACCTCTTTTTTAAATACTCACCAACACCTTTTATTTGATACCCATTTTGTAGAAAACCCGTTTGGGGTCACACCTGGTTCATATTTCAGGAAATACCTCGAATACGGGGTCTTATATGGGACCAATAACTACACCTTGTTCAAGCAATCGTGCACTCGTCAACACCTTTCATTTGATACCCATATCGTACGAACCCGTTATAGGGTTACCCTGGTCCACATTTTGTTGGAATATCTCCAAAACCTTCCCGGATTCTTATACTTTTTTTGGCCATAAACCATGTCGGGCTCAATCGAAAACTATCCTATACCTATCTCTATCCTTATCCCTATCCCTTTCCCTATCCCTATTCCTATCCATATACCTATCCCTATCCCTATGCCTATCCCTATCCCTATCCATATCTCTAGCCCTTTCCCTATGCCTATTCTATCCCTCCAGACTTTCTAAGGTCACCCCTGGTCCACATTTTGGTCGATATCTCGGAAAACGGGTCGCATAGGGTCTTGAAAATCACCTCTTTTTTAAATACTCACCAACACCTTTTATTTGATACCCATTTTGTAGAAAACCCGTTTGGGGTCACACCTGGTTCATATTTCAGGAAATACCTCGAATACGGGGTCTTATATGGGACCAATAACTACACCTTGTTCAAGCAATCGTGCACTCGTCAACACCTTTCATTTGATACCCATATCGTACGAACCCGTTATAGGGTTACCCTGGTCCACATTTTGTTGGAATATCTCCAAAACCTTCCCGGATTCTTATACTTTTTTTGGCCATAAACCATGTCGGGCTCAATCGAAAACTACGTGCAAAATTTCATTTAATTCAGTCCAGCCGTTCTGGAGTTAAATCATCAGGGAGGAAAATAGGACTTATTTTTATATAATAGATTTATAATGTTTTACTTTTGTAAAAAAATCTCAATAAATAAATAAAAAAATTGTAAGTCTTGAGTATGCATTATATGAGCGTAATGTAAAGGATTTTTTCATAGGATTTTTTAGGCAACATTATGTTAAAATTACACTGTCCAACAGTGATTTCTCAACACGAACAAACACTATTAATTATGAAAGAGGATGTCTCCCAGACCAACTTTGCCGAACAGAGTACTAGTCCAGAGGGTCTGAGTTTTTTTTTAGAGGGGGTTAAAATTTTATGGTTTTAGCTGGAGGTGCAATTACTTTATCGAAAATATCTTATAAAAAATGACCTCAAATGAAGTTTTTGAGCTCGGACTTCTTCTACAGAATTTAATAGGGAATTTCTTTACGGTAGACTTTAACCCTCTAACGCCCATGCAAATGGCTGTTTTTAACCCTTGTTTTGTAACACATGTAGAAAATATCAATTAACAATGCAGATAGAGGGTTAAAATGTTCTAGAAAATTATTCGCCATAAAATTTCACTAGGGGTCCCCTCAGACAAAATCTTTGTACAAATAACGCAAAAGACCACAGGATATAATAATCACAAATTACTCCTTGAAATATGCAACAAATTTTATATGTGTACACATTATAAGGTGTCGTAGAGTAAGTTAATTAAAAAAAATCAATTTTGCAAAAACTGAATGGGGCTACTACAAAAACCGCGCGATTTTCAAGAATTTCAAGGCAAGTTTAGATTTGTGTATGAAAAAGTTATGATTTTGCACAAGAAAAAAATTTGATGTCTAGCTATACGTAGAGTTAACCGCTAAAGTGAATGGCGTACTTAGTTTTTTAGGACACTCCCCAGTGGGGGCGATATTCAAACCCTAGTTAATGCCTTTAATTTGATGCTAATATTGCTTGCGGCCATCCGGGTCCACATTTTTTCCGCTATCCACGGTCTCGACCTTTCTACCTTTTTTTACATTTGTGGAGTGGTACACCATCATAAAACTGCCTTCAACAGCAAAAATTGTTAACATTTTTTTTTAAATTTTAAGCCATGTCAGCCCCCTTAGAGTCTTAGGGTATATTTTACTTCACTTAAACTTGATAAGCTCATCCAAGTATTAATATATTTTTAACCAGAATGAGTTTTTGAAAACCGCATTAAATTAAGCAGCATCCTGTGTGATTCAGATAAAAAAAATGTCCGCTGTCAGAAAGAATATAGCGCATGAAGTGGAATATTCGTAAGAAAAAAACAAAATGTTCTATTTAGGCCGCGATATTACCTTCTCAGGGAAGTGCACTAAAAACTGAATAGCTATTCACTTTAGCGGTTGTCTCTACGTATAGGTAGGTATCAATTTTTTATTCTTGTGCAAAATCATAACTTTTTCATACATAAATCTAAACTTGCCTTGAAATTACTGAAAATAGCGCGGTTTTTGGAGTAGTCCCACTAGGTTTTTTTAAAATTGAATTTTTTTTAATTAACTTATTCTACGACACCTTATTTTCATATTCCGGTGCCGGAGAGATGATCCAAAGAACAAAAAAATTCATATAATGTGTACACATATAAAATTTGTTGCATATTTCAAGGAGTAATTTGTGATTATTATATCCTGTGGTCTTTTGCGTTATTTGTACAAAGATTTTGTCTGAGGGGACCCCTAATGAAATTTTATGGCGAATAATTTTCTAGAACATTTTAACCCTCTATCTGCATTGTTAATTGATATTTTCTACATGTGTTTCCAAACAAGGGTTAAAAACTGCCATTTGTATGGGCGTTAGAGGGTTAAAGTCTACCGCAAAGAAATTCCTTATTAAATTCTGTAGAAGAAGTCCGAGCTCAAAAACTTAATTTGAGGTCATTTTTTATAAGATATTTTTGATAAAGTAATTGCACCACCAGCTAAAACCATAAAATTTTAACCCCCTCTAAAAAAACTCAGACCCTCTGGACTAGTACTCTGTTCGGCAAAGTTGGTCTGGGAGACATCCTCTTTCATAATTAATAGCGTTTGTTCGTGTTGAGAAAATTTTTTGTAAATTTTTTGGACTGTGTTATTATTCATCATTGTTATTATTCATCATTGTTATTAAAAGAAAGGGTGTTCAATTCGTTTTACCGGTTGCTCTACAATTTTTTAAATACATTGCACATTTTTGTAAAATTTCTACATTTAAGGAATCTAGATTTGTACCCGTTCGGAATGAAAGCGATTAATCTACATTTATACCCGTTCGGGAACAATTGGTCTACAATTAGTCTACATTTATACCCGTTCGGGAACAATTGGTCTACAATTAGTCTACATTTATAACCGTACGGGAACAATCAGGTACTAATTGTGGACCGATTGTTCTCGAAAGAGATCAATCCGGGACAAATCTCTTTCGGGATTAATCGCACATTTTTTTGCAGGGATTATCTTGGCTAGATGCTTGCATTAGAAATACCAATTAGACGAATACATACATATATGTACATATATACGTACCCAGTTGGAAAAGGTAATGTATGGTAATGTATAGTTTCATGTATATGCCCCGTATACTATACATTACTTCTTCAATGAGTCGTACAACAGTCCATGTCCTAGGAAAGTAATGTATCGCTTGCTTCATGACCCCTTGCATTACCTTTCATGTAAGAAAAGATGTATCTATTGTAAAAGCTAAACGAAATGATACATTCCAAATATAATTTTATTTCATGTATGAAAACTTATCAATTAAAGGATGAATGATTTGTCAGTTGTGCATTTGTATTCGCTATTCCATGAACTCGCTTCTCGAATTATTTTTGTATTTTTGATAAAAGTGATTTTTACGCGATAATTGTATAATTTTCGCGAAAAATATATATAAATTCGGTATTAAGTCGTGACAACGACCGGTTCCACAATTTATTTCAGCCACTGTTGCACTGCTTTCAATATATTCACATTCTTTTTTTTATTAAACGGCGCCACTGGCATTTTGACCACAGTTTTTAATTATCTTATTTTATTTTATATTAAAATAGATATTTACCTTTTTTGTTAATCACTTTTACTACACTTATTACTAATTAAATTTCATGAACTTATTTTTGCACGGCAAAACAAAAACTAAATATGCGCGTCGATTGCGTCAGCCAATTCATAGAAAAAAGAACAGAGAGAATCAAAAAGAGACGCTGACAGGTGATTGGTGCAGAGAGACAAAATAGTTTTATATATATTTCTAGTGATTTTATTCTAATATACCTTACCCCTTCGCTTACATTGACATGCATGTTTTCGTGCACTGATATTCGTTGGTGAATTCATGCTTGAAAAAGGTAATGCATTACGCGTTTTCCAACTGGGTACTTAATTGCCTTCCGGTATACATTTCATTGAGAGAACTTACAATAGTAAAAACTTCAGCCGTTTTGAAAATCTCATGCATGTCCTTTAAGACAAACTTAACCTAACCTAACCTAATCAAGGGTAGGTAATGGTGTGAAGTAAATCGGTACATATGGAAAACACTTAAAAGTAAGGAAAATAAAAATACGAAAAGGTACATGTGATCCATACACATATAAGAACGGTAAGTTATGCATTGACTCATAGGTACATACATATACATATGTATGTACATATGTTCAAATGTGTACTATGTGTAGACACTTGACTTCTGCTAAGGATCTCTTCGTTTAAATATCAAAGAAGCATAACGAGCACTAGGAGCAGCAGTAACGGCAGCCTCATTATGCTGCTCTAGCGGAAAAAAGGATCCCAGAGCACACACATGCAATATTTACAAACATGCATGCTTGTTTACATACTAAGTTGATTTTAAATAAAACTTGACTTTCTCGACCAGCCTTTCGTACTTGTACTAAATGGAAATTAATTGCCTTCCGGTATACATTTCATTGAGAGAACTTACAATAGTAAAAACTTCAGCCGTTTTGAAAATCTCATGCATGTCCTTTAAGACAAACTTAACCTAACCTAACCTAATCAAGGGTAGGTAATGGTGTGAAGTAAATCGGTACATATGGAACATATGAAAACACTTAAAAGTAAGGAAAATAAAAATACGAAAAGGTACATGTGATCCATACACATATAAGAACGGTAAGTTATGCATTGACTCATAGGTACATACATATACATATGTATGTACATATGTTCAAATGTGTACTATGTGTAGACACTTGACTTCTGCTAAGGATCTCTTCGTTTAAATATTAAAGAAGCTTAACGAGCACTAGGAGCAGCAGTAACGGCAGCCTCATTATGCTGCTCTAGCGGAAAAAAGGATCCCAGAGCACACACATGCATTAATTCCATTGGTATTGCGTTTGTGTTGGTGTTAAGCAGTCATGCCCTGCAAAAAATGCGATCACTCCGGGATACATCCGGGACAACTCGCAAGGGAGCATGCGATTACTACCCATTTGTATCTCTTTATATGGGTTGAAGTGTTCTCTTTTGTTTGAGCATGTCCTATGAAGAGACTAATTGTACCCAGTTTGTACCCGAACGGGTAGCAAAAGCGCACAATTGTACCCGTTTTGTACCCGAACAGGTAGCAAATGCGACACATCCATTTGTGCGACTAATTGTACCCGTTTGATACCCTTTCGGGTACAATTCGTCTACAATTAGTATACATATGTACCCGTTCGGGTACAATTGGGAACAATTGTAGACTAATTGTACCCGAAAGAGAGCGCTCCCGGACAAATCTTTTTAGAGACTCGTCGCACACTTTTTTACAGGGTGGCGGCGGTGGCGACATCAAGGTATTTGGCCTCTTTTTAACACCAACATTAATGCAAAAACAACAACAACCGAGCAACCAATCGACCGGTCGTTTCTCGGCCAAATTCGCATTTTGTGTGTATCTCAACCAACGAAACGATGCGAATTTGTGTTGTTTGTTCCTGTGTGTGCGCATATTGGATGAAAAGTCCTGTGAAAGCTACATACTACCATAGTAGGTATGTACATATAAAGGCAATACGTACCAGATACCCACTTACTTACATGTGTATGAGCTAAATAAGTAAGGTCGGTAAATTTTCCAACAAGCGCCGTTAGTTGCTTGAAATTGTTCCTGGTAAAAGGTTGTCCTAGCGGTTGATATGTAGTGGAAAATACACACTGTTCTGTTTCTGTTACTGCAAATTTTTGGTATACCCACAAAATGTGAAAAACACATTTCTTTTTTCATTCAAATTTGTAAATCAAAGTTATCTAATCGCTGGACAAAAGCGCTGTGCAAATTTACAAGTGATTAACGGTTATCTAAATATTTGCAGTGTTTGTATGGGTGTAGCACAATTGCTTGCGAAAATTTTTGAAGAAAATAAATTTGAATTAAATACAAAAAGAAAAAAGGAAATTGTATAACTCTTGTATGGTCAAGAGAATGCTGTGAGTTTTTCGATTTGGGTTAAAAACCCTGTGAAAAGCAATAAAGAAGATATTTTGTGAATGGAAAATTTTTAAAATAAATTTGAATAGCAATAAATGTACATACATATGTATGTTTGTATGTAGATAAATATTTATTTCGTGCTTGTAGATATGCAAAAATTATACACATCGATATACGTATGTATTTATGTACATATTTACATATATTTAAATAATTACAGTGTTGTGCAATAAAAAAACACCAATAACTAAGTGGAAAAACAAAAAAGGAGCACACCTCGAATTGGGAGAGAAGCTCGGCCATAAAACTCGTCAGAGTTGCCATTGTATTATATTATTAATAACTAAGTGGAGCACCTTTTATTTATCAATATGCATTCTAACGTTAATCTGTTGATGAGTTTTTAGTTTTAATTAATTTTTTATTTGGACTATGTATGTATGTACATATTTCTGTATGTACTTAACTACACTAGGATGCATAATGAACCAAAATTGGTGCTCAAGCAACCATTTATTTCTAAATGTTAACAAGTGTTCAGTTGCGAATTATACGAAGTCTCATTTTCCTCTAATTACTTCTTATTTCCTATTTAATACGCAACTTAAAGTTATGAAAAAAGTAAAGGATCTGGGAGTTGTATTTGATACAAAATTCTCTGTTATACCTCATTTAAATTGTTTGATACCAAAGGCTTATTCTCTTTTAGCTTTCATTCGTCGTAATAGTACCAGATTCAGCGATCCCTATACTTTAAAAACGTTATACTGTAGTTTAGTTCGATCGAAAATGGAATATGCATCGATTATATGGGATCCAATTTACTCGGTGCATTCAGTTCGTTTGGAGCGAGTGCAGAAGTCTTTTGTCCGCTTTGCATTGCGTTCCTTAAATTTTCGTGAGCCAATTCCATCATACGAAGCTCGTTGCAGGCTAATTGATCTCAAATCCTTAGAAAATAGAAGGAAATTACTTTCGTTATCTTTTATTACCGATATCATCGTGGGTAATATTGATTGTCCTCATCTGCTAGGTTTAATCAACTTTAATGTACCGCCTAGAGTACTTCGGCACACTTCATTGTTTAATGTCCGGTATTACCGTTCTAATTATGCGTTAAACTCTCCAATAAACAGAGCTTTTGGCAGAATTCAATAGCCTCGCTAATAAATATGAAATTGATTTTGCGCTTGGTAAAAATTATATAAAAAATATTCTTGCCCAGGCTTATTAAATGTAAATATATACATCTAATTCTCAAATATATATATTATATAATTTAATATAATTTAATTTAGGTATCCTAGTTTCAGCGTAATCTGTAAGAACTTGGTTCATAGATTGAAATAAAAATAAAATAAATACATAAATAAATAAATTCGCCTTTACTTTGTGCTGCCAAAATATTGCACACTACTGTTCATGCACGTAAAATATGTTTAAATACATACATACATACATATATGTATGTATATATGTACATATTTATGTTCATAGCAAGATAATAAAAATTCCGTAAAATGCACAAAAAATAATAAAAAGTGTAGCGCTACCACCGGAAATCTCTTGCCAATTGAAAGCCATAAAAAAGAGTGAATAAAAACAAATAAAAACATCCAAACTAAAGCAACTAAAAAAATTAAAAGCAAATAAGCAAATTAAAAAAAAATGGCACAATTTGTTACGCACATACAACCGACGCTGTTGGAGGCGTCGCAGGGTCATATGCCCCATCATCATGCCCATCAAGTTGGTATGCAACATTCTTCACACTTGCCACATAGCGGCCATAACATGCCATCGCCGCCAACAACGCACAACCATCATCCCCATCATCAGCAGCATTCGCACAATCATCATCAGCCGAGTCCACCATCGCAGTTGTCGTCGCCACCGAGTGGCGCTGCCGCCACACACCATCATCAGCATCATCATGCTGGCAAACATGGTGGCAAATATGATCATTTCGGACATCATGGAACAGTAAGTATCTCTACGTATGTACATATGTATGTACATATGTAGTTTCGAGTGTAAAATGTAAAAGAATTTAGATAATTGTATTTAAAGGGTGATACAATTGAATACTGCTTTTAATAAAAAAAAAAACTATATATTAATAAATATTTACTTAAATTGTAAACAAACTTTTTTAGAACATCTGGCAACGCTCCTTTAAACCTATGGTAGAATTATGTAATGTTTATTTCAACTAAAAAAATTATTTGTCAACATGTGGCAACTCGCAATGCTGGAATAGGCTGGGCGCCTGAAGCTAGACTTTGGTTTTTCCGATTAACTCACTTCAAAACTTATTTGTGCTACTTATTTAGTTCTATTCAATTTAATTATCTGGTTTTCCACAATTTTGAATTGTTTTTTTTTTTGTATCAGGCGGCAACTCTCTTTACAACTAGGTATTTTGACGTTCATTTCGCAACATTTGCTTGTATTTATTAAATTACACACCTACTTGAATTTCAAATAAACATTATTCTAGAACAGGTGGCAACGCTCTAACTCAATAAACTTAAACGAGTTTTGTTTGAGGAATATGTAGATGACAAAATTATTTTTAATGTGATTTAACATACATATGTACATAAAGCTTTTGAAGCTTTTGATGGCTAGAAGAAATGAAATCACTTTTATGAAAGGGTGGCAACTCTAAAATTTTATTTTTTAAAGAAACAGTTGTATATGAATTTTGTACCACTTGGTATGCCAAAGTAACCGACATTCGATGTCAATTTGCTCATACACCAATTCACTCCAATTGCTTAACCCTTTAAGGCATGACTGTGCATATGAGAACGAGTAACGAGCAAAGTAATAAATTAGTCACTTTGCGGCGTCGCGTCGTCATGCAGAATAACTAGCACACGCCCTAATTAAATTGATACTAAAATACAGAGTTTAGAGTCATCTTGTGCAAATGGTAATTGAGCTTTTTCTAGTCTCTTTTTGTTTTTAAGTCTACACATGTGCGTAGTTTAATAAATATGTAAATAAATAAAAAAAAACCCCAACAGCTCGTATTTGCGCACTCACTTCCACGGGGTGGTTATATGAACCTTTAAATATGCATGCACTCAAAATAATATTTCGTAAATATTACGAAATCTTTCGTACATATTACGAAATCCTTTCGTAAAATTGAGCAACGAATGGTTTCGTAAATAGTACGAAAGCTATTTCGTACTATTTACGAAATACTTTCGTAGTATCTATGAAATACTTTCGTATATTTACGAAGGCTTTCGTACTATTTACGAAATACTTTCGTAGTATTTACGAAATACTTTCGTAGTATTTACAAAGGCTTTCGTACTATTTACGAAATACTTTCGTACTTTTGAGCAACGAAAGATTTCGTAAATATTACGAAACCGCTTTCGTACATTTACGAAGGGTGTTAGAGCTGTCAAATTGTTATACAATTGACCAAATTATTTTTAGCTTAAAGTTAAAAAAATCCTAATTATTACATATGTACATATATATATGTACATATCGTCGACCTTCTGCCAGAAACACGAATGTGAAATTTTTTTAAGTGCGATGTCTGCTCTTTATCGGGTATATATTTATGTGATAACAATTAATATTTGTATAAATGCTTGCGTAAACATACATACATAATATATACGTGTATGTACATAAGTATATATTCAAATATTAATTTTTATTATATCAATATATAGCCGATAAAGAGCAGACATCGCACTTAAAAAAATTTTCACATTCGTGTTTCTGGCAGGAGACCGACGATATGATGTATATTTCAACGAAATTTGAAAACTTTTTCGAAATATGTATATCAATAAAATAATGCTAAGAGAAAGATGTTTTATATATGCATAAGAAATAATTTTAGATAATTTCATTTATTTAAATATCTACTAAAATTAATTTATTCAATTAATTTAAAAGTTTTTTATTTATTTTAATATTTTACATTTATATTAATATTAATTTTAGTAGCAAATAAAATAAGAGGTACTTATTGCTTATACGTGTTCTGACAAACATAGGAAACTTTGGAAATCGCAATTTGCAAATGTGGACGTCGTTCCGATCTACTTAAATAGATAACCCTGTGAAAAAGAAAGAAAAAAAAGAAAAAGAAAAAAAAAAGAAAAAGAAAAATAAAAATAAAAAATTAAGACTAAGATAAAGATAAAGATAAAGATAAAGATAAAGATAAAGATAAAGATAAAGATAAAGATAAAGATAAAGATAAAGATAAAGATAAAGATAAAGATAAAGATAAAGATAAAGATAAAGATAAAGATAAAGATAAAGATAAAGATAAAGGGAAACTACTTAAAACCTTAAAATTCAAGCAGCTACACTCGGAGAAAAATAATAAAAAAAATTTATTTTTATAATGCACGTTTTACACCAGATCGTTTTTATTTTAAAAATGAAAATTTGTAAATTTAAAATGAAACTTTTCAAATAAAAATGTATTTTGGATTAGATAGAATCATTTTTAAATTAAAAATTAAAATGAAGGGAATAAAAGCGCAAGTTTTAGGTTCAAAATCTCATAGGGCTTGGATTAAAAATAAACATTTTTAAATTTAAATGTTTTTTCTTGATTTTACAATGAACCTTTTTTAAAGAAAAATGGTCGTATCTACATCACGTTTTTTGCCAATTTTAAGCACGTTTTCATATGTTTTTAAAATTTTTTCTCTGAGTCTAGAAATATCTCTTTATATTATTTTATTAAGTATTTATTTAGGAAAATAGATAAGACCGAAAAAAGGAAAAAGTAAATGCAATTAATGTACTCACCCTTTAGTTTAATCAAGTTGGAAAATATCACAGTTTATTTTATGTATCAATATTGTCTTTTTATATACAATGCATTATTCTTTTATACATTATTTCATTACGCACTTACTACTTAAAATAATTTTTGATATTATTGCACCGAATCAACACTTTACAATGAAAGAAGACTTGTACGGTAAGATATTGTTTTACGAAAGTATTTCGTATATATTACGAAAGTATTTCGTAAATCTTTTAATCCTTTGATAATGTTACGAAAACTTTCGTAAAATATACGAAATTATTCGTAAAGAAAATTTTAAGAAAATTTACGAAAGTGTTTCGTAATATATACGAAAAAAATATTAGAAAATGGTTTACGAAAGCCCTTTCGTAATATTTACGAAAGATTCGTAAAATTAGATTTTGTTGAGAAAAATGCTTTCGTAATATATACGAAACTTTCGTACATTTTACGAAACTCTAGACTACGAAAGTCTTTCGTAGTTTTTTTACGAAATTTTATTTTTAGTGTGCATGTGTGTGTATGCAAGTTTTTATCCTTTTACTTATGTATGCGTAAGTATCCTTTTTCAGAAAATAGATGACGTAATTCCTAGATATACATATATATGTATGTATGTATGTAAGTATGATTCCCAGACAAGATTAATGCTTTTTTTTGGAATTTCTTCATCGACGCCAGTTTGGCGATTGTATAGTTTTAAATATACATACATACATACACACATACATGCCTATATACCACCCCATTAAGTTACCCCTTGCAACTAAATGTACATATACTGGTTACCCATAACTAACGTTCTCCAAGTACTATTTGATGAAATTTTTGGGCAACATTTTTATTATGCTCCAGAGACTTCTCAAGGTTAATTAAATCAGAGCTTCAGACAAAAAGCATAAAAATTAGCCTAAAGTATTTGCACGGCTATAATATTTAAGTGTGTATGTGTCTCCATGTAATTGTATCTCCATGTTTGTATAACACTGTTTAACAATTTCCGCGTTTTTGGCTTGGAGTGTTTGGGTTAAGCGTTGGATAGTGTCCAAATGGAGAAGAGGAAGAAAATACATACACTTTTTTTTTCCAATTTCATCACTTGCAACGAACGTACATATGTATCGTGTTCACTTGTTTTTATACCAGTGTTTGTTGGTTTTTTCGCTACTCTCCCAAGTCTTGCCCAAAAGAATGCAAGAATAGCCGAGGAATAATTTTCTAGAAAGTTTTAAAACGTAAGCCATCACACCTTTTTTTAGGAAGCATAGGAAGCATATATACACAGAGCGCTCCTTGAAATAACTATGCAACAACTTTTATACATATGCTTTTCTCGTATCCATATTTCGTTTATAAATATTGTACTTTTCCGGCAGGGAATGGGTTACACTGTGTAATCATATAAGTTTATTAAGTACACATTTTATGTGTTTTAACTAGATTTTTAGCTTTGGAAATATGTATTTATCTTAATTGATCCATAAACACGCCATTTATATGCACATAGATATACATATATGTATACATACGCACGTTAGACCGTACCTTAGATATAGGCAAAAAACACAAAGTTTATCATGCTGTTTTCCTTAAAATTCCACTACCCTAGATTTATCTTGTAGATGGGAGTAGGATTGTCATATTTCGTTCTCAGAACTCTGATAAAGGTGCACCATTTTCTACCCATATTTCAAAATTTGTTTCAAAAATGCCTTTTATTTCAGAATTTTCTTTAATAACGCCCTATTTCAGAATTTTTCTTAGTAACATCCTATTTCATAAGTTGCTTCAAAAACGCCCTATTTCAGAAAAATATGTATGGAATTTTCTCTGAAATGGGGTATTCTTGAATACAATTTTGAAATAGGGTGTTATTGAAACAAATTCTGAAATAGGGTGTTATTGAAGAAAATTCTGAAATAGGGCGTTTTTTGGAACAAGTGTTGAAATAGGGTGATCTTTTACTTAGGCTTCGATATATAATTGAAATTCGGTATTACTCCATTGTACATAGCACTTCTTATAAGAAAAGAAAACACTTGAAAATATTTTCGAATGACATTCTCGAAAATAACAGCTATTTTTCATCAGTTGCAAATTTTTATTCATGTATGTAGTTTCATGTTAGCAGATATTTTTTGACCCAAAAATGTTCACTGAAAGCCCAAAAGACTTGCTCTTTAGAATTGCAGACAAGCTAAAAAGTAGCTTGTTCTTCGGGTGCAATCTAATATAGTAGTATCATCTAAGCGTATGTACATATGTATATATCAATGTATGAATGAATGTACATATTATAATTAAATTTTTGACTGAGTAAATAATTTAATGAGTTCAAATATGTTGTATACACACATAAAACATTTTTGTACATTTACTTACATATTTAGTTATAAACAAAACTAGAAAATGTGCTCATTTTCTGACAAAAAATGCAAAGCCAAAGCGTCAATGGGCAAACAAAATTTGTTTAGATCATCATAAATTCTCATTTCGACTAAGATCCACGCGACCCACATACATACCACATCGTACTATGTACATACATACATACATATAAATGTATGATCAGAATACCTCAGAATATCGGCGGCAGTAGCAGAGAGTATTTGAATATATTTGACTTTGTTGCATAGGAAATGTGTATAAAAAAATTAAAACTTCTGCTCTCTTTTATACTCTGAGTTCTTCGTCGTTCGGATGATTTTTTAAAAATAGATTGATTTTTTGTTTTGATTATTTTGCTCCGAAACAATTTAAAATGCTCAACAAAAACTAAGCACTAGCAGCGCGATCTGTCTATTAGTATATCATAGCTCTAGTGTTCTTACTATGTAATAAACATATGTACATAAATACACACATACATATGTATGTACATATGGATGGGCTAGTGCACAAATCGGATAAGTGCAGGTTTTGCCGAAACTGAGTTAATTGCATTTTTGGACTATATACCTACCTCGTGTGCAATTTTTGTAAGGAAATTATCAATAATGGCGGAGATATGCGGTGGCATAATCAGTCAAGTGCTTTGAAAATGAAATATTTGTTGTGCACAAACCGGATAAGCGCGCTTAGAAATTAAAATTTTCTATAAACATAATTTTTCTTGTGCACAGAAATTCCAAGTGCCACAAAATAAAAATTTATGCTCGTATCCTATTTAAATAACCCATAAAAATGTACTATTTGAATTTAATAACTATGTTAGTGTTTTAAATGAACAATAAAATATGTATTAACAGAAATAAATTGAATAAATTTTTCATAGAAGAGCTCTAACAAAAATATTTGAAATTAAAAAAAGTTAGCGCCAAATAGGCTAAGTGCCCAACAAATTTTAATCACTAAAAAAATAGTATAGGTACTGAAGCCATCAATATAATTTTAGCACATTTGGATTCTACATACTCCAATTAACTATTCGTAATCGTTGTAACTGAAAAAAATTTGACAGGTAACAAGTTATTGCTATTTAAACACAAAATTTGCTCTCCTGAACATTTTTCAAAATATTACTTATCCGGTTTGTGCACTAGCACATCGATATGTATGATTCCTATCCCAAATTCACAAATTGGATTTCATTTTCAGTATAGAAAATGTTTCATCGCCGTTTGCATGTTGCGATTATCTAAATTATTGTGTTAACGCAAATAAAAAAAGAGAATAAAAAAAAAAACGAAAAATAAAATAAAAAGTTTAAAAATATTAAATCCATTTTTGGAGCGTTAAATAATAATTAAAGTGTATTATTATATTTCTAACGAAGAACACGAACGAAAAAAGGTTTACCAAGTCAAGCGATTTAAAAAAAAAAAGAAAATTAAATAAAAAATAGCTGAGCATGTTGTCATTGAAGAAGCGTTTTCCATCGTTAAACAGTTTGGGCGTAAGTGCAAAAGAGTTTTGTATGTATGTGTGTACATATGTGCAAAAAAATTGCAACAGAAGTATTACGCACAAAAAAAAAAAAAAGAAAAAAAAAGAAAAAGAAAAAAAAACAAAAAAATAAAAAATAAAAAAAAATAAAAAAGAAATTGAAAACAAAAATGAATTTGAAAAAAAAAAAGAAATTGAAAAAATCTAAGAAAAAGTTATAAGCGCATTTATTGAAATTTGAATGCTGAAGGCCGATGAAGTCAGCTAGTGAATCAATATTTTTTGCCTATAAAAATAATAGAAATTATTATATTTTTTTTGCAATTTGTACAAGTTTTTAAAGGCTGAGATCAGCAAATGTATAAATACATATGTATGTACATATGTATGTACATATGTAATACTGAATAAAAAAATATTTCTGTAATTTCATTATGATATTTATTTGATACATGTGTTATGTTGCACGTTGTTGCTGTTCTTGTTGTAAAACGGCAGCGCTACATTTGTACATATAAATCAACCTGTCATGACGTATTTTTATTTGTCGGTGATACATATGTATGTATGTATATCAGTGGTATTTATACATATTCTCACACATAATTTTACTTTGAAAGCTGCATAGATACCCACTAGGAAATCAGTAAGATTATAAATAGTGCTTCTTTTGAAAGGGTGTGGCAAATTACACTGGTCTACAATTTTGCTGGTTCATGAAAATTTAATACTTAAATATATTGTATGTATTAGACCGGTGCGATTTGTATTTGTGGTAATTAATCGATATCGTGCCGTTGAAAAAATGATTCCAACAATTTTTCTCAAAAAAAAAAAAATATTTTTCTACGACATGGTCTTCCATTCGTACGATATGGCGTATGAGCAATGTTAATTTTTGTTGTAGTAAATCGTCCCGGTGCACAGTGGAAAATGCTAGAACAAGGGCATATTTTTAATGAATTTTTTAATGTCGCTAGTGACACCGCATTTTGATCTTATTTAGTAGTTAAATATCTAATCTATCTGAAAATGCAATATTTTCCTGGAATTTCATGTAAAAAGAAGGGTTTTGAGGCACTTCTGTGCACTACATCTGAAAAAGTTCAATTCAAACCAATTCGCTTCATCATTTTAAAAGTTAAGTTTCTATAGAAACGTGCAATAGAAGGTATATGGTATTATACATTTCTGAAAAGGTAACATTATGGAGATAATAGGTGAAGTTTACGCATTGAAAATTACAAATCGGTTTATTAGTAATTTACTCTTTTAAATAATAACAGGAAAAATAAATATATTTCAAGTTCATCGAAACTTTTCAAAGTTAGCTACGCTTCCCTATGCTTTGTATTTGTTACGTGTTTGTAGCCCAGGTATTTGTTAAAATTGTGTAAAAAACTTAGCTGCGGATACGTGCGGTTCTTGAAGTTATTGGGAAAAAAAGAACCAGAGTCGGAAAACGAAATTCGTTATAGTCGTACTACTTTAAAAATAAAAAGATAGCCACCGAGGCACTAACGAGTTCACCCATTTACTTTTGTATAGTGGCCGCAGTAGTGTAGTGGGTAGATTACTCGCCTGTCATACCAGAGGTCTCGGGTTCTAACCCCAGTCCGGACAAGCACCAACAAACATTTTTTTTTTGTATTGCATTCGATGTATGGAAATGATATTAGTAATATTACACATTTCATACAACCTTTCTTTCAAAACATGGACCGCTTCAAACCAAGAAAAAAGCGAATGAAGCAAGAAAAATGGTCCATTATACACAAACGTTTTCGCGAAGAGATGAAGGTGTTGAAAGTTAACTAATTTATGTTGCTCATTTATTAGTTTATTATTTATTTGTATCAGAAATTAACGCACCTGAAATGTAGCAATTTGTCTTAAGTCTTAAATATTTGAAGAAAGTGAAAAGAGGTACTCAAACTTAGGTTAATGGAAATCATAGGTTAGTACAATGGCTATAAAGGTCCGCAACATTTCTTTGGAATGCATGTGCATTCAAACAACTTAATCGGTTATTGCAAACATTGAAAGATTACTAGGCAGATCCTATATCGACTTAAGCGAGATATAAATACATATAATGCAAAATTATAGCTTATATCGACTTAGGTTTAAATGGCAAGTAAAAAATAAGCATGCCTTATGAGTTTTTATTCGCAATAATTGCTTAAGTCGCCTTTAGCGATTTCAACACTTTAATAAAATTCGGCAAAATAAAAAAAAATGCAAGAACCGCTTATGTCGATATAGGCGTATTAGGCAACTTAAGTAAATATTTATAATGGTCCTTAAGCATACAAGAGCGATTATGCAAATGTAAGTTGATACGATTCCAAGTTCGGCGATTATGCACTTGATGATAACTTTTCTATAAATTTGATTGGACACAAATAAGCAGATTTAAACTGCGAACACTCTAACATCCTTAACTCAAAATCTTCCTAAGTCGGCTTAAGCGGTTATTGCAGGAAATCACAGCTGTAAATGTACTGGTTTTAAACATTTTTCTTACAGTAAAATGTATAAAAAAAACTGAATTCAACATTTATCTTTATCGTTTTTATTTATTGTTGTTGTTGTATACGATTTCTTTTAATGGACAAGAAGCGGCTTGATTTGCTTTACATATATGCTAAAATTGTAAAACTCTATCCACATTAACAGAAAAGTTATAGATTTTTAATCCGAAACTCCTCATTATTTTCCACTGTGCGGTGTAATATTTACATACATCAAAAGCCAAAAAAATTATCTTTAGTTAGGTAAATGTGTACTAAATATGCATGTACGCTGAAAAGTTAGCAATGATTTCTGTTTAATAATGTCTCAAATCCGTAAACTTCATTTTAACTTTAGGGGGTTATGTGAATCGCAAGCTTCAATATCGAATTTTTGGTATACGAAGTTTTTACAGGTTATATATTTGAACAGAGTAGCTGCTAGTCTACTTCTTCTCTCATTGCTTTCTTAAAAACGAATTGGATCTCGTTGGATCCATCATATGAGTATATGTATATATTAGGCCGGGGCGATTTGTATGGAGCGAAATTAAACGATATCTTACCATCGAAATTGGGATTCCTCTAATTTTTCTGAGTAGAAAACTCTGCCACAACATTTGTCTATAACTATGTTGATGTTCCGGAATTTAGTTTTTATGGACCAAGACGCATTTTTGAAAAACAAAAATGGACAAAAATCGCCAAAAAATTAACCAGAACAATATGCACATGAAATTCAACCAAAATTTTATGCTGAATTTAAAAATGTAATCAGAATTAAAATTGCAATATTCGTTTTAGATATAGCCTGATTTCCGGGTGTGGAGGCTGAATGCTTAAAATCGCATATTTTCGCAATTATGTATCTCTAGCTGTATATAATATATCTTAAATTTTCTAGCAAATTACTTAAATTATATGTATGTATGTGTTATTAATTAAGCATTATAAATATGTTTTCTATTTAGCGAATTATAATGATTTTCCTGCCGATCATCGTATTAAGTACATAAGTACATACATATGTATATATATATGTATTTATTGCCTTTTAATTAGTGTTCAAGCTTTAGCATAGGTACTCTTAGGAAAAATCTTTTTATATATTACGCTAAGCGATTTTTTGTAAACACCATAACTTTTACACCGTTATACCGATTTTCGAGAATGTGGTGTCAAATGAAAGGGCTTGACCAGTAGATGTGCAGGAAGGTTTAATTTTTCTGAGAAGGGTTGCCAGCTGTTCGAAAATTTAATTTTCCTGTATAGTTTGTGTGATTTTAAAATTTTTGGTACCATATGAAAAGGCTTGACCTTATATTGAGTAATTTAATAAAAATTTGACAAAAAGGGTTGCCACCTGTTAAAGAATTCAGTTTTACGTTATAGTTTGTTTGATTTTTAAATTTGAAGTGTCATATGAAAGGGCTTGACCTGATAGTGAGTAATTTAATAAATTTTTTACAAAAAGGGTTGCCACCAGTTCAAAAATTCAGTTTTACGTTATAGTTTGTTTGATTTTTAAATTTGATGTGTCATATGAAAGGGCTTGGTATGGAAATGAGTAATTTATTAAAATTTTTACAAAAGGAGTTACCACCAGTTCAAAAATTCAGTTTTATGCTATAGTTTGTTTGATTTTTAAATTTGAGGGTTCATATAAAGGGCTTGGCATGGAATTGAGTAATTCATTAAAATTTTTACAAAAAGGGTGCCACCTGTTCAAAAATTCATTTTTACGTAACAGTTTATCTTATTTTTAAATTTGGAGTGTGATTTTTACAAAAAGGGTACACTGAAGACGGATAATAAAAGGAAAGGGAAGAGGAAAATGAAAGGGACGGATATGTCGTAGGAAAGGAAGCGAAAGAGGAAAGAACACGGAAAATAAAATGGATAAAGGGAAAAGAAAGCGCAAATAGGGGGACTGGGAAGAGAAAGAGAACTAGAAAGAAAAATAGGAGCGCGCCAAATGGCCTTTTGGAGGTCGCTTTAAGGTTACAATAGTCTAGAAAAATATTCGGCACAAAACTTCACTATGCCCCTCGGACAAAATCTGTGTATAAAAAATCTAGGTCCACAGAAAATAAAAATAACCAGTAACTATGAAGGTATATCAAAAAATTTTCAAATGTGGCAATACATAAGTGGTCTTCCACCCTCAAATTGTAGCACAGTGTAATTGAAAGCCACAGCATCGCGTGGCCGGGTTTACTAGTATTTACTTTAATTCAAACAATATAACAATTCATAACAAGCGATAAATACTGGGCTATTTGAGAACGGATTCTAAATGCCTCTTTACGGTAACAGCAGTCAATGGCTCCTTCCCTTCCTTAATTGGCACGTAACCGTCTAGACGATTCTGGCCGAGTCCAATAGAGCGCGCAAGTTGTTTCTGTTTTGTGCAGCATGGCGCCACATGGGAATACCTAGGGAGGCAGCATCGGTGCAGTGCGGACTTTATTTCCGCGGTCGTTATTGCACTTCACCGGAAGCATCGCTGTCCACCTGATCATCCCAACGCAGTGGAGGTCCCCCTTTTTTCTGCCCTTCGATAGAAATACTTTCTTGACCGGAGCGGCCGCTGGATCTTTATTCGCTGACCATTGTCGATGTCTGCGTACAGCTCGTACAGCTCATCGTTAAATCTCCCTCGATACTCGCGCTCAGCTCAGTCAATGACTCAGCTTAAATGACAAAGGATGTGCTTCATCTTCATCACATACTGTGAGTGCATCTGGTCCTTCGCTGGACCAATTAGAGACGTACATTGTAGGCAGGGATGAGGAAAATTTATTATGAAAAATATTTTACATGCTTTTTATTTACTTTTCGTGGAACTGACACATTTGTGAACTTAAACCATTTTGCAATTGCCACGAAAATTGTTGGTAATTCACTGCAGGCTAAGAAAATCAATACTCAAAACAATGCCGGTTAATTAAAGTGAAATGAAATTCGCAATACTTAAACCATTTGCTAAAATACATAGTAGTCCACATGAATAGGGCGATCATTTACCCTAAGGATAATATTTATTTACCCTTAAAATAAAACAAGAATTTAGCCATCCACCCTTGCAGGGATATGGAAATTAAATTGGTATAAGCAATAATAAAATGCTCTACATCATAAGTCAATAGGGCAGTAAAAGCAACTAAAAATAGATATGCATGTATGTATGTACAATGCTTTTGGAAATTCTCGAAATAAATATGTACATATGCATGAATCATTAAACAATTGGTTGAAAAATTCGCGCTGCACTTGCTTTCTAAACAAATTTTCAGTGGTTCGCTGCACTGCCCTTGTGTTTCTTGATTGTTTTTTAAGCTTATCAGCAGCTAAATGTGTATGTATGAATGGAGAAATGTATATGTATGTATATATCACGATATATCAAGGTTGCAAGTTGCAACCCTCTTGCGTGATATACCTACCACCCAAATGACTTAAGAGGGGTGATTTTAACATTGCCAATGCACAATTGTGTTGAAGCCACAAATCCTATTTTGCATTACGTATAAATGCCACTTGGCCTGCGGGGTGAGTTTCACACTTTGCGTCATGCATTACTGACTTGTTTCGTATGGTGCCGATTAGAGTTTTGTATTTCGTTTTTTTAGTTGTTTTTAAATGATCACATGCGTATATATGTACATATATGTATATACGTATGTACCAAAATTGGTATTTTTGCATTGAAACATTTGAATGGTTCCAATAGGTCGCTAGTGCCTAGTGGGTATACCCTCGTCTACTATGCGTTTGTTGTCCGAAGTCTACATACAACTTTTCGTCAAATTCCTTTGAAAAAAGCTAAGATGCATGCTGAGAATTGGAATAGAAGCTCGGCTCAAAACTCGTGAGAGTTATAATCGTGTCAGTATACACTGTAGTGTATTAAATTGGACTTTTTTAATTATAAACATATGTAATTAACTGGTAGCCTCTGATATCTACTTCTTAATGGGCGCGTCACCGTCTAGGCGGTTCACGTCGGGTCCAATAAAGCGCGCCAGTTGTTTCTGTTTCGTGCAGCATGGCGCCACTTGGAAATACCAAAGGAGGCAGCGTCGCTGTCCACCTGATCTTCCCAACGCAGTGGAGGTCTCCCTTTTCTTCTACCTTTAGCGGATTTCGTTAGATATACTTTCTGGGCCGAAGCACCTCCATCGATTCTCACGACATGACTTTCCCGCTGGATCTTTATTCTCTGAATAATGTCGATATCTGTGTAAAGCTCGTACCTGCAGCTCATCATTAAATCTTCGTTGATATTCGCCCTCGCTAACGCGCAGAGGTCCATCAATATTCCGAAGAACTTTCCTCTCGAATTCTCCCAAGTGGTACCTCATCTGATTTAAACCTTGTACATGCTTTTGTGCCATACACGAGGACTGGAATGATGAGCGTCTTGTCGTAGCCGCTGATATGGGAACTACAAAGCACTCCGGCAGTGCTGCGCTAAATTACGGCATTCAACTTTACAGCAATGTAGTCCAGGTTCTATATAGATACTGATGGTGATCCTTAGGCCAAGCTTTATAGAAACAAAAACTGCGACAGCTCAATTTTAATACCGATTTCTTTCTATTTAATTAAAAAGCTATTACTTATTAGTCAAACAAAAACATAAAAATTGCAACTGCGCGCAAAATTTGCCTTGCGCATACACCAAAAAATGCATTAACCCACCCTCGTATACGTGTTTACACATGTACATAATATGTATGTAAATAACAAATTTATTATGAAACAACACCAAATTATAATAAACCGGCAATTTCAACTTACAAAACAATAACTTTTGCACGTGCTAAACACGTTTTTCGAACACACGACCCAACGACCGGCACTGCAAGCCGCTCTGTTGTTTTACACATCGCGCTCGCGCGTTCAATATCACGCTCTCTGTTTTTATTGCGAAAATGCCACAAACACCCCCTTTGACATTCGAAGCTTGATTTCGAAAGCACCCCAAACTAATATTAACTGCGCAGGTCCTTCGAACATCCTGAACTGTCGTCGTCATCGTCGGCGGCGCTAGGATACGACATTCAAGTTGCGGTCACATCCAGTCTAGAGTAAAATTTTCAAGAAATCGGCAGCAAAAATAATTCCTCGCTAAACAACGGCGCCTGTTACAGTGAAAAGAAATCCATATACATATAGTAGATATACACACATAATTTATAGAATAGATACATATATATTGAAAGAAAAACGGATTTTAAAGTATTTTAAGCGAGAAATTAATGAAAAAAATTATACGAAAACCTTCTAAAGGTTAAATTTAAGTAGTTTTTTTTTATAAAAAAATTAATGAAATTTTCCACTTAAAACTAAGCGCAAAGAAAAAGCAATGTATGACTAAATAGTGACGACATCCATCGTCTTACACAATTTCTTCTCTATACTATATATGCATGCAGAAGAAAAAAGTTGCAGAAAAAGTGAAAATTGCTAGCTTTTTTTAAAGAAATTTTAAATTTTATACAAAATGGTCACAGAAAATGGAACGCAGGTAATTTTTATGATATAAAAAATATATGATTTACTTTGAATAAAGTTCTGCAGTGTCCCTGTGGCAGCCATATTGATTTGTATCACGGACAATATCGATTTTTCCTTTGCTGCAAACAAATTTCAACTTTTTACTACAAAATGGTTAAAAAAGACTGTTGTTAAAAGTAAAAGTATGCGACTTTTTCTTAAAAAAAAAAAACATTCAGCTAAACTTTACTATAATTTAATCAGAAAAGCAGAATTTTTTGGGACCCACCCAAAAGTGCTGAGCTTTGGTGGTTGAAAATTTTCATAATCGATTTTTCTCTACTTGCAGCAACGACCAGCAAAGGTGAATTAGGTACATTCGTGTAATGTACGTAAACTATCGATAATTGCAAACTATCGATAGTAAGCGATAATGTTATTATTTTGAAGGTCGAGGTTTTAGTTAGTTTATATGAGGTCGAGGTTTTAGTTAGTTTATAGGAGCGAAATAGGGGTGAACGCCCAAGAAATTAAAACACAAAGACTGGAGTTCTTAACCTACATACTTAAATATTCAATTCTAACGTCTACAAAATGGTTTCTGGCAATGTTGCCAGTCATGTTTTTTTTTACAGTGTTGCCATACATACTTTTTATAAGTACTAAATAACTTAACAGCTTAACCCTAAAAGCCCGTCTCCACATAACTTGTTTCACCAAAGAAACATGTAGCAAAACATTTCGCTAAATAACCCGTCTCCACGTGGCTGATCGTGATTCAGTTTAACATTTCTCTTTCTTGCTCTTCTTAAATGTTTGTATGTTTGCTTATTTTTGCGTTTTTGTTTTGGTCTGTGTGAGATTTCGATAGATTTTCGATACAAAATTAGAGAAGACATCGATATCATCGAGGTTGGCAAGATGATTCAGAATGAAACAGTGTTTCAATCTTCACTCGCTCTCAGAAATTTTGTATGGAAATTGGCGAGTTTCGGCACTGGTTTCCGTGTCGAAACAAGATTGAGAGAGAAAATGTAGAAAAAAAGAGCGAAACACGTTATGTGGAGACATGGTATTAGTCATACTAAAATATATATACATACATATATGCATGTACTTGTATAGGCATATACTGAAAATATGCAGGTACGCATTTTAACAGTTACTTCTTTTCGGCGGTCAAAATGAATCCCAGGACCTTTACAGGATCAAACATGCATCCTTTTTAATTTTCTACCTTTTTGGAAAATAGTCCTCTTATAACTGTTAAATGCGGATTTTTAATTTTTTCGGCCAAAATAAAAGTACCAAATTTATGTAAATCGCATGAGCCGTTCGTGTTTTTTTTTAGAAAGGACTTTTATTTTGTCCGCATATAATTTTTTTTTATTTCAAATATATTGAATGTCCAAATATAACTGTTTGGGTCGCTGAAAATATGTACAATAGGATACTATCGACAGAAGTAAGGTACGACTATCGTTGGTATCGATAGCGTAATCGATAGTTGCTGAACTCCACTCACTGACATAGTATACGAAAGTGGCCGAAGTTGGTAGTTATGTGTATATATTTTGCTCATTTACTTCAATACTGTCATAACTCAATAGACATGAATTTGGAGTTGAATTTGGGTAAATATGCGTAACATCACGAATTACATATATTTTTTTGTAATAACTTTATTATGATATCTTAAAATGTCAACATTTGCGAACAGTTACATTACAGTAGGTGTATTTGTTTGGGCAAGACTTAGAGAGTTGCGAAAAAATCAAACACTGGCATAAAAACAAGGGAACACGATACGTCCGTTCGTTGAAGTAATGGCATCGGAAAAAAGTGTGTGCGTTTTCTTTCTATTCTCCATTTCGACACTATCCAAGACTTAATTCATTTGAAACCATTTTACTTATTCACAATAGAAAATAAATGGCATAATCAGTTACCATCAGTTTAATGAGTAGCTGGCATACTGTCTGGAGATCTCTCAAGGTATCTAACATTTTGTATGAAAACTGTCAGCTAAGAGAGCAGAATCTAGTATAAGCGAGCAGAAAAATTCCCAAAGAAACACGCCTGGTCTATCTATATGACAATTCAAAACTGTAACAAGCTTCCTGAAAAAGCATATTTTTGTGTTATGATACTACTGCAATAAATGAGCGATATACACACATAGTATGTGCATATATTCACATCTATGCTTATAGAATATAGCGTGCGGGCAGGTGATTTTGTGCTTTTTTCCAATTTTAAGTAATTAAATTCTTAAGTTAGTTCTGTCGAAATCCTAAAACATACTCACATGTATGTATGTATGCATATATGTACATATACAGATTTGTATGTAAATGCACACATAATTATTGCGTGCATGTCAACTCAAAATTGTGGCAACTTTTTCAGGAAACAAATGAAGTAATCAGACTTTGGGGCGCGGCTTTGACTGGTCGTTTCTTGCATAGTAAGTTAGAAGTAAGGAAGAGAGTGCGTTCGAATGCGTGTTTTAAATATTTTCTGTTTTAGGCTGTTGACGAATATGCTCATTTTTTCTGTCATATTCCTTTGTATCAGATTAACCTAATTTCAAAAGATATATACAAGATATATTTATATACATATGTACATACCTAGATGCATATTCATTTTAGGTCATACTGCGCTTTAAATAGCAGTTGATGATGAGTCATATGGCAATGAAATGTATGTAGGTAATATGTAAGGTGATAATAATAGATAATATTTGCATTCTATGTTTTACAATTGCTACAATCTATTACATTGATTTTACATTGCTCTCTGTGAGCTCATCGCCTTACGCAGTTTCTTAATTCTATAGATTTGCTGCTTGGTAAAAAAAAAATTGAAAGCGGTTTTTATACAAGCTAATGAGCATGTAACGTAAATTTGTTCCAGATTTTCTAAATCTGCGCACAGCGTTCTCTGGAAATTACAATAAAAAAATTTAATTATTGTGAAATTTACAGGAAAAAATAGCCTCATTTATTTTAATACACTAAATACATACATATGTATGTCTGAATTCGGCGCTTATCTGCTTGGTTTTTGGAAGATCCGATAGTAAATTGTTGTATTCACTGATACTGCTTTTAAATACATATATACATATATATACCCAATAAACATTTTTCTTAATTCACAACATGAGCAACATTTGAAAACAAGTGATATTTAAAACTCACAGAAGTTAGTTTTCGAATGCAACTCAAATTACCGTGCGTTCTCAACTAATTTTTGGTATGGTATTTTTTTCGAGAATCAGCAAGGATTTCAGTTTCTCAAGCTTATCTCAAATATGGAAAGAAATGGAATAAATTTCTCAAATTATTCTCAACGTACATGTGTATATTTAGATTGATACATAACTAATATTTAAGAATCATTTCAGAGTGTATGCTGAAACTCTAATTGAGGATTAAGATTTTTTCAAAGGTGTGAGAAATTTTCTTTGATATCTATTGGGTCGCTCATGCATACAAACACACGCACATAGTATTAGTATTGCTGTTTACATTTTAAATCAATTTAAAAGTATTTTTCTGCTCCAGTTTTTTTCGTTATTATAATCCACTTGAATTTACTAGTAGCCACGAGTGTATGTATTATATACAAAACCTATGTATAGCAAAGAAAAACCCATAAAAAATACATATTAAATATCTCATAAAATTGCGAATGTGCGGTATTTCAAAACATTGAGATTTTGTGTTAAACAATTTAAAAAAAGCATTAAAATGTGATTGCTTTTAATTTTACGTGTTTAATGGCAAAATTTTTTCTGAAATTAATATAATATAATAATATATATTGCCAGCTACTTCTCTTTAAACACTGAGATTAGATATGGATTAGAGAACAACTCCAGAACTAGTACTTTTCTTGAATCTCTAACATTAGAGGAAGGGCGCGAGAAGTAGCAGAGAATCATAGTATTCTGAAACAAAATGGAACAAAATTAGCAAACCGATAAAGAAGAAATCGTGAAAAATCGAAATCTAATATAGTTTCCAATCGAGTTCTTGTATAGTTTTCTACCCCCGCGCTCACTTAGAGCATAGTTAAAGATTTACACTAGTTATCTAATATAATCTTTACAAATTCTCTAAACTTAAAGACTGTGTTTGCTGGCAATATACAGTCCTTCAGAAAATTTTAATTAAAAACCGCTGAAATCATACGTATATTCATGCATATGTATGTGTACTAAAGCTTAAAAAAGTAGCCAAGTATGTACATACATACTTACTGCAAAATTAATTGCGATTCCTTTAAAAACATACATACCTACATGTACCCTGAAGCCTTCTCATTATCCTAGACAAACAAGCTTATTCAAAACCTTAAGTTACTTCCGCAATTTAAATTTTACTGCTCATTTTGTGTTGTTGTGTACCTCCACACAAAAGAGCCTTTCTTTTAAAAAAAAAAAAAGGAGGAAAAAATATATTTTCTTTAATTCACATATGTAAATACCAACACCTAAGGGGATGTTTCCACTGCTGCGCATTAAGCGGCGCTAATGTATCAAGGTATACAAATAAGAAAAAAAGTGTCAAAGCAAAGAAAGAGACAAATCTCCCTTTACCTGCCACGGGCGCATAGACAACATTTTCAGTTGGCAGCAAATCAAAGTGGAAATGAAGAAAACATGAAATTCGAATCTTCGAACTTTCGTACTTTTCATTTTTCTGCTTTCGAATTTGCTCTCGGCCATCGCGCTCATACACGGCACGATGACGCCATTTTCGAGGAAATTGCGCTCTTTCGAAATAAAGATTTTCCGGTGCAACAAAAAAAAAAAAAACAACCAATTTTCAACCCCTAAAGTTTGTAAACAATTTTGTAGATACATTTGTACATACATATATATGTATACAGTTAGTAAACAACTTGTATGTAAATATGTATGTATGTTAATTATGTGCTTTTAATTGCTAACAGCTGGTCATATGCATCCATATGTATGACCACTATGCCAGCGCAAGTGCATAGTGTATGCAAGTACTTTTTACTATGTACATATTATGTATTTATGTACATATGCATATATTTATTTATATACATATGTAAGTATGTATGTATTTATGCATGTTTGTGTGGAAGTTTGACATTGTTGACGCTTCAGCAACATAATATTTTGTTAGCACATGGTGGACTGGTTCGTTGGTGGGGTGGTGGTGCGGCGTTTGGGTGGCAACCGGAAAATTAATGCGCACCGCAAGTTGAGTGATTATTTTGTTTATCTGATGTATGGAGCGGCAACCCTGCCTAAGCTATATTAACCATACAAACAACACAATTTATACATAAATAGCAACTGCGTTAAAGACATGTCGCTTTCAAAATTTAATTAAACAGTTCTCTGGGGAGTTTAATCAATAGCAATCATTTGACACCGTTTCGATCACACTAATACTGATACAGAATACCGAAAACGAATATAGAATCCGAATACCTATTACGAATACTGAGTACGAATAATACGGGGTACGAATACCGAAACGAATACGGAGTACGAATATCGAATACGAATGCCGAATACTAACATCGAACCCGAATACCGATTACGAATACCGAATGCGAATACGGGGTACGAATACCGAATACGAATTCCGAAAACCAATATCGAATCCGTATACCGATTACGAATACCGAATACTAATATGGAATCCGAATACCGATTACGACGAATACCGAATATGAATTCCGAATACTAATATGGAAACCGAATACCGATTACGAATATCGAATACGAATACAGAGTACGAATACCGAATACGAATACCAAAATATGAATACCGAATACGAATTCCGAATACTAATATTGAATCCGAATACCGATTACGAATACTGAGTACGATTGCGGAGTACGAATACCGAATACGATTACCAAAATACGAATACCGAATATGAATATCGACCAGACTTGGGCATTATCCGAATAAATTTTTATTTAGATAATAGGTTTGTTTCTTTCTCTTTCAAGTGAGCAAAACGGAAAGAATTGCGCTCATAAAGAGCGAAACGAACAGAAAATCAAGAAACGGAATAATAGTAAAAATTAGCGATTAGTAATTTGAATGCTATTTTTGACTGTTAATGGTTATTTTTTCTAAAAAAACATTTAATTTTCTTTATTTCTATTTCAAAAATTCAGAAAATTTCAAAAGTAATAAAATCAAAAGTATTCGTTTGTTTATTTTTTCAACAGCTGTTGGCAGCAAATAATTTCAGCTAGGGAAAATTTTACTAGCTGAAATTTGGAGCTGTCAATTGCTCTCTTCTGCTATTTTTTTGACTCAAGAAACGATTTTCCAGCCGAAACTTGGCAAACTATTCATAACTAGCTAATAATAAACGGACCTAATTATTTGAATTAAAATTTATTTTTCAAATTTTATTCAGATAAATTCATTCGAATAATTATTCTGAGGTTTATTCGTTATTTCAAATAATAAATAAAAACTCAGGGTACAACAAAAAAAAAACAACTGAGTAATAGTAAAAAAAAAATTTTGTTTATTTTTTTGTTTGTATGTTTGTTTGTTTTTACATATGTAAATGAAAATTATCTATTATTCGAATAATTTGTTTTCTGATTAAACAAAATTATTTATTTTATTTAATTTAACGAGCACAGGCCCAGGTTATATTTTATTTTTGTTATTTTTTAGAAACTAGAAAAAAACTTTTTAAGCATGGATGTAACTACAGCTGTTTCACCTTAGATCCCTCTAAGACTCATCAGGTTACTTATGCTTCTGCCAAGACTCGAACTTGCGCACCTTGCAGTACAATAACTACAGTTCTAATCGCTGAGCTATTGCCTGCCTTCCTATACAACTCCAATAAGTAAACTCGTAACTTTTTCATTTCCAGGGCGATGGAAATACATCATTTCTACGCGCAGCCAGAGCAGGCAATTTGGAACGTGTTTTGGAACATTTAAAAAACAATATTGATATTAATACCAGTAATGCTGTAAGTACCGAACTTACGCACCTACATAATGAACCCTAACGACCTTACCGAAATGCCCGTATATTATTTTTCTAATTCAAAAATCATTTACCTTTTTTTTTGCTGACATTCAAAAGAATGGCTTGAATGCACTGCATTTGGCTTCCAAAGATGGACACATTCATGTTGTGTCCGAGCTGTTGAAACGTGGCGCCATCGTCGACAGTGCCACCAAAAAGGGCAATACCGCATTGCATATCGCTTCGTTGGCCGGCCAAGAGGAGGTGGTGAAACTACTACTCGAACATAATGCTTCTGTGAATGTACAATCACAGAATGGCTTTACACCGCTGTACATGGCAGCGCAAGAGAATCATGATTCGGTGGTTAAGCTGTTATTAGCCAATGGCGCCAATCAGAGTTTGGCAACGGAAGATGGTTTTACACCGTTGGCTGTGGCCATGCAGCAGGGGCATGATAAAGTTGTAGCTGTGCTGTTGGAGAGCGATACACGCGGCAAGGTGCGTTTGCCGGCATTGCATATTGCTGCCAAGAAGGATGATGTGAAGGCTGCCACACTGCTTTTGGATGTGAGTACCAATAGGGCATTTTTTTTGGTTCTGTGAAAAATAAAGAAAATAAATTTTTTACTTTTCATGTAATTTATTTTAAACCTTTTCCTTATTTTTCTCTCTCTTTCTTTCCGCTGCTCTTTCTTTCCTCTGCAGAACGATCACAATCCCGATGTAACTTCCAAATCTGGCTTTACACCATTGCACATTGCTTCCCATTATGGCAATCAGGCCATCGCTACACTACTCATACAAAAAGGTGCCGATGTGAATTTCGCCGCCAAGCATAACATCAGTCCGCTGCATGTTGCCGCCAAGTGGGGCAAGACGAATATGGTGTCGTTGTTGTTGGAGAAGGGCGCCAACATCGAGGCCAAAACACGTGATGGCCTAACACCGTTGCATTGTGCAGCACGTTCCGGGCACGAACAAGTTGTCGATATGCTGTTGGAGCGCGGTGCACCGATTAGCGCCAAAACAAAGAACGGCCTTGCGCCCTTGCATATGGCCGCACAGGGTGAGCATGTGGATGCTGCACGCATACTACTCTATCATCGTGCACCCGTCGATGAAGTCACCGTCGACTATTTGACAGCACTGCATGTGGCCGCACATTGCGGGCACGTACGCGTGGCTAAGTTGCTGTTGGATCGTAATGCCGATGCTAATGCTCGTGCATTGAATGGTTTCACACCGTTGCATATTGCATGCAAAAAGAATCGCATTAAGGTGGTTGAGTTGTTGTTGCGTCATGGTGCGAGCATTAGCGCTACAACGGAGAGTGGCTTAACACCGTTGCATGTGGCCGCCTTTATGGGTTGCATGAATATCGTCATTTATTTGTTGCAGCATGATGCCAGTCCCGATGTGCCGACTGTGCGTGGCGAGACACCGTTGCATTTGGCTGCGCGCGCCAATCAGGTTGGTTGCCAAAAAAGAATATACATACTGAATAAATTTTGGGTAAATTTTCCATTAAGGAACCACGCCCGAAAAAAAGGACTTTTTGGTGGTGGGGGGGGGGGGGGTGGAGTTGCTCTCACAGATCTCAGAACTGAAATCAAAACTTGCCGGAGGCTTATAGTTTGCGATATATTTCTTGTTAAAGCTGTGCAATTTACCAAACAAAGCACCAAAACCGCGCTATAAAAACACGCACATATTCATATATGTATGTATGCATACAGAACACCTGTGTGGCGTAATATCTATGAACCCATCAAATTGTATCAACAAATATCTCGTAAACCATAAACCTCCGACAAGTTTTGATTTCAGTTTTGAGATCTGTGAGAGCTCCTCTTCCCCCCTGACAAAGTGTTTTTTCTCGGGGCGTGGCTCCTTAATCGAAAGCTGGACCTAAATTTTAAATAATAAATTCTAATATTGCGACTTTAACCCTTTTTTCGTTGTTGCTGTTGTTGTTGCAGACCGACATCATACGCATTTTGTTGCGCAATGGCGCTCAAGTGGATGCACGCGCTCGCGAACAGCAAACGCCATTGCATATTGCTTCGCGTCTCGGCAATGTTGATATTGTTATGCTGCTATTGCAACATGGCGCTCAAGTGGATGCTACAACCAAGGATATGTATACTGCATTGCATATTGCTGCCAAAGAAGGCCAGGATGAGGTAAAACAATTGATTGCGAAAAAGATTGTGGATCACATTGATACGGTTTATTTGATGCAATTATTTTGGATACGTCATCAAGAGTATTTTATTTAATTTGATTTCGCTCTGTTCTTTTTTTTTTGTTTTTTTTTGTTTTTTTTTTTCTTTATTGCACACTTTCATGTTTCTTCATTACGGTACTGATTTTCTTTTAGTATTTAGTTTAGTCTAAATTGAATTAATTTTGTTTTAGTAGTTAGTTTAATTGTTGTTGTTACTTAATTTTTTTTTTTTTAAATTGAATTAATTGTCTATTATTTCAGTGCAGAAAAGGGCTCAAGTTTTTTTTTATGTTTTCTTAGAAAAATTGTATATCGAAAGTGTAACTAGATACAAAGCGCTTGGCTGCTTAATCAACTTCAACAGAGTTGATAATCTTCTAAAACAAACCCAACTGCCTTAATAGCTGTTCTATAGTTCCCTCTTGTATTCGACTTTCATGCTCAATCTCTCATTTGTAGTGCTAGTTGTACTAAAACAAATTTCGTTCGCTCAAACTGCTTAAAAAGTGTACAATTTTAAAAGATTTTCCTACTTCCTTAGTGCCCAATGATGGTGACGCACTTTTAATTGAAGAAGCTACCATCAAGTGCTGCTGCAGATAGAAAGAAGGCATAACAAAAAGTTACAAATTAGCTCAACTCAAAATTTACGTTCATCTAGCGTTTCTTAGAAATAGCGGGCTGGTGGGCTCAACGACGTATTTTAAATGAATGAATATGCATACATACATACATATAAAAATAACACAAAAAATATTAAATAAATAATTTAAAAAGCTAAAAAAGCTGAAAAACTAATTTTTATTGTTAAACTAAATTTATGCTATGGTGAAAAACTAATTCACCACGCATTTTGCTTTTCTTTTATTATTCAAACAAATATTGTATGTACTAAAAATAAGCGTTCTTTGTTAATTTGCTTTTGAAAGTTTGTTTCAAATACGTTGTGTAAGTTTCAATTGTTATAATTTAAATTGAATAAAAATGTTGAATAAATTTTTCAAATTTAAAATTTAATTTATTTTATATTGTGTTATTATTATTGACTTTTTTCGTAAAAAATAAATGCAATGCAATTAGTCTAGTTTCTCCAACACTTTCTAAGCTATATTTGCTTTTTTTCTATGCACTTCCAACTAAATTAAGGCAGAGCTGTTAAGTTTTAATTATGTTTAATAGTTGTTTAAACTTTTTAATTGTATTAGTTAATTGTAATTAATTTAAATAATTATAAGGAAACGTAAAACAATTGCAAATATATATCATGACAATTTTAAATATTTATGTACCTACTCCTTAACAGCTCTGAATTAATTCCCCAAAACATTTTTTCCAACCCCTTCCATTCATCAGGTTGCTGCTGTTTTGATTGAAAATGGCGCCGCATTGGATGCTGCCACAAAGAAAGGCTTCACTCCACTACATTTAACCGCCAAATATGGTCACATTAAAGTTGCGCAATTGTTATTGCAAAAGGAGGCTGATGTGGATGCACAAGGCAAAAATGGTGTAACACCATTGCATGTGGCCTGCCACTATGATAATCAGAAGGTGGCTTTGCTGTTGTTGGAGAAGGGCGCCAGCCCACATGCAACAGCCAAAAATGGTCATACACCATTGCATATTGCTGCACGTAAAAATCAAATGGATATCGCTACCACTTTATTGGAATATGGCGCACAGGCAAATGCCGAGAGCAAAGCCGGCTTTACACCGTTGCATTTGAGTTGTCAGGTAAGGAGAAGAAGAAGATGAAGTGATTTAAGTGTGATTTTTGTGTCAATTTACATATTCATCTGCGAAAAAGAAACTGCTGCCGAAGAACCCAAGCCTCGTGTGTGTTCTATAACAAAAATACAATTTCATAAACTTCCGACGATTTGTTACAAGTTGTTTATACTTTCAATTTATTTGTCTTTTTTTTCAATAATAGTTTGAGTTATTATCCAAATTACGCTTCAAATACATATATATGTAACATAACTCAATTTCATATACACTTCTTTCCACGGCACACACACAGGAGGGTCGCGCCGAAATCTCCAATCTACTCATCGAACACAAGGCCGGCGTTAATCACCCAGCCAAAAATGGTCTAACCCCAATGCATCTATGCGCACAAGAGGATAATGTTAATGTTGCCGAAATACTACAACGCAACGGCGCCAACATCGATATGGCAACCAAAGCCGGTTATACGCCATTGCATGTGGCCGCCCATTTCGGGCAAGCAAATATGGTGCGCTTCCTATTGCAACATGGCGCTAATGTTGATGCTGCCACTTCGATTGGTTATACACCACTGCATCAAACTGCTCAGCAAGGACATTGTCATATTGTTAAGTTGTTGTTGGAACATAAGGCAAACGCCAATGCTCAAACTGTAAATGGCCAGACGCCATTGCATATTGCACGTAAATTGGGTTATATTAGTGTTTTGGATTCACTGAAATCGATCACCAATGAACCGGAGGATGCACCACAGACGCAAAGCGATGAAAAATATCGTGTTGTGGCACCGGAAGCGATGCATGAATCGTTTATGTCGGATTCGGAGGAGGAAGGCGGTATGTGGAGCATGCATTCATTTATATATATTTTTTATATGTATGTATGTGTAGTTGTGAATGCGCGTGGTAGTGTGGGCTGTGTGTATGAGTCTGTATTGTATGTGACATATTTACATCAGTTTCATACAGATTTTTTCTTTGAAAGAAAAGTTTGCTTCATTTTTTTCGCTCACTCATTCATGCCACTCATTTCATTTATCATAACACGTGCCACGTAAGAAGAGCAGCACCCTGTATACATACTACTAAATATGTACATATTTTGGTTTTTACCCACGAAACTCTTAAACTAAAATTTGTTGCATACTGTTATTTGAGGTTTTCTTTTTATATTGTAGAGCTCTCATAGTTGTATCTATGTAACGGGTGTAAAAACTTTGACATGCTACTCATAAAAATAAAGTAAACACAATGCGAAGCACTCCACATACTATTATACGACACGAAATTAAAAAAACAACTATATTTTTGTTTGTTGTGTTTCAATTAAAAATTTATATATACAAACAAACAAAAAAAACAGAATAATTAAAAAAATAATAATTAAAAATTAAAAAAAAAAAACCATAACTAATTTTTTTTAATCCATATATTTGTACCTCCTTCTAAATTTTTCATAAAAAATTTTGCTAAAAAACAAAAAAAAAAAATAAAAAAAAAATATATGTCGTCGGTCGTCGTTCGCCTTCACCTTCACCACCACTAAGGCGACACAAACGATTGGGATGCAAGTTATGGCATTAAGGGTGATCGGCATGCGAATGAAACTCACATTTATCTACCATATTATCATGGCGAAACATTTTTTATGTCTAGTAAGTCTACGTAAATACAATAATTGGGCTTTAACTGCGTTGTTTTACTTGTTTATTATTATTTTTTTTTTGGTGTGTTTTATCCAGCAAAATAATCGAAAGTTAAAACAAAATTACATAAATAATCGTAATACTCTTATATGCATAGCTAATTCCAAAACAATTAAAAATTCCTTATAAAGTGTGTGTGAGTGTGGTAGTGTTTTCACAAAAATTTTTTTTTGTTAGAAAATAATCGGTTTTTTAAGCTTTGTAAATAAGTAACATGTCAAAATTTTTAGACCACCCTTCATCACACTTTACGGGGGATATATGTAGTAACTACTACTGTATTATGTATAAACAAATACAAGTATATACATGAATGTTGGCTCTATATGTTTTTACCTCTTTCTGCTATATTAAAACTCGGCGATTTTCCGTAATTTAAGTTTGATAATGCATTTAGGTGATCGGCCATTTATGTTTTTTTTTATTTTGTTAGTTGAGCATACCTTCTGGCTGGAAATTTGACATCTACAAAAACAAAACAAAAATTATAAAGTGCAGATATGTTTTGAAGATCACTTTCGTTGGTCGATCACCCTAATGCACATATACATATAAATATTTCCATTACGATAGTGTTTTCTTTTCCAAATGATGCATTTTTATATACATACAAACAAAAGTTTAAAAAGCGTCCTTGCGGCGGAATTGCATAGATAATGTTGCACTTTGCACTTTTATCAGCGAGATTTTGAGTAAATCCAAAGAAAACCCAAAATAAAATATTTTATTACAGAAAAGTGCAATCTACTAATTGCCAGCAAAGAAAACACTATGTTTATGTAATTTATGGCAGGCGATTTTCTTCCTCTAACCAATCTCGATGTCTCAGTTTAATTTTCCTGGTGTTTCTATGTTTAAATACTCAATGTATTCAAATGTCTGTATGTAAATACTCGTTAATTATCAATAATAAATAAAATAAATATAAGATATGTTTTCCACAATATTGTACAGTAGAAAGCTTAACTTGAAACCTTGGCTCATCTTCCACATGCCTTCGAAATGTACATATGTATGTATTATGAAAAATGTCTTAGCATTAGCTGGATTTAAGCTCCTTTACGCCCTTATCTGAACTTGTAAAAGTTTTCATTTATGATAACCCCCCTAGTATACTCTGCCTAAAATTTTCGTAGAACATTCTAACCCTCTAAGTGCATGCAATCAACTTTCTTCCAAGTGTTTTGAGAAAGGCTTAAAAATGCCCATTTGCATTAGTGCTATAGGCTTGACGGACAGCAGCGTTAAACCGGTTTACCGAAACACTTAAGTCTATTCAAATTTTACCCTGACAGACGGCAACGTTAAACCGGATTACCAGCGCTCTGTCCATTTTTCTATCAGCATTCGCTCGTCTTGTTCCGTCCACACCGACTGCTTTTTACGAATTGACATCTAAAATATACGTGAGGCAAAATACAAAGTATATATACATAATACACATTTCATAAAATTGACAAGGGATGACGGAAGATCTTTCCACAATACATCATACATAATAGTATTTAATAGTTTCAAAATACTTATATTGCTAAATTATTCAAAACAAGGTACTGAATATGCACATAGCCGAAATCGGTTTATAATCAAATCATTGACAAGGAATGACGAAAATTCGTTCCGCAATACATCGATAAATTATTCCCTTATTGCTTTTCGCACTTGAATTCCGATTGTTTGGTTTACTTTTGGTTATTCACTTTCTTCACTTTCCATTCACAATAGAGATTTTTCGACAGAGTTGCCATTACAAAATGCCCTAATCCGCTAAAATTTTAAGCACTAACTCAAGATATAGTCCGGATTACCTTCAGTTAATTCTCAAGTTAACTCCGAATTAGCTAGATAGTCTGGATTATCGCTGCTGTCTGTCAATGCTATTAGAGGTTTAAAGTCTATCTCGAAAAAATTGTTGAAGAAGTTCGAAGTCAAAAATTTAATTTGAAGTTTTATTTATTTATTTTTTTTTTTTTTTTTACATATTTATACAAGATATTTTCGATAGACCCCTACTAAAAAACTCTAGACTGTCTGGACTAGTATTCTGTTCACCAAAGCTGGTCTGGGAGGCATAATATAATATAATACAATGGCTCTATTATAACTCTGACGTGTTTTATGGCCGAGCTTCTCTCCCAATTCGAAGTGTGCTCCTTTTTGTTTTTCCTACTAATTGGGTGGACCTACAGTTTTTATGCCGGCTCCGAACGGCGAATGCATTTTTTGTGAGAAGCTTTTTCGTGGCAGAAATACACTCGGAGGGTATGCCGCTCACTGCCGAGAGGTGACCGCTGCTCTTAAAAAACCCCATAATTGGATTTTTACTAATTAGAAAATTTTTTTTTGGTGTTTTGCTCGGACTGTGGTTTGAACCCGAGACCTCTGGCGTAGCAGGCGAGCACTCTACCCACTGCACCACAGCGGCCTACTCTTTCATAATCACTAGCGTTTGTTCGTGTTCGAGAAAATACTGTGGGACAGTTTTCTTAGAAAGACTCACAACGTTTTTTTTTTGTATGGAAAAAGAACTCTTCCCTGTAACAGGTATATTAATATATTGATGTACATATTTTGCATTTTTATCATTGTACAAAGAACGATACCTTGCCATCCATGCCTCAATACTTTCCAACCACTTTTTTTAAATCAGTTTTGAAGTTAGTGTGACCCGCGTAAAATCCAGTTTTTAAACGCTCGTGGCTAGCAGGGTACCCCTTCCGAATACTTATGTATGTATAATCTTATTCTTGCATATGGTTTTTCTGTTTCACTCATCTCAACCCTTGTATGCATATGTATATTTAAAAAAAATAGATAGTACATGCATATAAGCACTGATAAATGTATGTATCGACAATATGCATCAATTATAAAGAAAAACTTATACGAATCTCATTAATCATTATCATAAGCATTCATAATAATATCTAATGAATGAAAAAAATTTGCATGTACGTTTGCTGCATATACTTCATATTCATAAATACATAAATACATGCATAAGTCATTTTGTATATGTTCCTATTGATTTATTTGTTTATTTATTTCTAAATTTTTTTCTTCTGCACCTTTCGCGCCGACACTGCTATAAAATAATCTGCAAACCAAAACAAACCAAAAACAATAATAAAATCGGACAAAATCGGATTTCAATGGAATGCCAAATACGCAAATGCAATGAAAAAAATGCAAAAAAAAAAACAAAAAAAAATCACCACATCTCTTAAACCAAAACCACAAAAACAAAAAGCAGGCGAAGATAATATGCTTTCCGATCAGCCTTACCGTTATTTGACAGTTGATGAAATGAAATCCTTAGGCGATGACTCACTACCAATCGATGTGACACGCGACGAACGCATCGATTCGAATCGCATGATGACCCATAGCGCTGAATATGCTGGCGGTGTTAATGGCGGCCAAGCACCACAACAACAAGCCATTGCTGCCGAAGAGCTAATCAGTCCACACAAGGCGCAGGTGCATGGCTTTGGCAAATCGCATGTCGATGGCGGTGGCATGTATATGACAAATGGCATTTCCGATGAACACAAATATCCTGGGTAAGTTATAAGAATAAATAAATAAATAAATAAAATTAACAGTACAAATAAAGAAAAAATAAAATTGTATATGTAAATAATTGTTATCTATAAAAAAACTCAAGTGCATTTGAAAGTGATTTGTATTATAATATCTGTATTATCTTGTTGTTGTCTACCTACATGCAGCCGCAAGCTTTCTTGGAAGAGGTAGCTATGCAAGAATCAATATAAATTGGGGGTTTCGTACAATATAAAGTGGTTTTTTGGTTTCTCCCTTAGATTGGCTTGTTTTCTATACATATTTCTTTGATATTATTATTTTCTCAGTTTAATTATTTTTGTTAATTTCTAAGGCTACAACATTGGTTTCTAATATGTCGAAGGCATCCAGCAGAGAAATTTTCTTTAAAGAAAATCTGAACTGGGGTGCTTTTCTCTATTATCCAATAGAGAGGCGTGGTTAACCGTATAAAATGCCTTTGAAAGGCCAAATGGCATGAGGAAACACTGCGAACTTCTTCTCCTTCTTCGTAATTGGCGCGTAACCTTCTAGACGATTCTGGCCGAGTACAATAAAGAACGCGCCAGTTGTTGTTGTTTCGTGCAGCATGGCGCCATTTGGAAATACCTGGGGAGTCTGCGTCGCTGTCCAACTCTGATCCTCTCAACGCAGTGAAGGTCTTCCTTTTCTTCTGCCTTTAGCGGGTTTCCATAGAAATATATACTTTCTGGGCCGGAGCACCTTTATCCATACTAACGACATGACCTGCCCAATGTAGCCGCTGGATCTTTATTCGCTGAACAATGTCAATGTCTGCATAAAGCTCGTACAGCTCATCGTTAAATCTCCGTCGATACTCGCCCTCGGTGACGCGCAAAGGGCCATAAATCTTACGAAGAGCTTTTCTCTCGTATACTCCAAGTGCCATCTCATCTGGTTTTGACATCTTCCATGCTTCTGCGTCGTATATGAGGACTGGAACGATGGGCGTCCTGTAGAGTGTGATTTTTGTTCGGCGAGAGGGCGAACTATACTTTTCAATTACCCACTTACTTAGTCCAAAATAGCATTTATTGGAAGAGCGATTCTTCGTTGGATTTCCGTGCTTACATTATTTTTGGTATTAATGCTGGTTCCCAAATAGACAAAGTCGAATAGACAGTTTCGAATTTATAGCTGTCAACAGTGACGTGGCTGCCGAGACGTGTTTTTTATTTGTGTGATGACGGAAGGTTCCTCTTATAATAATAAATTAATAAAATGGCGCTATTATAACTCTGACGAGTTCTATGGCCGAGCTTCTCTCCCAATTCGAGGTGTGCTCTTTTTGTTTTTCCTACTAATTGGGTGAACCTACAGTTTTTATGCCGGCACCGAACGGCGAATGCATTTTATGTGAGAAGCTTTTTCATGGCAGAAATACACTCGGAGGGTATGCCGCCCACTGCCGAGAGGTGTGCGCTGCTCTTAAAAAACCCAATAATTTGATTTTTACTAATTAGAAATTTTTTTTGGTGTTTTGCTCGGACCGTGGTTTGAACCCGAGACCTCTGGCATAGCAGGCGAGCACTCTACCCACTGCACCACAGCGGAAGGTTCCTCTTATCCTCTTTAATCTCTAAACCCATTCTCTTAGTCTCTTTATCCAGCTTGGATAAGGCAGAACATATGGCGCAAGTGTTAGTGCCAATGTGCTACTTGTATGCTAACGATTTTTATGGCTGTCAAAATCCATGCTGCTGGTGTATTTAGGTAAAAAGTGTATTATATTGCCGAAATAAACAGAACGATATTGCTTTCCTTGTTATTGTGTTTTCTTGAATGCAGTAGCGGGAACATACGTGCAATTTTGCATACATATATCGGGTATGATAAGGTTACTTACGTAACTGTTAAGAACCTCTTTTAGTAAATTTACTCTCAGTCGCAAGTTTTTTAATATAAGCATGGACCGATTAATTAGAAAGTTTCACGTTACCATATTTTGATTGATTAATTTTGTTTTTAAGTTTATTCTTCTTCCAGCATAAAAATATTTACATATATACGAATTTGCGTTTATTATACTCAGCTGTACTAGTACACAGAGTATTATAGTTTTAATCACATAACGGTGGATTGTAACAGAATGAAATAATCGAGATAGATATAGACTTATATATATCAAAATGATCAGGGTGAAAAGAGAAATCGATTGAGCCATGTCCGTCCGTCCGTCCGTCCGTCCGTCCGTCCGTCCGTCCGTCCGTCTGTCCGTCCGTCCGTCCGTCCGTCCGTCTGTAAACACTCTAACTCGCGCAAAAATTGAGATATTTTGATGAAATTTGGAACGCAAGTTGGTATCGAGACTGGGACGGTTGGTATTGAAAATGGGCGAAATCGGACCATGACCACGCCCACTTTTCCTATATAGAAAAAATCGGAAATTTGGTATCTCAGCCACTAATATAGCTAGAGTTTTAAAATTTTACCCACGTATTGAGCTCGGGCCCTTATGAAGAAATTTGATGAAGTTTTGGAAAATGGGCGGTGCCACGCCCACTTATTAAGGGTCAAACATTGAAAGTTTTATATGTCATAACTCAGAAACCGTTGAAGATATATCGATGAAATTTGGTACGCGTAATTTGCTTACATAGACAAATGTTTTGACGAAAAATTATCAAAATCGGTTTACGGCCACGCCCACTTTTATATATGTGTATTATAAAGTGACCTAATAAAACCATTTTAAGCGATATCTCTGTCAAATATAAAGATCTATCATTGAAATTTTGTCGCATGAGTCCAACTATGGACATAAAACAAAAAACACAAAAATTTTGGAATATGGGCGGTGCCACGCCCACTTATTAAGGGGCAGACATTGAAAGTTTTATGAGTCATAACTCAGAAACCGTTGAAGATATATCGATGAAATTCGGTACGCGTAATATAATTACTTAGTCAAATGTTTTGGCGAAAAATTATCAAAATCGGTTGACGGCCACGCCCACTTTTATATATAGGAAATATAAGGGGGCCTAATAAAAACATTTTAAGCGATATCTCTGTCAAATATAAAGATCAATCACTGAGATTTTGTGGCAGGAGTCCAACTATGGACATAAAACAAAAACTACAAAAATTTTGGAAAATGGGCGGTGCCACGCCCACTTATTAAGGAGCGAATATTGAAAGTTTAATAAGCCATAACTCAGAAACCGTTAAAGATATATCGATGAAATCTGGTACGCGTGATATATTTACTTAGCCAAATGTGTGGACGAAAAATTACCAAAATCGGTTGACGACCGCGCCCACTTTTATATATGTGTATTATAAAGTGACCTAATAAAACCATTTTAAGCGATATCTATGTGAAATATAAAGATAATTCATTGAAATTTTGTGACATGAGTTTTACAATAGACCGGAAACAAAAAATAAAAAAGTTTGGAAAATGGGCGTGGCACCGCCTCTTTTTAGACAAAGGGATATATGAGATTTCTTAGCCTTTAACTCGACAAATAATTGAGATATTATGACGAAACTTGGTTTATACACTTTTATAACATGTGTTAATAGACACGCAAAAATGTATTGAAATCGGTTTATGACCACGCCTACTTTTTAACAAAGATATTTCTGGAACACCCTTTTGGAATTTGTAACGTGAAGTCTTTGTAACTAAAAGTCATAGAGGGATGAAATTTTGCACTAACAATAATATTTGTATGCTTATTTGGATGATTGATATAAATTTTGAAAATGGGCGTGGCTGCGCCCTGTTTATGCAGCACTCGTTTCATATAAAATACACCCTATATCGAACAAACGCAAACAAACAATGAAAGCATACAGCTGAGTATCTAATGTTCGATTGCACTCGAACTTAGGCTTCCTTACTTGTTCAATTTTAGCTTGCATTTTAGAGAACTCGTTTGCACATATTAAAATTGTACGACAACCCTCAAGCGTATTATGTATTTTTGCTTCACATTTCCATTTTGTACTGTAATTTAAAAACTTTAGCATTTCAACAATCTCTTCCAGCTTCCTTGTTTCATTTTTGGTTGATGCACGTGGTGGAGCGATGCGCGGTTGTCGTCACAGTGGCGTACGCATGATTATACCATCGCGTTCCACTTGTCAACCGACACGCGTGACATGCCGTTATGTCAAGCCACAACGCACCATGCATCCACCCCAACTAATGGAGGGTGAGGCATTGGCTAGTCGCGTGTTGGAGTTGGGTCCTGTATCAACCAAATTCATTGGCCCAGTTATAATGGAGGTGCCACATTTTGCATCGCTGCGTGGCAAAGAACGTGAAATTATCATTTTACGTTCGGATAATGGTGAAACTTGGCGTGAGCATACAATCGATAATGCTGAGGAGATAATGCACGATGTAATGCAGCAATGTTTTGAACCAGAAGGTGAGTGAAAATGCAAAAATGAAATAAACCTTTCTTTTAATCCCCTAGTATCTCAAACAGAAATTTTAAATTAAAATATGTACTTTCAAAAGTTAAACTTGTTTAATCATATTTTTTTTGTTTTTTTAATATTTCTTATTACACAGAAATCGCACAACTCGACGAACAAGCTGGCAATCATGTTTGCCGTTTTGTCACCTACGATTTTCCGCAATATTTTGCTGTCGTCTCGCGTATACGCCAAGAGGTGCACGCCATTGGGCCCGAGGGCGGCATGGTCTCCAGCACAGTTGTGCCACAAGTGCAGGCCGTTTTTCCACAAGGTGCTCTCACCAAAAAGATCAAAGTGGGCTTGCAGGTAAATCTTTTTAAACCACGCAAAGGTGTTGCACCAGAAAAATTACGCAAAATCAGTGTTAATCATGTACCAAAGAAGAAGCGCTTCTCGCTCATTTGGTAAATGTGCAAAAAAGAAAAAAAAAAACAGAAAATAATTAAAAGCAAATAAAAAAAATATGAAAAAAATATAGAAAACGCAGAAATTAGCGGAGCATAAATAATAAACATTGTCATAGTACATACATAACAGCTTCATTAAGGGTATTCATTGAGAGTTGAGCAAATGTGCTCTAACGTAAAATTTTTATGTGCAAAAAAAAAACAGTATAAAGAGAAATTTCAATTTCGAAACGAACTCTAAAGCACAAAAATACATACATATGTATTTATATTTTTCTATCGAAATCTAACGAATGCAGTTTAGTTGAATCCCACTGCTTATTTTTCTTGAGAATACCCTTAATACCAATATCGTATCTTCTTATAATAAAGAACCAAAAATATCAGTAACAATAATTTAGCAAAAAATAAAACTTTAAGCTGTCAAGCATATAAAGAGAAATTTCAATTTCGAAACGAACTCTAAAGCACAAAAATACATACATATGTATTTATAGTTTTCTATCGAAATCTAACGAATGCAGTTTAGTTGAATCCCACTGCTTATTTTTCTTGAGAATACCCTTAATACCAATATCGTATCTTCTTATAATAAAGAACCAAAAATATCAGTAACAATACTTTAGCAAAAAATAAAACTTTAAGCTGTCAAGCATATATGCATACATACCTAGATCATATACTAGTAAACATGAATCTATAAAAAAAGTTAAATCATAAAAATAAAAACAAAAAAAAAAGAATTTAAAATACCATGCTGCATTTACAAAAGCAAAAAAAAATACATTCCCTCACATAAGAAATAATGTTTTGGCAATATATTCACAAAATTACAGGTATAACTTATAAAGCTCAAACTTATATAAAGTTAACCCTTAACTACCCATACAATATACATATATGTATATCAATATTTCATACAAAAAATTCATAGAAACTAATGAGAAACGTCCATTTACGGTCTTCAAAAGAACATTAAAAAGTCAAGGCAGAAAGAGAAAAATGAATAATAAGAATGAAAAAAAATTAAGATTAAAAAAAAAATAAAATTTAAAAAATTCAAATAAAAAAAATTAAAATTAAAAAAAAACTAAAACTTGAAATATACAAAACGAGTTTAAGGAACCTATCATTAAATTACTTAGTTCAGCCCTAATTATGCTCCAAAAACTTGTAACTTGCGTGGGCAAAAAAAAAAGGTTTTTCATTTTAATCTGGGTAATGTTCAATTTACAGCGCTTTCTGAAGACATGGTGCTTAAATAAAAAGAGACAGCAGTTGTGTTAAACACGCATTACTCACATAAAATCATTTTATGATATTGAGAAAAACAAAGAAACATTTTGAGAAAAAGTAATATCTACTTTAACGCAGGGTTAAGTTCAATTTATGGCGTTCTACATTTGCTAAATGCAATTCAAATTAGTTATTTTGTTTTATTCAAATACTTAACGCATAGATAGGTAGTTATTTTCAGTAATATTTCTAACGATCTCCATTTTCGCAGAAAGAAATTTTTTATTTATTTACAAAGAAAGATCTTTTTGTGCGCTCATTTGAGTGCACGTTATTTATTCTTCACTTTTTTTTATTTATTTATTAAGGTAGTTAGTATAGTAGTAATTTATTTGTTTATCTTTTTATTAGAAATATTTTTTTTCTATCTGCCTATCTGGCAGTTTATTTAAATCGTCGTTAGATCACTTTACCTGCAAGAAAAAGCTTTCGTTAAAAAATAGTTCTCTCTACTATCTACTACTAGATGCTAACTTTGTTCTATAGCTAATTTGTTCAATGAATAAATGAAAATTTTCATGCTCCAAAGCAAATTATAACAAAAGCAAACATCTACAAATACAATAATATTAACTAATTATTTAAATAAATACAATACATACATATTATATGCTCCTAACTTCAGCTGAACTTATTAACGCACTATTAAAATTACGTAGACTCGAAAAAACTAAGTCATAAAATAAATTAATTCTATTTATATACCTACATACACATACATATGTATGCAACATACCTAAAAAACATAAATGCATATATGTACTTATCAAACTGTGTAACTTCTCTAATGATTATTAAGCATAATAATTTATATCAATACATACGTATATACTACATACATACATATAATATAACAATTTAAACTAATAATGGATAGAAAAACCGTACTTAAACACCCAATAAATTTAGTTCGAATATATAAACTTTAAACTAAAAATGCTGTTTCTATTTGTTTTTGTTTTGGCAAAACGTTTAATTTTTGATTTTCACTTTTTTTATGATTCGCTACGCATTTAAAAGTACAGCTGTAAGTCAACGTGTTGGCGATAAAGAAAGTAAGACCAAACAAAAAAAAAAAAATAAATAAATGTTAATAGTAATGCAGTAAAATGCTGAAAATGCTGTAGTAGTCTTTATGCATTTGGGTCTGGATGTTGTACTAATGTGCCTCGAATGGGTTAAGTCTAAAAAATATGCATACATATATACCTACACATATTTTCAAAATGTTAAGTGATTTTTCAACGGCCCTTTAATGTAGAAACTCAGTTTTTAACGAAAATAAAATATACACAATTTTTATTAAAAAAAATTTTAAATTATAAAGAGCAACAAAATTTGTATTGCTTATGAATTAAAAAAGTTTATTTGTTAACTAAATTTATTGGGAAGCTCAATGGTCCTGAAAATTAATAATAATAATAAAAAACAACAATAATGAACAAAGTAAGGGCATCTGTACGTGATAATTATAATAATTTCCAGACCATTTAATTTCAACGAGTCAAAAGCTAAGCCTATTTTCGCTGTTTTCTACCAAAGGTAGACGGAGTTTACTTTTTTCGCATTTAGCATTTAGAAACCCCTTTATTTTGGATGTTACTTGTCCTCAGTACATTGTCATTCATGAGCGGGCACATGTTCCCAATTTGGTTTGGCTTAAATGCATCGACTAATTTTCGGGTATTTCGTCTTCATAATCGAGATTTCATAGGAGGTTTCCGCAGACTCACTCATTTGCAGTTTGACAGTGTGAAGTTCAAATAACAGCGCTTTGAAAGACAGGGTTCCAAAAATTTGTGGGGTAATCGACTTGAAAAAACTGCTTCCAAAACTGATTTTCAAAAAAATATCCACACAAATTCTTCCCCATTTTAATACAATCAAAAGCTCTAGCTCAAATAATAAAAGTATAAAACTTAAAAAAAAAGCTCAAGCGATTTGTAAAATTATTCACAAAAAAGGAAAAAAAAAAAAAACAAAATGAAAAAAATGCTAAATTAAAAGTCAAATAACTAACTATATACTAATTGCCTCTACTTAAGTTAAGCAAAGAAAACAACACGCATACCATTGTAGCTTCAAAACGCCTTTTCACAATTTTCTTTGTACATACATACATGCAAAATATGTATTTAGTTTTTAAGTGGCCACATTTTCATGTTGAAATAATCATTATCGTCAAAAAAAAAAAACAGAAAAACAAAAATATAATGGTAATCACACAAAAAATGCATCCTTGATCCATTTTTATGTGTTTACCTCATTCTAGGCACAACCAGTCGATCCAGATCTAACTGCTAAATTACTTGGCCGTGGCGTTGCCGTATCGCCAATTGTTACAGTTGAGCCACGGCGTCGTAAATTTCATAAGGCCATCACGTTGAGTATGCCAGCACCGAAGGCGCATAGTCAGGGCATGATAAATCAATATTCCGGAAATACACCCACATTACGTCTACTTTGCTCCATAACAGGTAAGTTTAAATGGTTCTTAAATGGCATATGTATATATATATATAGATATATAGATACTATCTAACTTTATACATAGTACATACTTGCATATAACCATAGACAGTTTCATATGAAAGTAGTAACAACTTCCAATATACAAACATACATATGTACTTAGTGAGTTCAGTATTTAAAAAAAAAAAAAAGTTAATTACAAATCTGAAAATATGTACTTATTTGCTTTAAAATAGGTCTTTGATATATACATACATACATATATATAAATATGTACTTAAGTTTGTATTTATTGTAATTTTATTATTTGTTTTTATTTTATTTTTATTTATTTTTTTTTCTGAAATAGGTAGTACATAAATTATTTTATTTTATTTTCTCTATTTATTTTTTTTTCGGTTTTTATTTTATTTTTTAATATTATGTGAAATTTATTTATAATTATATAGTACATATCTTCATATCATAACTATAGATACCTATTATGTACTTACATTCTTCCTAACCACTCTTCGTCCTTGTGTACCCCATACATACATTCATATATGTATAGATAAATCTTTAGCAAGTAGTCCTGAACCGGCCACCACCCGTGTAACTAGAACGGTGTCGTTTCATTCATTGTAATACATAGTTATATCGATATACATGCATACATAAATGTAAAATTATAGATACATACTACATACATAAAAATTTAAATATAAAAATGTATCATTAGCACACAAAATAAATATTTTAAATTTTTCATACAGCCGAAAGTTAAAACAAAGGGAACATGATAATTTTCAAATAGAGAAAATTATTATTCCAGCATCGATATCTGATGTTTAGCACTAATATTAGAGAACTAATAGGATTCTAACTAGAATTTTCATTCATTTCACATAGACATTGAAATTTGGAGCTTTTTATAAACATTTTCCAATCGACTAGTGTAGTTTTCTGCCATTGCCCTAAATTAAAGAATAGTTAGAAAATTACATTAGTTACCTAATGTGGATCCCATAAATTCTCTAATGTTAGATACTGCGTTTATTATGATATAATTATTTTTTTTTGTCTAAGACCAACTGCAATGCAATTTTCTGAAGTATAATTTTCTAGAATATTTTAGCCAAAATATAGAAAGTGTGCAACCAAAAAGAAACCTTTTTCCAGTTCTCGTGCGAGGATTTTGTTGTTGTAAGCAATTCGCGTGAAATTTTCAAACGCAGCCTTTTCCAGTTATTTAAAAAAAAAGGCATGAGAACAATCCGAAAGACTTTGCAACTATACATAATTACCCAACTTTTCACACAACAGGATGTGAGCTGTAGCTAATACATTTTGTTTCAATTATTTCCATTTATCGTATCATGTTCAGGCTTTTTTTGTGTGTTTTCGAAATTTCAATGATGTGCCCCTTAAGCAGCTTTTTATGAGGGTGAACCTTAACATCACACTAGGCCCATTTCTGAGATGATGCGATTTATTTTTCATGCTAGGATACTTGCTTTTGTTAGATACATACATATATCGCAGCTACTCCTAAAGTGTGTTGAGTGGCAAGTACAAATTGAGCACAGATCATTTCTTCTCTGACTAAACTAGGAGTTAAGAAGAGTAAGCCGAAACAGAAAAATGTATACGAATGAAGTAGGTACATAACAAAGTAAGGTGGTAGGCAGCTGTATATTCAGCACTGCAATACTGCTACAATTCATGCTGAATACCTAACAAGAGTATAATAATAACGACCATATGACAATAAGCATGCGGTTTGGAATGAAAGCCCGAAGCTTTCGATTCATTGCTTTTTTTACTATAAAAAGTCATTCATGCAAAGGCGGCCATCGCCGTGTGATAGTCATTGGGCATAGTCATGGAAGTTGTTTTTATCTTCCCTAAAGGAAATGTAATATCTAATCAAAACTAATCGAGAAATCTAATCGGTTTTTTTTTATTCGTTTTGATTAGATATGCTAATCGTCGCTAATCGCCATTAGATTTTTGACTAGTTCTAATCTAATCAATTAGTAATCGATTAATATAGCCAACTAATCCTCATTGTGGTCGCTGTGGTGCAGTGGGTAGAGTGCTCGCCTGCTATGCCAGAGGTCTCGGGTTCAAACCACGGTCCGAGCCAAACAAATTTTTCTAATTAGTAAAAATCCAATTATTGGGTTTTTTAAGAGCAGCGGTCACCTCTCGGCAGTGGGCGGCATACCCTCCGAGAGTATTTCTGCCATGAAAAAGCTTCTCACAAAAAATGCATTCGCCGTTCGGAGCCGGCATAAAACTGTAGGTCCACCCAATTAGTAGGAAAAACAAAAAGGAGCACACCTGGAATTGGGAGAGAAGCTCGGCCATAAAACTCGTCAGAGTTATAATAGCGCCATTGTATTATTATTAATCCTCATTAATAATTATTCTGCAAAATAAAAGTTTCTAATCCTATTACTAATCATCAGGATTACTAATGATTATTCCCCAGCTATGATATTTACCTTCAACCGCTTTAACTTTTTATCAATTTATTTTTTATGTAGTGAGAAACATAGAAAAGTTATATCAAAAATGTTAAAAAAAACCTTCCCTAAAGCATACAGATATAGATAAGTGAATAACTTATGATTTTTAGTTAAAAATAAAATAAAAAGTTATAGATGATAAAAAAATAATTATTAGTATAAATCCTTAACAGTTTATTTTGCTTAATCTATGTACATTTGTATTTACTTATTTTTTCACTCCATACATAGATACATACCTACATATATATGTATACTGAAATAGCCTTGCATAAATTCCCAGTACTTCATCAACCAGTCGAGACCAGTCAAGTACTCCATAATGGACCACATTTCATATAAAAGGATGTGGTCCAATTAACATTGCAATGTCATACATAGGATAGCGCCATATACTCCACATATACAACACCATTGCCATATGAAGCACATGGTCCATAATGGAGTCCTATAACATCGCCAAATTTTTTTATATGAAATATGGTCCATTGTTTTTTTTTTTTTTCAAGAAATCCCATACAATTTTTGTCGTTCACCACTGATATACCTATATACATATATAAATACATACATACAGCCATAATAATTTTTAATGAAATCGATTCGTTAATGCCAACAATATGAGGTTAAAATACGTTTATTTTTTGGATAAAGGTTTAAATTTAATTTTTTAATACCAAATATGTACTTTAGTTTATCATTTCTTTTTAAACATTTCTTTTTTATACTTTTGTCTCATCTTAATTTCTTGTGTTCTTTATTTACATAAGTATCTACTTTTTGAGTTTCAATTCATTGCCATTTCTCTAGTATCGAATTAAACAAAAATAAAAAAAAACAAAATGTATTCAATTCGTATATAATTTTGTACTAATGCGTAAATGCATATGTGCACGCATACCATTCTTTTATTCTTCCATCAATGAAGGTGTATTTCGGAAAAGATCTCTAAAAGGTAACTAAGTTAACTAAAAAATCACAAACATGTATGAAATTTCAAATTCAAAACTTTAAACTGACAAAAATCATTTTTTGTTTGGTATTTTGAGTTATGTATTTTGTTATTCGATTGTTGTACAAAAAAAAAGACAAAAAATTTAATTTAAATTAAAAAAAGGAAAACAAAAAAAAATTATTTAAATTAAAAAAAAAAAAATTAGAAAAATGCAAAAAAAATTACAAAATGCATTATAATCAAGTAAACAATTGAAAAAATGCTGTAATGAATAAAAAAAATTCATTAAAGTTTTTTTGCATATAATACACTTTTTTTTACAATTTTCTTACAACAAACAATTTACAATTACTATTACTATAATAATTATTTCTGATACAATGCTTTTAAGCAATAATTAATTAACTTATAATTGATTTGTTTTTGTTTTTAATATATTTTTAATTTTTTCCTTTTGCTTTAATTGCCTTGATTTGTTTTATCACTAAACTGCAACTTGTTTTTGTGTATTTATTTATTTTTTTTTTACTTTATTTTTATTTATTATTTTTTTTTTCATTTGCTCAGCATTTATAACTGCATTCCATAAAATTAAGCGAATGTCCCTTAAAGGTGGTTTGTAATTAATTAAATTTTTTTGTCTTGACACAAATTTAAATTATTGCTGGGGTTGACATGTGTTAAAGCTATTTTCAAAGGTATGTTCCTAATCGATGAAAAGCTGGAAAAAATTTGTAAGCCAACTTTCAAATACTTGGCAGCACTAAAATGCTACACTACATAAGCCGCTTTCGATTCACAATTTCTCTGCTGGCTATAAATTTCCTTCTGTCAAATTTATATGTGAATGCTAGCGAGCAGAGGGAAATTTTTATCGACCAGTTAGCGAGTATGGCTACTACTCATTATGGGTTCAAACATTTTTGTTCGATACGACCTCGCTTGTGTGATGGCGAATCGAAAACGACAATAGTTTATAAAGTTGCTTACGCAAGGCTCTACAGTGACAATTATAATAACTTATTTCATATATAAAAAATAATCTTTCTTAGTCGTTATTTCTATGCTTTCAAGAGTTTTGGGTTTATCCATTTTTGCCACACTTTTATTCGACGATGTGATCAAAATCATAGCCGAGTCGAGCAAGACAGTAAGTCTCTTCATCCGTCTGTCCGTTTTAACGATAACCAATCCCTCAGTTTTTGAAAAAACTTGTCTGCATCGACCTCATTGAACTACGGACCAATATAGGATATATTTAGCTCTCATGCAGCTGATTGTTCAGATATAGCCATTTTCGGATACAGCTTGTTTTATAATCTAGTATCGCTTAATGATTTCATAAAATACGCAAACGTCAGACAACCTCTATGTAATTTAAATAATTTAAAATTAATTTTAAAACTTAAAAAAACCGACAGCTAATACGCAAAAAATTGTTTAAAAGCAAAGCACCCTTTACTTATTTTGATATTCCTCTCTATAAAATAATAAAAAAACAGCTATACACGATATACGCACAGCAAAAAAGAAAAAAACATATTAGCTAAACTAATTAATGTAATGATTAAATTTTTTAAAAATAATTTAAGCTTTGCTTTAATTTTTAATTTGTATACGAAAGCGCGTTTATACTAATTGAAAAATAATAACATTTTTTAAACTTTAATTAACTGCACAAATAAGTTAGGTTAACTTTTCACTTAAACTAAACAAATATTCACTTAAAAAAAGAAAAAGAAATAAAGAAAAAGAAAAAAAGGAAAGAAAAAAGAAAAAGAAAAAAGCAATTCCTAGAAAAGCCTTTAACTCAAGTTACTCTTTGGACCGACATTTTCTTAAATATTTTAAAATTTTCATTTGTTATTATTTCGGAAATAATAATATTTCCCTTGTTTTTATTTTATTATTTTTTCACTATTAAGGTATTGTTTTTTTATTTTGACATATATTTTGAGTTGTTTTTCTAATGAAACGCGAAAGCAACAGAGTGTTTTTTCACAATATGGGTTATAGTTCTAAATCCAAAAATAACCCTATATGGGTTGGCTGTGAATCCCGACTGAAAGTCCTTTAAAGCAAACTTCAAATCCCTTCCCTTTTAACATCTGTTGACTGTCCTTACTTAAACCAGCTATTCTGGTTATTGTCCATGCTAAGTTTGATTCCGTATAAGACTGGTTTTACATATACATTTTAAAATTGTTTGATGTAGCACGCGCCTTAGATCGACCCTAACCTCAAACGAATTTCTTGTAAAACTGCTATACATTTCTCTATATAGCATTTTCAGATCAAATTAACCCTTTTTCGATTGTAATTAAACTTTTTGCAATTTAAATTAAACCTTTTTCAAGTCTAGTGAAACTTTTTTCAATTGAAATTAAACTTTTTCAATTGAAATTAAACTTTTTCAATTGAAATAATATTGAAAAAGGTTTCATTTCAATTCAATTGAAGAAGGTGTCCCCTAACTTGAAAAAGATTTCACTTGACTTGAAAAAAGTTTCATTTGACCTGAAAATGCTATAGCAGATTGGCGGCGACGCTTTGCTGAACCCAACATATTTCCTAGACAGTTTAAGTGAGTTTCAGCTCTCAGAATGCACCAAAAAGTGAAGTGAATTAACATTTACTTTTTAATTATTATTATTTTTTGTTTGTTTTTAATTTACTTTTTTTCCTAGTTGCCAAAAAAAAAAACAAAAAAAAAAAAATAGTATTTAAAATAAATATAAAAGAAAAAATTAAAAACTCGAAAAAAATCAATGTTAGTACAATTTAAATATGCTTGAATAGAAACATTGTTTTTGTTTCTTTTTCTTTTATTTCTGAAATTTTGTACATACATATGCATGTACGTTTCAATTTAGCTAAAATTTGCACAAGTTACCACACTAATAAAATAACAACAGCATTTACTATTATTATTATTTTTGTTATTAAGATATTAATTTTATGTTTATTATGTTTATACCTTTCATGAACATTAAAAAAGTATTATAATGTGTCAATTCCTAACAAGATACTGAAAATAGCACATAGCCGAAACCGGTTTATAATCAAATCAAACTTGGCAAAGGATGACGGAAATTCATTCCACAATACATCGCAATTCTACCCTGTCGCAAAAAGAGACAACAAAAAAGAAATTAAAGCATTATAAATTTAATCTAAAACACAATTCTTGCAAGTCACAGAAAGAGCGGCCATACAGCCACAAAGTTGCATATACCGATATGTTCAGAATCAAGAGTTTAGTCGATTAAGCTATGTCCTTCTGTCTGTTTGTTTGAACGAAAATTAGTTCAGAATTTTTGTGATATAAGTATGATTGAAATTTTCCAATACAACCGATTGCTCAGATATGAAAATTTTTCTGGTACTGAGTAGTATAACGCTCCCAGTTATAAATCCTTGTATACATTACACACAGAAATGGGCAGTAAAACTAATGCAAGATTTCATTCATAAAAGGTATAAAGTCTTCTTTCTTGTTTTAAATAGTTTCTTTCTATTATTTTACATATTTTATTTACAAACTTTACTCAACTTGTTGCTGCTTGATTTCAGCATAAAACGAATATGTATAACTAGTAATTTTCTGTACATTTAAAGACGCGACAATAGCTGGCAACAAAGACAGCGCTGCTTTTGTGGTTTTAACTGTCATTAATTTGACAGTAATTGATTGATTTGACAGTTAAGTTAGTGCGTAGCCACACTGCGGGTGTGGGGAAGCGATTAAATTGGCTTTACCAGCACTTAAAAAGCTTATTAATAAAAGTTTTATACAAAATATGTTGACTTTTAGATTAAAGAATTTAAAAAAAAATGTCTACATTGAAAATATTTCTTTTGGTTAGGTTTTTTTTTCTTTTTTAATTTTTTTTACTTTGTTTATCTATTTTTTTTTATTTCCATTACATATTATTTTGCAACAAATTAGCAAAGCAAAAAAACATGAACAATTAAATTATTTGCAAATGTATTTGAATTTTTATACTGTTTGTGGTACCAAAGAGAACTTTTCTGAAACCTACATAAGTATTAAATTATTTGAAAAACAAAAAAAAAAATGTGCATAAATAATAAAAAATCCAAAAAAATCACCAAAAACAAAAAAAAAAAACAAAACTGAAAATTAAAAATATTATTAATGCGCAATATATTCGGCATTGCTTGTTAAAATTTACAGGCATTAGCTTATCTATATTTATATACATACATACTAACTATATCAAATATATGCATAATATACATTTATGTATATCTTAAAAAAAAATAATAATAAAAGTGAATTCACACGCTGCTTTTATGCAACTCTCTCATTAGTTTCATACATTATTATTAATTTTTTTTTATTATATGTAAATACTTATACTTTACATATAATTTACCACAGTTGGGCAAAATTTATTCGAATAAGAATAATAGATGAATAAATTTTTTTTATTTTTATTTGAATAATAAATAATTTCTTTTATTCAAACAAAAAATTATTATTATTATTTTTTTTTACTATTACTCAGTTGTTTTTTTTTGTTGTACCCTGAGTTTTTATTTATTATTTGAAATAACGAATAAACCTCAGAATAATTATTCGAATGAATTTATCTGAATAAAATTTGAAAAATAAATTTTTATTCAAATAATTATCTAAATAAAAATTTATTCGAATAATGCCCAAGTCTGTAATTTACTATCTATGTACATATACATATTTACCTCACATTTATTTTTTGTTTTAATAATTTTGAATTCATTTAACTATTTTCTCTTTTAACTTTTTTAAATTTTTTTTTAATTTCTTTTTATTTTTTTAACTTTCCTTTTAAAGTTGGCATACTTTTCTCGCTCACCAATATCTCTCTCTCTGTCTCTCTCTATATCCTCTAATATAACTTGTATGATTTTGTGTTTGCGTTCATACACACGTACACACATAATTAAAACCACTTTTCACATCTTCATAAATTTTTACTCTTGCGCATGTTTTTTTTTTTAAAGAGAAACGAAAAAAAAAATTAATAAGTCAAGTTGAAATCGAAAAAAGTGCTTTAAATCCGTTTTTTAGCAGTAAATATTTTATATATACATTTACATATATAGCATATATAGTTATATCCAAATAGTTTATTAAATGCTAGTTAGCGTTATTTAGCAAAAGCTGCTTGATAATTGCGTATTTATCTCTACTTATTTACTTATTACATACGCCGCATTAGTTTTAAACATTTTGCATCCATTTTTCACACATTTTCTTCTTCAAAGTTTTTTTGTTTTAGTCTACTGCGTATTTCAACTAGCAGCGCCTGGTCATTGAGCTTTTTACTACTTTTGTTTCAATTCATACATTTTACAGCGACACCATTTTGTATTGTATTTATGTATCTATAATTTGTTTTTGTTTCTCTATTAAGTTCTTATGTAGTTTTCTTTAGCTTAATTTATTATTACTTAATTTATCTTCAATTTTTTATTAATATTTTTTTTAAACGTTCCGTTTTATTTATTTTTTTTTATGCATCTCAAACTGAGTTTGTAGACTTTTTGTGATTTTCAATTTTTACTTTACACATTTCCTTTTTATTTTTCTCTAAATGGAAATCTTGTAGGTGGTCCTTCACGCGCTCAATGGGAAGATGTGACTGGCTCTACACCATTGACATTTGTTAATGATTGTGTATCTTTTACAACAACTGTTTCGGCTAGATTTTGGTTGATGGATTGTCGAAACATTTCTGAGGCTACAAAGATGGCTACCGAACTTTACAAGTATGTTTGCGTTTCATTAAATATCTAAAACAGGTGTGCAGGTCCAGTGACTCTTTGTGACTCGCGACATCGTCACTGTGGCTCCGTGTGACTGCCAACACAAACGAATTGAGCGCTATCGCTGCCACGGCGCAACTCCAAAACAAGCGGCGCAATCGATCGACATTCAATACGTAGCTTTTTTTCGTATAAATTTTTGTCATTTCGGCAAAGATGTTGTAAAAATAATGATGTTGAGTGACTTCGTTGTTCGATTTGGGCCTGCACCCTTAATCTGAAATATAAATAAAATCTTTTTACCTTGTGCTGAGAACTACACAATTTTTCTTCTTTTATTTATTTATTTATTTTTTTTCTCTTCATCCATTTAAACCAGGGAGGTTATACACGTTCCCTTCATGGCTAAATTTGTAGTTTTTGCCAAAAAAGTCGAACCATACGAGGCACGCTTGCGCGTCTTCTGCATGACCGACGATCGCGAAGATAAAACATTGGAAAAGCAAGAACTCTTCACCGAAGTGGCCAAGAGTCGTGATGTCGAGGTGTTGGAGGGCAAACCGCAATACATTGAAATGGCTGGCAATTTGGTGCCAGTAACAAAATCTGGCGATCAATTGCAATTGCAATTTAAAGCTTTCCGTGAAAATCGTTTAGCATTTACGGTGCGTGTTAAGGATCAGCACGCCGACATTGTGGGCCGTACGCTGTTCATGAAGGAGCCGAAAGTGGCTAAGGGTGAGCCGCCGCAACATCCCATCTGTATTTTGAATATCGTTTTACCCGATATTGTCATACCGGATACGACTACCGAATTCAATGATAAAATCACCACCACAACTTATCGCAGCTCACAATTCAGTTTGAGTAAACATCAGAATGATCATTATATTGGCGATATACGCATTGTGGATTTATCGAATTTATTGGGTAAAGATTGGATACAATTGGCATCCGAAATTGGTATTAGCACGGAGGAGATTGATGAGATTATAAATCAGAATACGGATAGTATTGCGCGGCAGGCCCAAAGTATGATACGTTTATACAAGGATAAGCCAAATTATGATATACATGCCATGGAGGCGGCTCTGAAGAATATCGGACGTGATGATATTATGAAGAAGTGTAAAAGTGGACGTCTGTCGCATTCGCGCGATTTTGACGATACAGACATAATGAAGAATTCGGAATCGGTTGAAGAGCTGGTGCGACAAGAGAGTAAGTAGCGCATGGGGGGTTAATTTTTGTTTGATTAACCCTTAACTACTGTGCTTAGTATATACATACATATGTATAGTGACAAAGTTGTGCATAAAATGATATTTATGTAACTACGGCTGATGTTTTCTGTTTTCTGATGTCTGTGACAGACCAAATACACCAATTTTATTGTGTTTTTATTGTTGTAATAAATACATACATATAATGTTAATTTGGTTGTTTCATCATCAAATATTGAATTAATTATACATACATACATGCAAACATACAAATACTTTTAAATAGTATTTAAAATACAAAAGTAAGCAAAAAGTGCAAAAGTTAAAGAAATAATGCTCGAACAAAGTTTTCTTTAAAAGTATCTAATCTAATTTAAGCTAAACTTTATTAGTAATACATACCTACTATATACATAAATACATAGTATATGCAGGCACACATACATATAACAAATAAAAACAAACAAGAGAAAAAAACAAAAAAAAAAAAAAACAAAAACTTTCGTACATTTTTCATACATTTAACCCTCAAGAGAAGCATTGGGTGGGTTTTGTTAATTCTGGTCGAGTAGTAGAGTTGAGCAAGCTTAGCTTCTAACACCACCAAAACGTTGTTGTTGTTGCGAGGTGATGATTTTTGATAATACAGCACAACTAACTCTTGTAGAACGTAGTAGGTCGTTGTTTAACGACATTCAATGCTGTTCACAATTAATGTTTTATTACAATATGATTTTTTCCACTTTGGCTTTTCTCTTTATAATTTCTTTATTGCAAATTCGCGGGATTTTTCTATTTTTTTTTGCATATAACTGTGGTTCCAAAAATAAACTGAATATATTTTAATTGAATCCAACTCCTAAGCCGTTCGCGTTATGCAACTATTTTCCAAAACTTTGCTATCTGAGTGTAAAAAAAAGTATTAAATAATATTATTGCGCAATATTATTGTTAAATATTTTTGTACAATATTATTGCACAGTATTATTGATCAATAATATGCAATGAACAACGCTTTGTCTCCTGAATATATCCATTTTAATATGAGTCATTTATGCACTTTTTATCGTCATCAGCGCATTAAAAAAATGTATGCATGTTCATTTATTATAGGCCAATCATAGTATCGTTACACTCATTCATGCAATAAAATCTGTTATCTCTTTAAATGTACACTGCAGTAAGAGCTTATCAATATTGTGCAATATTTTGTTTGATGAATTCTAAAGACTAATATTATTGTCTCTTATTGTAAATACATACATACATATGTATATCACTTCTAATAAAATATATGAGTTGATATTGCAGCAATGAATGTGTAGTCAATATTATTGCTTGTCTAGGGTTTTTTGCTTTCTCTTTTTATCTTTTTTTCCCCTCAGATCCACAGCTGGTTATGTATACTATAAACATACATACTAATGTATGTACCTATGTATATGGCGTTCGTCTCAAAACGAACTTTAAGGCTTCTTTATTTATGTACCTTTTTGAAATGTTGCTGGTGAGGCTGTCAATCCATATTATTATTTAGCTTTGTTTTATTGTTTTAAAAATTCAATTGCTTTGTTTTGGGAATGTACCTTTGCTCGCTTGGGATAACACTAGTGTGTGGTAAGTATGTAAATATGTTTAAAATTTTCAATTTGCTAAATATCTTTCAATTTTCAAACATTTATTTTTCACTCTTACAAAAATTGTTTAATGTTTTCTTTTACTCTTCATTTAGTTCATGCTGGTCGCACGTGCGTCTCAAATACAGTTACGTACACACTTTGTATATACCCAACTATATATAGTTTTTAATATGTTTTTAAACTACTAACTACTTAATAATGAGTTTTGAAAAGTATTTAAGTTTTTTTAAATTAAATCGTTTACTGTGATCGACTTGTCGGGAAGCCAGAGAGTGCTTCTCTAAGGGTTAAAATATGTTTCTATCTTTACAATAAAAAGCAAGTAAAAATATTAAAACAAAAATAATGCCTTTAATATGACATTATTTCGTTGGCTTCGTGAGCAAATGTGCTAAGTCCAATTTTTTTCAAAATTGAGATTTTAATGCAGTAAGATAGTACAACTAAAAATACATCGTCTGCCAAAAAAAAGTTACCATAATGTCTGTTTTTCATGGTGTAATGCAGTGTTAAGCAAATGTGCTAAGTCCATAAAAAATTTTTTTTTTCAAAAATCTACGTGCTAAGTCCAGGTGAAAATTAGAAATTATTAATTTTTTTTAATTTATTTTGTAGAATGATAAAGAATTATTACTACATTGCTTTAATAAGCATGGCTTGGTACTGTAAACGTTAATAATTTGTGGGAGTGGCTAGCTTTCCCACCAATTTGATATGCAAACTAGTTTGCGGTACTTTTTACATTTTTACATTTTATTGTATTTTCTATAGCGAGGGTACAGCATAATGTGGGCGTGACCACACCCATTATCAACAGTGTTATCTTTCATCAGACCAAGCCTAAAATATTCTCGTTAGTGCAAAATTTCATCCCTTTATAAGATGCCACGTTACACGTCACAAGTTTCCAAAGGGAGTTTTACAATTTTTTTTTAAGTAGGCATGGTTACAACCCGATTTTGGTAAAATTTTACTACAAGTAATAAAATTACATATGTACCTACACCAAGTTCCGCCGTAATATCTCAATTATTTGTCGAGTTATGGGCTCCGAAATCTCTTAGATTCACGATGCCACGCCCATTTTCAAAAACATGTATGGTTTCTGTTTTTGTCCATAGTTGGACTCATGCCGCAAACTTTCAATGAATTATCTTCATATTTGACAAAGAAGTCGCTTAAAATGTTTTTATTAGGCCGCTTTATAGTTCCCATATATAAAAGTGGGCGTGGTCGTCCACCGATTTGGAAAATTTTTCGTCCAATCGTGTGCCTTAGCAAGTAAATCACGCTTTCCAAATTTCAGCTATATATCTACTACCGTTTCTGAATTAGAATTTATCCTGTCATAAGTGGGTGTGGCACCGCCCATTTTCGAGAATTTTAATTTATTTCTTTATAAAGCGTAAGCTCATTGCATGGATGGAATTTCATCCATTATCACTTTTTGCGTGTTTTTCGATATATACTATATAGGGAAAGTGGGCGTGGTCATAATCCAATTTCGCCCATTTTCAATACCAACCTTTCCAGTCTAGTTAGGAGCCCCTGTACCAAATTTCATCAAAATATTTAAATTTTACTACGTACAGTTGAGTATAATAATTTGTGAGAAAATGTGCTAAGTCCACCTAAAAAAAACAAAATCATAGAAAGCAAATGTGCTAAGTCCTAAAGAAGCTCATAACTTTGTACAAGCTTTATATTAAAATGTGCCGATAACTGGTATTTTAGCACCACCATCTGAGGAAGAAAACTGCATTTTCAGATTTTTAAAATAGTAACAACAAAAAAAGTTAGGAGGTTTTTTGTCTCTCCTGAAAAGTTACCAGAAATGGACTTAGCACATTTGCTCACGAAGCCAACGATTTATTTATTGCTTGTAATGCCCAGGCATTTGTAAACATTTTGAAATTTGCTTAATTGCTTCATTAACAAACCTTTAATCACTATTCATAAATCAAAAAGTTGGCTGGAGATTGCTTTATTTGATACACAGCTTACTAACCAAAAATTTTACGCAAGTTTTTGCTGACGCGCGTTTCGTTTTTTAACGCAAATCGTTTCGAACTCAACGATTTTCATTGCAACGAAAAAATTTTAAATATGTAAATTATCTTTAAATAACAATAAAAAGCCAATTTTAGTTTTTTTTTGTTTTTACATATTTCCTGTTTTGGAAAGCTCAACACAACAGCATTTAAGGGTTAAAAGCAATCAAATGGAGAGTGATGGAGAGTTTGCATTATGTATTTTTGTTATTGTCTATTTCCCCCTTTTTTTGCTTAGGTAAACGCATTCGGCAGCAAATGCACGATCACGAAGAAGTTAAGTACTCGGCCGAAGAGAAGGAAGTCGAGGAATCCGAATCCGATGAAGAATTAACAAAACGCACGGTAGCCGAACGGCGCGACAAAATCGTTAAGCGACTCTCAGTCGAACGACAAATACCCGCTTCAACACAAAAGAAAGAAATCTCACGCGAAATTTCCGAAATCAAACGCAAGAGTCTAATTGAGGATAAAAAAGCATTGCACGAATCGGAAATTAATATGCAATTACCAACCGATAATATTGTCAAATCGACTGTGGCATCCGATCAAGTAATGAAAATTAAAATGGGCAAAACCGATTCGAGCGAAATCAGTAAAAGTGATTTTGATAAGGAATTGACGCACAAGTTGAAAACTTCGGGACGTAGCTCAGAAGAGGAAGACTGTTTGTCAATTGGAGCAACAACAACAACAGCTACCGATTACAACAAACAGCAAACGGTAGCTGATGAAAATATAAAAATATCTGAAGACATTAGCAGCGCAGAGAAGACTTCGGGTTCGGGGTCGGCGTTGTCATCGTTAACTGCCGCCGCAACGCAAGAAGAGCAAACAAAGCAGATGACCGAAGATTTCTTGAATGCCGAAAAACAAACTCAACTACCAATGGATATAACAATTAGCGAAAAATTTGTTGAGGAAGTGAAGGAGAAAGAGATGGCAAGTCAAAAAGTTGAAAAAATCAAAACAGTATTTGAGCGTGAGAGTACAACGACAAGCAGCAGTAAATCGTCAACGGAAAGCGATTCGCAATCACAGCAGCAACGTGCGGAGGAGAAACCAGCAGCAACGGCAACAACAGCAGCAACATCAACAATGGGCAGCTCAATTGAGGAGAAAATTGCCGATTTCGAAGCCAGCGGCGTTACATATAATATGAAATCGGTGCTACCCAAGGATAAAAAGAAAATCGATGGCATAACAAGCGATGAGTTGCCGCAAGTGCAACAAACTAGCGGCGCAATATCAATGGAGAAGCAATTAACTGAAGATTTTTTGAGCATGGAACAAAAGTCGCAATTGCCAATTAAAACAACAACAAAACAGAGCACTGCTGTGGAGCAACAAACAATGGCAGACGCGACCGAAACAGCACAAGCGCCAATTGCCGGTAAGAGGATCAGTTTAGCTAGCGAAAAGGCAACACCAGAGCCAAAGGTACGCTCAACAACAACCGAATTAAAAAAGCAAGTCACAATAAACGAAGAAAAGAAAAGCAGCGAGACTGTAGAGTCAGTGTCAAGTATGCAGAAATCCTCAACTGTTGTTGTAGAAGATGCAAAAAGCGATTTGAAAAAATTTGATAAGGATATTTTCGACACAAACTCGAGTGCAGAGCTGCCAGCCAAAAAATTAACAGAAGATTATCTGGCAATGGAACAGCAAACGCAATTGCCAATCGGCAGCAAAGAAATGCCCTCAGCATCATCGACACAGGATGTAGATAAACCACACGAGCTACTTAAATCTGCCACGCAAACTATTGTGACCGCAGCTGATAAGGAAAAGGAAACTATTGGCGACTTTTTAAAATCTACACACGACACAAAGCTGCAAAGTGAGGAAATCGTCGAAATTATCGAAAGCGCCAAAACGAAAGCAAACGCCATGGGCGACTTGATTAAAACCACAAGTGTTATTATGACCTCTGTACCGAAGTTCGGTACTGAAGAGCAGCTACGCAGCTTAGAGGAAAGTATTGAAGATATGAAAACTGCTCGAATTAAGACGCGCATAGAAGAAAGCAAAAAAGGTATACAAACAGAGGTCAGCAGCACACTTATCGATTTCGAACCGGAAATAACAATCGATGAGAAAACAACAACACTCAAAATGAGCAGTAATATTGCGGATAATGTTAAAGAAGAGAGTAAGAAACTTGTGGAGACAGTGAAAAAATTAGAGGAGACTATAAATGTAGTCGATACACAAAAAACACAAAAGGCGGATGATGATGGCATCGACGTAGCCGCGCCCATAAATGAGACCGACAAAATGGTGAGCGCGGTGGGTGTGAGAAAGTTGACCGAAGACTTTTTAACCATCGAACAAACGAAGCAATTCGCAACAAGCACAAAACCAGTAAAGGAAGTCATTGTAACGGAACAGCAGCAGCAGCCACCACAGCAAGCACAAGAACAGCAATCACTGAATAAAGCAGATTTGAAAGAGGAAATTGGGCAAATTGTTAATGAAGCAGCAACAAAAATCGATGCAATCAAAATGACCGATGATTTCTTAGCCGCCGAACAACAACGCGCAGGTGCACGATCCACGACGATGATGAATGATGATTTAGCAGCACCAGTACCTGTCGAACCACGCAAATCGATAACACTGACAGACGCTGAGTTTTGTAAATCGGTTGAGGAGACCATAACGAAGAAAATGAGCGTGGGACAAATTGAAATAGGCGATGAGCTCAAAACTAATGGTAAGTGGCAGATATACATACATATCTAAGATTTTATTGCAACTTGTGATGAGTTTGAAAAATAATAATTTTTTCCCTCTGTTTTTTTTTTTGTTTTGTGCTCCGTTTAGCGAGTGACATACCAGATTCTCAAACCCCACCACCCACACCGATTGAGCGGCAAGAGGAAGCATCGCCGCCGCGCACCGCTGCCGATGATAAAAGTGAGTAAAATCTAAAATTTTGTGTTTTGCTTTTTCCTTGCATGAAGATCAATCAAGCGTTGAATTTTGTACGGAGAACAATAAGTTTAGATATCGTTTAGAAAATGACTTGAGAGCTAGCCCTTTTCTCAAATCTGTGGTCACAAGCAATAACCGCTTAAGTCGACTTAGGAAGATTTCGAGTTATATATACCAAGTTATTCTCCTTTTAAAACTCTATATTTGTGTAAAACCCCCATGCTTATAACTTAATTCAATAAAAAGATATAAATAAAAACATTTAGGCTTAACTTACAATAGAGGTATATTAAACTTGCTATAACAGCCAAAGTAGATGTATATACTTAATCAAATTTCTTCATGACATTTTGTTTTATTTACAAAATTTGATCGTAACATTGTGGATGGCTCACTGATTTTGCGTCCATAGTTTTTAATCGACTTTTATGATTTGTTAAGAAACGCCTTCGCATATAAAAATCAATTTATCTCGAAATCATATTTTTCGACTTAAGCGATTATTGCAAATTGCCACAGAAATATCTAACGTTAGACGACCACTAGAGAAAAGTGTAGTAAGTCATAGCGTTCTCAAACCAAAGAGAGCCTAATTCTTAAATCCTGAATGTAATTCTCCAATCGAAATATAATTTAGTTCTCTAATGAGATTCCAATTAGAATTTGCATTTGTTGCATAAATGTTGATTTCTAGTATAATTTTCTACCCTTAATCTCGATTAAAGATTAGTTAGAGATTTAACTAATTTAGTCTTCACAAAGTCTTCTGTAATCTACTTGCTGCTTGACCCACATTATACAATAATTTTAATTTTTTAATTTTAATAATTACAACACACTTCTATTCTAATTCCCAGCAGGCTATCTAACCGATACTGTGATTACTCTACATAAGACCACAGAATCGACCTTCGAACGCGTTTCAGGAATATCTAAAATCGGTAAGCTTTGAACTCCACACCATTACATACATATATGAACATATTATTTTCGTTAGTTTGTATAGTATGTATTTAAATCGAAATAAAAATATTCTCATATTTTCGTTGCTTTTTAGCATTTGTTCGAAAAAAAGTATACATAACTGTACCTACATATATTTAATATATTCGACCACCATTTTTCTTTTTATTTTTTTAATTATATTGCTTATTGTAGTTTTAAATATACATACATATATTTGAATTTTTGGTTTATCGTAATACTATATGTATATATGTATGTATTATAAATGTGTATTATTATTATTTTAGTTTTCTAATATTTTGATATGTGATAATTCATTTTCTTCGAAATTATATTTAATTTCGTATTTAGGCTTTTCGTATGCAAATTTCGTTTATTTTATTTATATATTCACATAAGTATTTTATAATGTATTAAATTATCCACTTACATACATAAATATGTGTTTTTATTGAAAAAAAAAATTTTTATAAAATTTAATAAAAATGCAATAATGAATTTCTTAAACTATATATATTTTTTTAAATGCCAATTTTATTGCAAAGCGCGAGCTAATTGAATGAATTAGCGGCTGGTAGTCTCAAATGGAAAATAAAAAAACATTTTTACGGATTTCAGTCGTTTCGTTCGTTTTCGTTTTCTAATTTTTGTTTTAGCTATTATTGTTTTTTTTTTTTCAGAAAAAATTGTGTTTTTTGTTTCTTTTTTTTTTGTTTCAAAGCAAATTGAACAAGAAAGTTGTTTGAATTTTCCCGCCAGGCGTTTGGTGTTGCTTTGGTTGTTATCGTAAACACTCTGCAGAAGTTCTGGGCAGCGTGCAACCGGGGAGTGACAGTTCTTGGGCGGTTATAAATCCGTGTGTTTTCGGTGCTTATACCCGACTGCCATGTGTACGTTGGGCGTTTGGTATTTATGCACCTACGTTTGCAACAGCATAATAGGGAACACCATCTTGAAAAATTATGTATGTAAGTAGATTGTCGGGTTTTATAAAGTTGCTGTTAAATTTAAACCCCTCCTTTTCCTTTTCTGCTATTTCCTTTCCCTCCTATTTTCCAAACGTTAAAGTTTTCTTTTATGTTGGGATTGGTCCTAATGGAAAATATTTCGGCATTCTCTTATCCCAGCGAAATATAATTTATTAAGCAGGTTGTGAGACATATATGTATGTATATGTTTTTAAAAACGAAAACTAAACATTTTGTGTGATGCCTCGACATGTGAGTACTGGACTTTACGGTCCAAACTATCCTCCTAAGCTATTATAACATAAAAAGTGTATCCTATTCCTAACTAGTTTAACCTGACATAACCTATTCTACTGAACTAACCAATTTGGCTTGACTGCATTTAACATAACCTAACATTTTGACTTTATATTTCAAAATTCCTCAATTTCATAGTCTTCAATAATTCTAAAAGTTGTAAGAGTTCCATTGTGACCCCCAAAAAAATTGTTTTTGCTATGAGCTGTAAGTATCAAGAAGCGGTTTTAAAACTTATCAACACTGTTCGTTAAGCAACAATGTTTATAAACATTTGTACATTAATCGACTATGAATAAACATATAATTAAGATAGAAATGAAGGCGTATTTAAATACATATGTACATCTATGTAATTTTTGTAAAATTACGAGTTCGTCAAAAGAAAAGCAACAACAGCAAATAATCGATTTTGATTTTCACCTGCTCAAAGGTTTTTACATGGTTTCCATATCGATTTCTTAATTTCTGTGGAATTTTGTTAAATATTACACATTCACATACATATGTCCGTATGTATCTACATATGTACTTTCCCTGTTTGCCTTTTGTAATGTCAAGGTTGTGTAGTCTTGACTATTTATGTACATCCAGTATAATAATACATATGCATATGTATATCGAGGCGCTCTAACCGCCATAGAAGTGTATCCGCCAAAATGATCGATTTTAGCTTTTTTATGGAAACCGAAAACTTATTATCACACGCATCAACTCCAAAATTGCATAGCTAAATAAACTTCAAGGTTGCAAACAAACTGTATGCAAAGAAAATTAAAAAAAAACCTGCTGTAAAGTATACTTTTTACTGGATACACTTTTATGACGTTAGGGCTCGATATGTGTATACAAAAAAATATTGTTGCTTTATCTGACGGTGATGACAGGAAAAATGTTGAGTTACATTCTTCTTGTACGCAATAGTATGGGTTCAAGAACAATCGTGTATACATACCCTGCAGGGAACTCAATAACTAGTGAGCAAAATTTCTAGTTCCGAACTAGCGAAAAGGTGTCAAAAGGGAATTACATCAATTGTAGTTAGACCCTCACCAGTTCAGAAGGAGTGAATTGAGTGACCATTATTAGACACACTTTGATTTGTATGCAATTTGGAAGTGACAAAAATTCTATGAAAATTTTTCTTTCGTTCAATTGCCGTCGGCTTTGTACATTTCTGCAATTCTCAGATGTTTAGTGTTAATTTCGCCAGTTGACAATATGGAAAAGACATTAAGTTCCCACTAGTAGTGTCGAAAAATGCACTAGAAGCGACCTAGTTCGGAACTAGAGATTTTCCCTACAGGGTATGTATGTATATGAGTGTAAATACAAACATTTTTATGTCTTCATGTACATACTTATTTATGTATGTACATGATTTTGCATTGTGCGTAGAAATACCAAAAATGTGTACACTAGCTTACACCTGGTATATATGTATGAGAGAGTATGTACCTACATACATAGGTAGGTATGTATGTATGTAGTTGTCTAGACATTAGCCCTGCAGTAAAAATCCGCAATGAATCCTTAATGAATCACTGTTGCAATTCACCCATGACGAGGAGGCATCAGTGAATACTTTCATATAAAGACTGCTGAATTTTTCATATAAATGGTTTGCTTTCCTCAGAAAAAAAAAAAACAAAAAAATAAAAACTGTACTCAGTTATGACGACAGTGATGAATATTCAACAAGGAATCATCAATGATCATTCACCAGTGAAACAAATTTACTGCAGGGAGGACTGTTAATCTTTTGAACCTTGTATCATACATATGTACATATGTATTTGTACAGTGGAGAGCCAAAATACAAAACAAAGTCATACTTTTGAAACTTTTACATCCCTTGAACTGCGTCACATCAATTTTTTGTTTGCTCTAACTAGCCCCTACATAAATACATACCTTGTTATGTACATATGTACATTAGGGTGGGGCGATTTGTATGGAGGGAAATTAATCGATACCGCGCCATCGAAATTCGGATTCCTCTCAATTTTCTGAGTAGAAAACTTCTCCACGACATTTGTCTAAAATTATTTTTGATGTTCCGGAATTTGGTTTTTATGGACTAAGACGGATTTTTGAAAATAAAAATTGGGCAAAAATCGACAAAAAAATAACCAGACCAATGTGCATATCGAATTGAAGCAGAATTTTATGCTGAATCCAGATATGAAATCAAAATTAAAATCGGATGATCCGTTTTCGAGATATAGCCTGATATCCGGTTATGCAGGCTGAGTGCCCAAAATCGCATATTTTCGCGATTATTACTTGCCGTGTACAATATATGTTACATTTTTTTGCAAATTCCTTAAAGATAAGACAATACAATATATGAGAAATATTTGAAAATATTAATTTATCTTCCGGTATAGGAAAACTAGAATGCACTCTTTTTTCCTTTGCCCAAAATCGCGGTATGGGATCTCCATGTTATAGTCATCCGATATCGATGATTTTCGCTGACAGCGCTTTGTGTGCAATCAATGCTCCAAATCCAACAATTCAGAATTTTAGCTGCAAAAATTGAAGAGTTATACCCCAAAACGTAAATGTATGCCGTTTGGGACTTGTTTTTTTACTTTATTCAACTCAAAAAAAAAAACTCAAGGTTACTCATACGCCATAGTGTACTATTGGAAGAAAAAAACAAATTTCAGAAGCATAAGTCTACGTTTTAGGGAATAACTCTTGAGTTTTTGCAGGCAAAATTCTGAAATTTTGGATTTGGAGCACTTATTGTACACAAAGCGGTGTCGGCGAATATCATCGGTAGCGGATGACTATAACATAGAGAACCCATACCGCGATTTTACGATAAGGAAAAAAGTGTGCATTCTAGTTCTCCTATACCGAAAGATAAATTAATATTTTAAAATAATGTTCCTATATTGTATTGACTTATCTTTAAGAAATTCGAAAAAAATGTAACATATATTGTACACAGCAAGAGATAATTGCGAAAATATGCGATTTTGGGCATTCAGCCTCCATAACCGGAAATCAGGCTATATCTCGAAAACGCATCATCCGATTTTAATTTTGATTTCATATATGGATTCAGTATGAAATTCTGCTTAAACTCGATATGCACATTGGCCTGGTTATTTTTTTTTGTTGATTTTTGCCCAATTTTTATTTTCGAAAATTTGTCTTGATCCATAAAAACCAAATTCCGGAACATCAAAATTAATTTTAGACAAATGTCGTGGAGGTGTTTTCTACTCAGAAAAATGAGAGGAATCCGAATTTCAATGGCGCGATATAGGTTAGTAAATCGACCCACCCTAATGTACATATATAGCACCAGCATTGGCATTAAGTTACTCATACGCCCCGGTCTCAACTAATTTAATTTGCACGTAAAAGCCGAGTTTGAGGGAAAATTCATTCTGCTTTTCTTCTTCAATTGGCCATTTGTTCACAGTTAATTATTTGCTTTTCGGATGAACGTTTCTCAATTATTGTAAGCTAAAAAAGAATGTACATTTCTTTGTGCTAAAATTAAAAATATTGCATATTGGTGTATTTGAAAAAAAAAAAAAAATAATAATAATACTAAATGCTATAGCGAAAAAAAAAAAATAAATAAAATAAATAACTACTAACACACATGTTTTGAGTTATTTCCAAAGTAGTTTGCATTTAATACAAGGAAAATTTGGTTTTGTTTTTTGATTTTAAATTTAATTTACTTACTAAAAAACTTAATCAATGTTTTGCATAATTAATACGCGTTACATGAGTTGGCATTGTAGATACATATATACGTACATATAACGTTTGTTTCGTTTGTTCTTTCGTTTCCGTTTCCTTGAAACGGTATTTATTTATATGTAACACATTTTAATTGAATAACATTAAAATAATTTTTGAAAATAACTAAAATATTAAAAAAAAAGTAGTTGAATCAAAAAACGGGTAAGTTTAAAATGAAATATGTCGGAGAGTCCCTGTGGTCCCCTGTGGTTATGTAAGAATACGTAAATGGTAAAAAACGCTTTTACAAAAAAACAAAGCAAGTAATAACGACAATCTGAAGAAATAGAGAAAAAACGGTGTGTATTGGTTATACTTGGCTAAGTTTAGGAATATATAAAAATATTTCGCTTAGCGTAAGGCAATTTTAATTAAAACTAATAGCAAATATATATATAACTATATTGTTACAATCATTGTTAAACGTTTGCAATTTTAAATGGAAATAAATACCAATGAAATCAGCGATAACTACTTCAAGCTAATTTATTCAATTTCTACACGTGTAAATGAAAAAAAAATTTATAATATTTTCTTTTGTTTTTTTTTTTTTAAACCACGATTTTTGTTGCGCAGCGAAAAAAGTAAAAATTTTCAATGATTTTCTTTTTTTGTTAAAAAAAACAATTGAAAAATTAAGAAAATTCCAAAAATAAACACCTTAAATGGCAGATGGTGCATTTCCGATATTCCAAATCCGTAATTAGGCAATTAAATGCTGGATTTTTCAGCAAGCCACTGCAAGAGATTGTGTTTCAAGAGAAAAAGCGCATGCTTTGCGAATTTCAAATTTTTTAATTAATGCAAAATAAATTTTTAACGAATTTCGTGTTCGTACAGTGTTGTGCAGGCAAAATATTAGAAAAAAACCTTAGTAATGCAAGTATTAAAAATTGCTTAAGGAAAATAAAAATCAACTGAAATCGATTTGAAGACTTATTTTCACAAAATTTATTGTACCTTTTATGAACATGAAACGTTTCTTGTGCCAGAAGAAGGTAATAGACACAGCAAAATATATACCGATATGATCAGAATTAGGGACAAGAATTTCGATACGACACGATACCATATCGATATTTTTTCGTTTGATACCGATACTTTTTACTCGATTATTTTGCAACGATATATTTTAGTATCGAGTACGTCAACCGCGGTATCGTACTTATCAGTGGTGGAAAATTAAAATTGTGCGAAATTTGTCCAAAAAATTATGCAACGCAAAATAGTGCCGAAAATCGTTCGGGTGCGCATAAGTGCCAAGCTGCTTCCTAAAGGGCCGAAAATTCACAAGCACGAGTCACTTTCCATCACTGGTACCTATGTACATATCAAAAAATAGGCCTGAAATTATTACAGGTTTGGGCTACTTCGTAAGGTTTTTTGCATGACCGGATCACGAAAAACGAGAAAAAATCTCAAATTTATGCTTTCGGATTCGTAATCTAGAGATCATAACGCGTCGATTGGTACCTCTTTTAACTATTTTAGGGTATACCGATAATTTGAGTATCGAGTCTTTTAAGTACATAATAATATAATACAATGGCGCTATTATAACTTTGACGAGTTTTATGGCCGAGCTTCTCTCCCAATTCGAGGTGTGCTCCTTTTTGTTTTTCCTACTAATTGGGTGGACCTACAGTTTTATGCCGGCTCCGAACGGCGAATGCATTTTTTGTGAGAAGCTTTTTCATGGCAGAAATACTCTCGGAGGGTATGCCGTCCACTGCCGAGAGGTGACCGCTGCTCTTAAAAAACCCAATAATTGGATTTTTACTAATTAGAAAAATTTGTTTGGCTCGGACCGTGGTTTGAACCCGAGACCTCTGGCATAGCAGGCGAGCACTCTACCCACTGCACCACAGCGGCCACAACTTTTAAGTACATAGGTTCGGTATTATCGGGTACCCGATTCTTTTAAAATTATACTTTAAATTAGTAGGTACCAGATCGATATTTTTGGGTCGATACCGTGTCCCGAATCAGCATCATGGGCTATCTGGAATAAGCTATGCTTAACTGTTTGGACAAAAACTTTTTACCCATGAAATACACTGGATCACAAAATGAAATTTTTTGTCTGTACTTTGGACGTGACTATCCTATCTATATGTAAAATCGGTCGCTGATTCCGAAAATCGGGTTCATTTTTAATTCTATGGGAAGGTTTTTGAAATATCGGCAATTTACCGTTACTTGGCCAATGGGTACACTTAATCCAGTATAGCTCTTTAACACAGTGAGTTATCTTCTTTAGGGTGACACCAAACGAAAGAAAAAAATTTCCTTTTCATGGCTCCTATAACATTTTTCTCTAACTCTTATAGTTTCTGAAATATTGACGATTAAATTTTAATTTTTTCGATTTTTTACGATTTTTTGAAGAAAAAATTGACTTTGTCAGACAATATCTTTAAAACCAATGTCTGCACCTTCGGTTTTAATCTTTTACGTGAAGCTCCATTCCATTATCAAAAAAATAAGCCATCAACGAAGAAAATCCATGGTAAAATGGAAAAGTTATAGGCGATCAAGTAAATACAGCCAAGTCGCACAATGCCTCTACACGGGTATATTTTATGCATGTAAATGGGCTTGTATCTACTGCGCTGCCAATGTGCTGCTACTGCAGATATGTAGGTATTAGGTCACCCTAAGGAATATAATGGCGTTTTCTTTTCTACAAAAAAATGTTGCCCTCCTATATCCTAATTATCGAATTACCTAACGTGACTTTCTATAAAATGGCTGATTTTGTAGATAATGTTGCTTTCTTACTTAGTTATAAGTAAATATTCGGTGAAATTACCAGACAGACATACAAAATTGCTAAGAAAGTCAAACAGGGCAACATTATTTCGAGAAAAGAAAACGCCATAACTCACTGTGTTAAAGAGATATACAGGATTAAGTGGACCCATTGGCCAAATAACGGTAAATTGCCGATATCTCAAAAACCTTCCCATAGAATTAAAAATGAACCGATTTTCGGAATCAGCGACCGATTTTACATATAGAAAGGATGGTCGCGTTCAGAGTATTTTTTGGCTGTAGAGCAGTGATATCAGACTGAATTTCGGTGTATGGTTGCATTTTTACATATAATTGAACTTTTTGCGAAATCGATCGAATTGCACCACTGTAAGATATTGCTCCCATATAACCCAATGAGCAAGTAACTAAAAATCAGACCATGTGACATTTGCTGTCGGCTCGTTCAACAATGGTATGCTATTTTCGGCTCAGCCAAAGACAGTTGCGGTCTTACTTAAAGTTCCAATAATAATATTTTGCAAATTCCGACGTTTGTGTTTTTGTTTTTTGTTTTTTCTTTTCTTTTTTTGTTAATTTCAATTTCAAAAAATGTCACTTTTCACCCGAAAATAAATGACATTGTATATTTAAATTGGCGTGAAAAAATGTTGCTGGCATAATGTTGCTAGCATGTTGCGCAACGTTTTCACGGCAGGAACTCAGTACAACTTTGTCGTGAAATATCTGTGAAATTTCACACATATTTCACAACCAGTTTTTTTTGTATGGATTTTGACAGCAGTTTCACGTGAAACTCGATCTCAGTACTATGCTTTAAATTGATTTTTTGTGAAATGTACCGCCACAACTAATTTGGTCAAACATTAAAGAAACCTTCATTGGTTTTGCAAATGTTTGGCAAGATTCTCCATTGCATTTAACAGACATTTTGGCTTTATTCTTCTGCACGCCACTGTAATTTAGAACTAAATATTATCTTATAAATTTTAATAAAATTGAATAGGTTCAAAAATACAATTTATGTACAATTAATAAAAAATTTGAAAGTTAAAATTTCTTTTAATTTTTTATTTCAAAAAGAATATCTACATAATAGTATGCATTATTATTATTTACCTTACTTTTATTTATTTATTTATTTACTTTATTTTTGTTAAGGCTTTGCTTTGTATTAAGTCATATTTGTTGCGAGTAATATTGTTTTTTTCACATTAATTATCGCGCATATTTTTGTAAAACATAGATATATGTACCTACATAATTTTTTTTTTGCATATTGTATTAGACTTTAAGTTTTTTCCCTCTGTTTTTTTTTTTTTATGTAAATCGCTACAAAAACCAATAACAATCACGTAATCATTATCTGTAACGCGATTTTTTTTTAATTTCTGCATTTGTAATGTAAAAAATAAATATCAAAAATAAAATATATACATATACCTATGTACATTGTATATAAATGGATTGCACACGCTTCTGTCTTTATACTACACAATTAATATAATTAATGCTTTCAAAATTAAAAAAAAAATTGGCAATGCGACGGCGTGTAAAGATAATTTGCATTTGTACATACTACATATATACATAGTATATAGCGAAATATGTGTGCATTTGCATGTATGTATGTTATATGAAGTCGTGGTTGAAATAAGCTACATATCTATGTATGCTGCTTTGAAAATTTAAAAGTGTTTTTAATAAATTAAGGTTATATGTAGAATGAATACCACAATGTCACAATGTGCGAGTGAACAACTATTTTTTGCGCTCAATTGAAATGAGAACTCAATACATAGCTACATAATAGTATATAATTTATTTTTATTTAAAAATGCAAACGTTCTAGTTTATTTTTTAATTGTGTTAAACGAAAAAAAAAATTAATAATTTTAAGCAATGCTACGTTTCAACAAATGTATGTATGTGGGTGTGTACGGAGAGCAGTACAGTAGTGCGCGGACAATGCAAGCTTACCTATTTGTTTTTAATAAAAAAAAACTTAATTTGTGTTAATCTGTAAACTTGGTACTTAAATAAGTGTGATTGCATTTTTTATAAAGGCTTTCAACTTTTTTTTTATCAATAAACCTACATAGATATGTATAAATAAAGTTTTAGTTTGCTCGCTTTGCATCATACTGTGTGTTGTGCCCAAGCACTGCACTGCTCTGCCCTTTTACATACATACATACATACATATGCATATCTAAACAAAATGATCCACGACCTCGTATAGCATATTCTAATCATAATCGTAATATAAAATAACAAAAAAATTTAATGGCAACACACAAGCTGCTTTAACGGACTTTAGTTGATGGCGCATAGCTGGACGTTTAATTGTAATAATTTTATTGTTATGTTGCTAACCACCACCACCACCACAACCACCACCAGAACCACAACATCATGTACATATGTATATAAATACGTAATATGATAATCATATCATGATATGCAATTGACACATGCATAGTACGTACTATATATCGACGGCTGAGAATAAAATCGCCCTATTTCAAAAATTGTTTCAAAAACGCCCTATTCCAAAAATTGTTTGAATAACGTCCTATTTCAGATTTTGCTTCAAAAACGCCCTATTTCAGAATTTGTTTCAATAACGTCCTATTTCAGACAACTATTCAAAAACGCCCTATTTCAGAGAAATATATATGGAATATTGTGAAATAGGACGTTATTGAAAAAATTTTTCAAATAGGGTGTTTTTGAAGCAAAATCTGAAATAGGATGTTATTGAAACAATTTTTCAAATAGGGCGTTTTTGAAACAATTTTTGAAATAGGGCGATCTTATTCTCAGCCGTCGATATATATATGTATATACTTGTCAAAGTAAATGCATGCGTCTTTATGTACATGCATGTGTCAATTTGGTTACTTCAAACACTAAAGCAACTAAATACTATCACTATACTAAAAAATAAATTTTATATACTTACATACATACATATGTGCATAATATTTTTTTATAATGGCTTTAACCCTTAAGTGTTAATTGTAATTTGTTGTTTTACATTGTATACTTCCTTTGAATTGCTTTTAACAACTGGGAATGCAACTGAAATACGAAAACAAAAACAAAACAAAAATTCTAAAAAACAAATACATATAACAAAAATAAAATAAAATAAAATAAAATAAAATCAAATATGAATGACTAATAAACTGATATTAAATTAAATTAAAAAAAATCAAATAAAAAAACCACAGAGCACTCCAGCATTCAAAATGTCAAACCAAGCAGCTTTGTCAAAATTAGTGAATCTGAAAAGTCGCACGAACCAACGAACATCTCGCGAAAAATAACAACCCAAATACCACAACAACAGCAACAACAAAAACATGTTTATCTTAGCGACACGCCCTCATTTAAGCAAATGAGCGGTGGTAGTCAAATTAAGACAACCATAACAACAACTGTAACACGAACCGAAATTGATTATGAGCACAATACGGCATACGATGAAGATAAACCGTTAAAAACAGCTGATGATAAACCATTGAAAACAGCTGATGATAAACCGCTAAAAACAGCTGATGATAAATCATTGAAAACAGCTGATAACAAACCGCTAAAAACAGCTGATAACAAACCGCTAAAAACAGCTGATAAATCGTTAAAAACAGCTAATGATAAACCGTTACAAACCACTGATGAAAAATCTAAAAAAGAGCCAACAGCAATGAGTGAAAAAATTAATAAAATTGATATTGATGATGGTGATAAACTAAGCAGTGATGGAGACGTGCATTCTCATGCGCAAACTCTTGCCGCCGGGGGGCGTGGCATTGGCGGTGTCAAACAAAAAATTTTGCAATTGGAAAATAATAAATTTATGAGCACAGCGGCCGCTCCACTCACCTTCTCCACCGCACTCGCCCAAAAACAAACAAGCAAAGTAGTAGCCTTAACAGATATTGGTGAAAAAACACCAGCCGTTAAAGACGTGGTAAAAGATTTCGAAGGAAAAATGCATGAAACTACTTCTGGTCTTGAGGCGGTGCCATTTAAAGTGCGACCACGTGAACAACCCTCGTCAGCGCCAGCTAAAATAGACGAGGAGGCATTGGAACAGCAAATACTAACGGCAGTGGATCTTGAATTAGATAAATTCGTATCACATGAACCGCCAACCACAGAGGTTAAACTATCGCCAGTTGAGGCGCTTGAGGAGCGTTTAAATATGGCCAACCTACCCAAAGAGGAAGTATGTGAGAAAGTGTGCTTGAAACGCAAAATGTTCGATGTGGCTAAGAGGGCTGAGGGTGATAGTGATGATAGTGTTGGAATTTGTGTTGATGATGATTCGATTGTACGCTCCGTGATCTTGAAAGATAACGATTTAATCGAAAGTTTACCAAAAGTTAGAGATGTTATTAAAACTTATGAAGAGCGTTTGTCAAAGTCTTCCCGTGAAAATTCACCAGTTCACAAGCGTAAGCGAAGTGCACACGAAGAGGAGTTGGATAGTTGTTTAACAAATTTAGACAAACTAATTCTAAGTGAAACTGATGTGGTCTTAGAGAGTTTGACCAGTACGACACAGCCCATACAGAAAAAGGAAAGTGACGCTACCAGAATTGAATTACAAGAAAAATTACATGAAACATTACCAATTGAAGAGGTGCCAGTGGTTGAGGAAGCTTTGATAGGAAAGCGTAGTATGTTTAACATAACTAAGGATAAAGACGATACAGATATTAAGAGTGATATTAAACCAGAAGGCGCCGTAAAATATACAATGAAACAACACGTGACAGATGAAGACGAACACACCAAAGAAACCTTCAAACAAGACCAAGAAGAGAGGCTAGACGACAATAAAATTAAACAATTATATAGTAAAACATGCGAGGAAGTTAGAATGGAGGAAAGCATTAAAGCAACAAAATGTGATAAAAAAGATTTTCCAAGCGAAGTAAAATTTGTGATAGACAAAACAGTTCAATTTCTAATAGAAGAGAGGCAATCAATTGATATACTCGATAAGGGACTGGGAACTGATACTATAATTAAGCAAAATACAATCACAACACAACTAAAACAAATCAAAGGGGAATTTGAACAAAAGCTGATAACCCAATTTAAACAAGAAGAAACTAAACAAATAGAAACTGAAAGTTCAAAACTTACTTCACACACAGCAACAACTTCCATAGAACCAATAGACACTAGTATGAATAAAGTAATAGAAACACAAAAGATTGAAGAAGAGAAAAACGAAGAGAAAAAAGACACGGAATATAGCTCACAACAAACACAAGAACAACAATACAGTGTTTTAAAAACTACACCACCAACAACAACTACAACACCTACTAATATAAGCCGAAGCGAGTTGGAGACTAAGTAGACCACTTGTGCCTTTGCAACAATCTGCCACAACCGATAGAACACAAGCAACAAGCGAACCAATTTACACGCCTGAATGGTTTAAAGTTCCTTTTGATCAATTACAAAAAGACTGCACACAAACTTCCGAAACTGTGATTAACATTCGAAATGAAACTGAAGACCGTAAAGAAAAAGTTATAAGAACAGACACCGAAGAGATAATTAAGGAAAAAGAAACGATTGTAGAGTTAACTGGTGTATCCCTTAAAAAGCCTCAACTAATTTCTTCGAAGCCAGAAGACAAACCCAAATCACCACTTGACGTAACTAAACCAATTTCAAAAGTATATTTTTCTGACGAGTCTGATGACAACTTTGACAAGCCTAAGGCACCCGACATGAAACTAGGCGCACCTCTAGCTCCATTGGCCGCCAAGGTCGACGATAAGGGCATCAAAGACGCCCAATCAATTTTGAAGCCAGAAGACAAACCCAAATCACCACTTGACGTAACTAAACCAATTCCAAAAGTATATTCTTCTGACGAGTCTGATGAGGACTTTGACAAGCCTAAGGCACCCGACATGAAACTAGGCGCACCTCTGACTCCATTGGCCGCCAAGGTCGACGATAAGGGCATCAAAGACGCCCAACCAATTTCGAAGCCAGAAGACAAGCCCAAATCACCACTTGACGTAACTAAACAAATTTCAAAAGTATATTCTTCTGACGAGTCTGATGAGGACTTTGACAAGCCTAAGGCACCCGACATGAAACTAGGCGCACCTCTCGCTCCATTGGCCGCCAAGGTAGACGAAAAGCTCATCAAAGACACGCAACCAATTTTGAAGTCAGAAGACAAACCCAAATCACCACTTGACGTAACTAAACCAATTTCAAAAGTATATTTTTCTGACGAGTCTGATGACAACTTTGACAAGCCTAAGGCACCCGACATGAAACTAGGCGCACCTCTGGCTCCATTGGCCGCCAAGGTCCACGATAAGGGCATCAAAGACGCTCAACCAATTTTGAAGCCAGAAGACAAAGCCAAATCACCACTTGACGTAACTAAACCAATTCCAAAAGTATATTCTTCTGACGAGTCTGATGAGGACTTTGACAAGCCTAAGGCACCCGACATGAAACTAGGCGCACCTCTAGCTCCATTGGCCGCCAAGGTCGACGATAAGGGCATCAAAGACGCCCAATCAATTTTGAAGCCAGAAGACAAACCCAAATCACCACTTGACGTAACTAAACCAATTCCAAAAGTATATTCTTCTGACGAGTCTGATGAGGACTTTGACAAGCCTAAGGCACCCGACATGAAACTAGGCGCACCTCTGACTCCATTGGCCGCCAAGGTCGACGATAAGGGCATCAAAGACGCCCAACCAATTTCGAAGCCAGAAGACAAGCCCAAATCACCACTTGACGTAACTAAACAAATTTCAAAAGTATATTCTTCTGACGAGTCTGATGAGGACTTTGACAAGCCTAAGGCACCCGACATGAAAATAGGCGCACCTCTGACTCCATTGGCCGCCAAGGTCGACGATAAGGGCATCAAAGACGCCCAACCAATTTCGAAGCCAGAAGACAAGCCCAAATCACCACTTGACGTAACTAAACCAATTGCAAAAGTATATTCTTCTGACGAGTCTGATGAGGACTTTGACAAGCCTAAGGCACCCGACATGAAACTAGGCGCACCTCTCGCTCCATTGGCCGCCAAGGTCGACGATAAGGGCATCAAAGACGCCCAATCAATTTTGAAGCCAGAAGACAAACCCAAATCACCACCTGACGTAACTAAACCAATTCCAAAAGTATATTCTTCTGACGAGTCTGATGAGGACTTTGACAAGCCTAAGGAACCCGACATGAAACTAGGCGCACCTCTGGCTCCATTGGCCGCCAAGGTCGACGATAAGGGCATCAAAGACGCCCAACCAATTTCGAAGCCAGAAGACAAGCCCAAATCACCACTTGACGTAACTAAACAAATTTCAAAAGTATATTCTTCTGACGAGTCTGATGAGGACTTTGACAAGCCTAAGGCACCCGACATGAAAATAGGCGCACCTCTGACTACATTGGCCGCCAAGGTTGATGATAAGGGCATCAAAGACGCCCAACCAATTTCGAAGCCAGAAGACAAGCCCAAATCACCAATTGACGTAACTAAACCAATTCCAAAAGTATATTCTTCTGACGAGTCTGATGAGGACTTTGACAAGCCTAAGGCACCCGACATGAAACTAGGCGCACCTCTCGCTCCATTGGCCGCCAAGGTCGACGATAAGGGCATCAAAGACGCTCAACCAATTTCGAAGCCAGAAGACAAGCCCAAATCACCACTTGACGTAACTAAACCAATTCCAAAAGTATATTCTTCTGACGAGTCTGATGAGGACTTTGACAAGCCTAAGGCACCCGACATGAAACTAGGTGCACCTCTAGCTCCATTGGCCGCCAAGGTCGACGATAAGGGCATCAAAGACGCCCAATCAATTTTGAAGCCAGAAGACAAACCCAAATCACCACTTGACGTAACTAAACCAATTCCAAAAGTATATTCTTCTGACGAGTCTGATGAGGACTTTGACAAGCCTAAGGCACCGGACATGAAACTAGGTGCACCTCTGGCTCCATTGACCGCCAAGGTCGACGAAAAGGTCATCAAAGACACGCAACAAATTTTGAAGTCAAAAGACAAACCCAAATCACCACATGACGTAACTAAACCAATTCCAAAAGTATATTCTTCTAACAAGTCTGATGAGGACTTTGACAAGCCTAAGGCACCCGACATGAAACTAGGCGCACCTCTGGCTCCATTGGCCGCCAAGGTAGACGAAAAGCTCATCAAAGACACGCAACCAATTTTGAAGTCAGAAGACAAACCCAAATCACCACTTGACGTAACTAAACCAATTCCAAAAGTATATTCTTCTGACGAGTCTGATGAGGACTTTGACAAGCCTAAGGCACCCGACATGAAACTAGGCGCACCTCTCGCTCCATTCGCCGCCAAGGTCGACGAAAAGGTCATCAAAGACACGCAACCAATTTTGAAGCCAGAAGACAAACCCAAAGCACCACTTGACGTAACTAAACCAATTCCAAAAGTATATTCTTCTGACGAGTCTGATGAGGACTTTGACAAGCCTAAGGCACCCGACATGAAACTAGGTGCACCTCTGGCTCCATTGGCCGCCAAGGTCGACGATAAGGGCATCAAAGACGCTCAACCAATTTTGAAGCCAGAAGACAAACCCAAATCACCACTTGACATAATTAAACCAATTCCAAAAGTATATTCTTCTGACGAGTCTGATGAGGACTTTGACAAGCCTAAGGCACCCGACATGAAACAAGGCGCATCTCTCGCTCCATTGACCGCCAAGGTCGACGAACAGGGCATCAAAGACGCTCAATCAATTTTGAAGCCAGAAGACAAACCCAAATCACCACTTGACCTAACTAAACCAATTCCAAAGTTATTTTCTTCTGACGAGTCTGATGAGGACTTTGACAAGCCTAAGGCACCCGACATGAAACTAGTTGCACATCTGGCTCCATTGGCCGCCAAGGTCGACGATAAGGGCATCAAAGACACGCAACCAATTTTGAAGCCAGAAGACAAACCCAAATCACCACTTGACGTAACTAAACCAATTCCAAAATTATATTCTTCTGACGAGTCTGATGAGGACTTGGGAAAGCCTCAGGTACCCTACATGAAACTAGGTGCACCTCTGGCTCCATTGGCAGCCAAGGTCGATGATAAGGGCATCAAAGACGCTCAACCAATTTTGAAGCCAGAAGACAAACCCAAATCACCACTTGACGTAACTAAACCAATTCCAAAACTATATTCTTCTGACGAGTCTGATGAGGACTTTGACAAGCCTAAGGCACCCGACATGAAACTAGGCGCACCTCTGGCTCCATTGGCCGCCAAGGTAGACGAAAAGGTCACCAAAGACACGCAACAAATTTTGAAGTCAAAAGACAAACCCAAATCACCACATGACGTAACTAAACCAATTCCAAAAGTATATTCTTCTAACAAGTCTGATGAGGACTTTGACAAGCCTAAGGCACCCGACATGAAACTAGGCGCACCTCTGGCTCCATTGGCCGCCAATGTAGACGAAAAGCTCACCAAAGACACGCAACCAATTTTGAAGTCAGAAGACAAACCCAAATCACCACTTGACGTAACTAAACCAATTCCAAAAGTATATTCTTCTGACGAGTCTGATGAGGACTTTGACAAGCCTAAGGCACCCGACATGAAACTAGGTGCACCTCTGGCTCCATTGGCCGCCAAGGTCGACGATAAGGTCATCAAAGACACGCAACCAATTTTGAAGCCAGAAGACAAACCCAAATCACCACTTGACGTAACTAAACCAATTCCAAAAGTATATTCTTCTGACGAGTATGATGAGGACTTTGGCAAGCCTAAGGCACCCGACATGAAACTAGGTGCACCCCTGGCTCCATTGGCCGCCAAGGTCGATGATAAGGTCACCAAAGACACGCAACAAATTTTGAAGTCAGAAGACAAACCCAAATCACCACTTGACGTAACTAAACCAATTCCAAAAGTATATTCTTCTGACGAGTCTGATGAGGACTTTGACAAGCCTAAGGCACCCGACATGAAACTAGGTGCACCTCTGGCTCCATTGGCCGCCAAGGTTGACGAAAAGGTCACCAAAGACACGCAACCAATTTTGAAGCCAGAAGACAAACCCAAATCACCACTTAACGTAACTAAACCAATTCCAAAAGTATATTATTCTGACGAGTCTGATGAGGACTTTGGCAAGCCTAAGGTACCCGACATGAAACTAGGTGCACCTCTGGCTCCATTGGCCGCCAAGGTCGATGATAAGGTCACCAAAGACACGCAACAAATTTTGAAGTCAGAAGACAAACCCAAATCACCACTTGACGTAACTAAACCAATTCCAAAAGTATATTCTTCTGACGAGTCTGATGAGGACTTTGACAAGCCTAAGGCACCCGACATGAAACTAGGCGCACCTCTGGCTCCATTGTCCGCCAAGGTTTTCGAAAAGGTCACCAAAGACACGCAACCAATTTTGAAGCCAGAAGACAAACCCAAATCACCACTTGACGTAACTAAACCAATTCCAAAAGTATATTCTTCTGACGAGTCTGATGAGGACTTTGACAAGCCTAAGACACCCGACATGAAACTAGGTGAACCTCTGGCTCCATTGGCCGGCAAGGTCGATGATAAGGGCATCAATGACGCTCAACCAATTTTGAAGCCAGAAGACAAACCCAAATCATCACTTAACGTAACTAAACCAATTCCAAAAGTATATTCTTCTGACGAGTCAGATGAGGACTTTGACAAGCCTAAGGCACCCGACATGAAACTAGGTGCACCTCTGGCTCTATTGGCCGCCAAGGTCGACGATAAGGGCATCAATGACGCTCAACCAATTTTGAAGCCAGAAGACAAACCCAAATCATCACTTGACGTAACTAAACCAATTCCAAAATTATATTCTTCTGACGAGTCTGATGAGGACTTTGACAAGCCTAAGGCACCCGACATGAAACTAGGCGCACCTCTGGCTCCATTGTCCGCCAAGGTTGACGAAAAGGTCACCAAAGACACGCAACCAATTTTCAAGCCAGAAGACAAACCCAAATCACCACTTGACGTAACTAAACCAATTCCAAAAGTATATTCTTCTGACGAGTCTGATGAGGACTTTGACAAGCCTAAGGCACCCGACATGAAACTGGGTGCACCTCTGGCTCCATTGGCCGCCAAGGTTGACGATAAGGGCATCAAAGACGCTCAATCAATTTTGAAGCCAGAAGACAAACCCAAATCACCACTTGACATAATTAAACCAATTACAAAAGTATATTCTTCTGACGAGTCTGATGAAGACTTTGACAAGCCTAAGGCACCCGACATGAAACTAGGTGCACCCCTGGCTCCATTGGCCGCCAAGGTCGACGATAAGGGCATCAAAGACACGCAACCAATTTTGAAGCCAGAAGACAAACCGATATCACCACTTGACGTAACTAAACCAATTCCAAAACTATATTCTTCTGACGAGTCTGATGAGGACTTAGGCAAGCCTAAGGTACCCGACATGAAACTAGGTGCACCCCTGGCTCCATTGGCCGCCAAGATCGACGATAAGGGCATCAAAGACACGCAACCAATTTTGAAGCCAGAAGACAAACCCAAATCACCACTTGACGTAACTAAACCAATTCCAAAACTATATTCTTCTGACGAGTCTGATGAGGACTTTGACAAGCCTAAGGCACCCGAGATGAAACTAGGTGCACCCCTGGCTCCATTGGCCGCCAAGGTCGACGGTAAGGGCATCAAAGACACGCAACCAATTTTGAAGCCAGAAGACAAACCCAAATCACCACTTGACGTAACTAAACCAATTCCAAAAGTATATTCTTCTGACGAGTCTGATGAAGACTTTGACAAGCCTAAGGCACCCGACATGAAACTAGGCGCAGCTCTCGCTCCATTGGCCGCCAAGGTCGACGAAAAGGTCATCAAAGACACGCAACCAATGTTGAAGCCAGAAGACAAACCCAAATCACCACTTGACGTAACTAAACCAATTCCAAAAGTATATTCTTCTGACGAGTCTGATGAAGACTTTGACAAGCCTAAGGCACCCGAGATGAAACTAGGTGCACCCCTGGCTCCATTGGCCGCCAAGGTCGACGATAAGGGCATCAAAGACACGCAACCAATTTTGAAGCCAGAAGACAAACCCAAATCACCACTTGACGTAACTAAACCAATTCCAAAACTATATTCTTCTGACGAGTCTGATGAGGACTTTGACAAGCCTAAGGCACCCGAGATGAAACTAGGTGCACCCCTGGCTCCATTGGCCGCCAAGGTCGACGATAAGGGCATCAAAGACACGCAACCAATTTTGAAGCCAGAAGACAAACCCAAATCACCACTTGACGTAACTAAACCAATTCCAAAACTATATTCTTCTGACGAGTCTGATGAGGACTTTGACAAGCCTAAGGCACCCGACATGAAACTAGGCGCACCTCTGGCTCCATTGGCCGCCAAGGTAGACGAAAAGGTCACCAAAGAGACGCAACCAATTTTGAAGTCAGAAGACAAACCCAAATCACCACTTGACGTAACTAAACCAATTCCAAAAGTATATTCTTCTGACGAGTCTGATGAGGACTTAGGCAAGCCTAAGGTACCCGACATGAAACTAGGTGCACCCCTGGCTCCATTGGCCGCCAAGTTCGACGATAAGGGCATCAAAGACACGCAACCAATTTTGAAGCCAGAAGACAAACCTAAATCACCACTTGACGTAACTAAACCAATTCCAAAACTATATTCTTCTGACGAGTCTGATGAGGACTTTGACAAGCCTAAGGCACCCGAGATGAAACTAGGTGCGCCTCTGGCTCCATTGGCCGCCAAGGTAGACGAAAAGGTCACCAAAAACACGCAACAAATTTTGAAGTCAGAAGACAAACCCAAATCACCACTTGACGTAACTAAACCAATTCCAAAAGTATATTCTTCTGACGAGTCTGATGAGGACTTTGACAAGCCTAAGGCACCCGAGATGAAACTAGGTGCACCCCTGGCTCCATTGGCCGCCAAGGTCGACGATAAGGGCATCAAAGACACGCAACCAATTTTGAAGCCAGAAGACAAACCCAAATCACCACTTGACGTAACTAAACCAATTCCAAAAGTATATTCTTCTGACGAGTCTGATGAAGACTTTGACAAGCCTAAGGCACCCGACATGAAACTAGGCGCAGCTCTCGCTCCATTGGCCGCCAAGGTCGACGAAAAGGTCATCAAAGACACGCAACCAATGTTGAAGCCAGAAGACAAACCCAAATCACCACTTGACGTAACTAAACCAATTCCAAAAGTATATTCTTCTGACGAGTCTGATGAAGACTTTGACAAGCCTAAGGCACCCGACATGAAACTAGGTGCACCCCTGGCTCCATTGGCCGCCAAGGTCGACGATAAGGGCATCAAAGACACGCAACCAATTTTGAAGCCAGAAGACAAACCCAAATCACCACTTGACGTAACTAAACCAATTCCAAAACTATATTCTTCTGACGAGTCTGATGAGGACTTTGACAAGCCTAAGGCACCCGACATGAAACTAGGCGCACCTCTGGCTCCATTGGCCGCCAAGGTAGACGAAAAGGTCACCAAAGACACGCAACCAATTTTGAAGTCAGAAGACAAACCCAAATCACCACTTGACGTAACTAAACCAATTCCAAAAGTATATTCTTCTGATGAGTCTGATGAGGACTTAGGCAAGCCTAAGGTACCCGACATGAAACTAGGTGCACCCCTGGCTCCATTGGCCGCCAAGTTCGACGATAAGGGCATCAAAGACACGCAACCAATTTTGAAGCCAGAAGACAAACCTAAATCACCACTTGACGTAACTAAACCAATTCCAAAACTATATTCTTCTGACGAGTCTGATGAGGACTTTGACAAGCCTAAGGCACCCGAGATGAAACTAGGTGCGCCTCTGGCTCCATTGGCCGCCAAGGTAGACGAAAAGGTCACCAAAGACACGCAACCAATTTTGAAGTCAGAAGACAAACCCAAATCACCACTTGACGTAACTAAACCAATTCCAAAAGTATATTCTTCTGACGAGTCTGATGAGGACTTTGACAAGCCTAAGGCACCCGACATGAAACTAGGCGCACCTCTGGCTCCATTGGCCGCCAAGGTAGACGAAAAGGTCACCAAAGACACGCAACCAATTTTGAAGTCAGAAGACAAACCCAAATCACCACTTGACGTAACTAAACCAATTCCAAAAGTATATTCTTCTGACGAGTCTGATGAGGACTTAGGCAAGCCTAAGGTACCCGACATGAAACTAGGTGCACCCCTGGCTCCATTGGCCGCCAAGGTCGACGATAAGGGCATCAAAGACACGCAACCAATTTTGAAGCCAGAAGACAAACCCAAATCACCACTTGACGTAACTAAACCAATTCCAAAACTATATTCTTCTGACGAGTCTGATGAGGACTTTGACAAGCCTAAGGCACCCGACATGAAACTAGGTGCGCCTCTGGCTCCATTGGCCGCCAAGGTAGACGAAAAGGTCACCAAAGACACGCAACAAATTTTGAAGTCAGAAGACAAACCCAAATCACCACTTGACGTAACTAAACCAATTCCAAAAGTATATTCTTCTGACGAGTCTGATGAGGACTTTGACAAGCCTAAGGCACCCGACATGAACCTAGGCGCACCTCTGGCTCCATTGGCCGCCAAGGTAGACGAAAAGCTCACCAAAGACACGCAACTAATTTTGAAGTCAGAAGACAAACCCAAATCAGCACTTGACGTAACTAAACCAAATCCAAAATTATATTCTTCTGACGAGTCTGATGAGGACTTTGGCAAGCCTAAGGCACCCGACATGAAACTAGGCGCACCTCTGGCTCCATTGGCCGCCAAGGTAGACGAAAAGGTCACCAAAGACACGCAACAAATTTTGAAGTCAGAAGACAAACCCAAATCACCACTTGACGTAACTAAACCAATTCCAAAAGTATATTCTTCTGACGAGTCTGATGAGGACTTTGATAAGCCTAAGACACGCAACATGAAACTAGGTGCACCTCTGGCTCCATTGGCCGCCAAGGTCGACGATAAGGTCATCAAAGACACGCAACCAATTTTGAAGCCAGAAGACAAACCCAAATCACCACTTGACGTAACTAAACCAATTCCAAAATTATATTCTTCTGACGAGTCTGATGAGGACTTTGGCAAGCCTAAGGCACCCGACATGAAACTAGGCGCACCTCTGGCTCCATTGGCCGCCAAGGTAGACGAAAAGGTCACAAAAGACACGCAACAAATTTTGAAATCAGAAGACAAACCCAAATCACCACTTGACGTAACTAAACCAATTCCAAAATTATATTCTTCTGACGAGTCTGATGAGGACTTTGGCAAGCCTAAGGTACCCGACATGAAACTAGGTGCACCTCTGGCTCCATTGGCCGCCAAGGTCGATGATAAGGTCACCAAAGACATGCAACAAATTTTGAAGTCAGAAGACAAACCCAAATCACCACTTGACGTAACTAAACCAATTCCAAAAGTATATTCTTCTGACGAGTATGATGAGGACTTTGGCAAGCCTAAGGTACCCGACATGAAACTAGGTGCACCTCTGGCTCCATTGGCCGCCAAGGTCGATGATAAGGTCACCAAAGACATGCAACAAATTTTGAAGTCAGAAGACAAACCCAAATCACCACTTGACGTAACTAAACCAATTCCAAAAGTATATTCTTCTGACGAGTCTGATGAGGACTTTGATAAGCCTAAGACACGCAACATGAAACTAGGTGCACCTCTGGCTCCATTGGCCGCCAAGGTCGACGATAAGGTCATCAAAGACACGCAACCAATTTTGAAGCCAGAAGACAAACCCAAATCACCACTTGACGTAACTAAACCAATTCCAAAATTATATTCTTCTGACGAGTCTGATGAGGACTTTGGCAAGCCTAAGGCACCCGACATGAAACTAGGCGCACCTCTGGCTCCATTGGCCGCCAAGGTAGACGAAAAGGTCACCAAAGACACGCAACAAATTTTGAAGTCAGAAGACAAACCCAAATCACCACTTGACGTAACTAAACCAATTCCAAAAGTATATTCTTCTGACGAGTCTGATGAGGACTTTGACAAGCCTAAGGCACCCGACATGAAACTAGGCGCACCTCTGGCTCCATTGGCCGCCAAGGTTGACGAAAAGGTCACCAAAGACACGCAACAAATTTTGAAGTCAGAAGACAAACCCAAATCACCGCTTGACGTAACTAAACCAATTCCAAAAGTATATTCTTCTGCCGAGTCTGATGAGGACTTTGACAAGCCTAAGGCACCCGACATGAAACTAGGTGCACCTCTGGCTCCATTGGCCTCCAAGGTAGACGAAAAGGTCACCAAAGACACGCAACAAATTTTGAAGTCAGAAGACAAACCCAAATCACCACTTGACGTAACTAAACCAATTTCAAAAGTATATTCTTCTGACGAGTCTGATGAGGACTTAGGCAAGCCTAAGGTACCCGACATGAAACTAGGCGCACCTCTGGCTCCATTGGCCGCCAAGGTCGATGATAAGGGCATCAAAGACGCTCAACGAATTTTGAAGCCAGAAGACAAACCCAAATCACCACTTGACGTAACTAAACCAATTCCAAAAGTATGTTCTTCTGACGAGTCTGATGAGGACTTTGACAAGCCTAAGGCACCCGACATGAAACTAGGCGCACCTCTGGCTCCATTGGCCGCCAAGGTAGACGAAAAGGTCACCAAAGACACGCAACAAATTTTGAAGTCAGAAGACAAACCCAAATCACCACTTGACGTAACTAAACCAATTCCAAAAGTATATTCTTCTGACGAGTCTGATGAGGACTTTGACAAGCCTAAGGCACCCGACATGAAACTAGGCGCACCTCTGGCTCCATTGGCCGCCAAGGTAGACGAAAAGGTCACCAAAGACACGCAACCAATTTTGAAGTCAGAAGACAAACCCAAATCACCACTTGACGTAACTAAACCAATTCCAAAAGTATATTCTTCTGACGAGTCTGATGAGGACTTTGGCAAGCCTAAGGCACCCGACATGAAACTAGGCGCAATTCTAGATCCATTGGCCGCCAAGGTCGACGAAAAGGCCATCAAAGACACGCAACCAATTTTGAAACCAGAAGACGAACCCAAATCACCACTTGACGTAACTAAACCAATTCCAAAAGTATTTTCTTCTGACGAGTCTGATGAGGACTTTGACAAGCCTAAGGCACCCGACATGAAGCTAGGCGCACCTCTCGCTCCATTGGCCGCCAACGTCGACGATAAGGGCATCAAAGACGCTCAACCAATTTTGAAGCCAGAAGACAAACCCAAATCACCACTTGACGTAACTAAACCAATTCCAAAAGTATATTCTTCTGACGAGTCTGATGAGGACTTTAGCAAGCCTAAGGCAGCCGACATGAAACTAGGCGCACCTCTGGCTTCATTGGTCGCCAAGGTCGACGATAAGGGCATCAAAGACGCTCAACCAATTTTGAAGCCAGAAAACAAACCCAAATCACCACTTGACGTAACTAAACCAATTCCAAAAGTATATTCTTCTGACGAGTCTGATGAGGACTTTGACAAGCCTAAGGCACCCGACATGAAACTAGGTGCACCTCTGGCTCCATTGGCCGCCAAGGTCGACGGAAAGGTCATCAAAGACACGCAACCAATTTTGAAACCAGAAGACAACCCCAAATCACCACTTGACGTAACTAAACCAATTCCAAAAGTATATTCTTCTGACGAGTCTGATGAGGACTTTGACAAGCCTAGGGCACCCGACATGAAACTAGGCGCACTTCTAGATCCATTGGCCGCCAAGGTCGACGAAAAGGTCATCAAAGACACGCAACCAATTTTGAAACCAGAAGACAAACCCAAATCGCCACTTGACGTAACTAAACCAATTCCTAAAGTATATTCTTCTGACGAGTCTGATGAGGACTTTGACAAGCCTAGGGCACCCGACATGAAACTAGGCGCACTTCTAGATCCATTGGCCGGCAAGGTCGACAAAAAGGACATCAAAGACACGCAACCAATTTTGAAGCCAGAAGACAAACCCACATCACCACTTGACGTAACTAAACCAATTCCAAAAGTATTTTCTTCTGACGAGTCTGATGAGGACTTTGACAAGCCTAAGGCACCCGACATGAAACTAGGCGCACCTCTCGCTCCATTGGCCGCCAACGTCGACGATAAGGGCATCAAAGACGCTCAACCAATTTTGAAGCCAGAAGACAAACCTAAATCACCACTTGACGTAACTAAACCAATTCCAAAAGTATATTCTTCTGACGAGTCTGATGAGGACTTTGACAAGCCTAAGGCACCCGACATGAAACTAGGCGCACCTCTGGCTCCACTGGCCGCCATGGTCGACGATAAGGGCATCAAAGACGCTCAACCAATTTTGAAGCCAGAATACAAACCTAAATCACCACTTGACGTAACTAAACCAATTCCAAAAGTATATTCTTCTGACGAGTCTGATGAGGACTTTGACAAGCCTAAGGCACCCGACATGAAACTAGGTGCACCTCTGGCTCCATTGGCCGCCAAGGTCGACGGAAAGGTCATCAAAGACACGCAACCAATTTTGAAACCAGAAGACAACCCCAAATCACCACTTGACGTAACTAAACCAATTCCAAAAGTATATTCTTCTGACGAGTCTGATGAGGACTTTGACAAGCCTAGGGCACCCGACATGAAACTAGGCGCACTTCTAGATCCATTGGCCGCCAAGGTCGACGAAAAGGTCATCAAAGACACGCAACCAATTTTGAAACCAGAAGACAAACCCAAATCGCCACTTGACGTAACTAAACCAATTCCTAAAGTATATTCTTCTGACGAGTCTGATGAGGACTTTGACAAGCCTAGGGCACCCGACATGAAACTAGGCGCACTTCTAGATCCATTGGCCGGCAAGGTCGACAAAATGGACATCAAAGACACGCAACCAATTTTGAAGCCAGAAGACAAACCCACATCACCACTTGACGTAACTAAACCAATTCCAAAAGTATTTTCTTCTGACGAGTCTGATGAGGACTTTGACAAGCCTAAGGCACCCGACATGAAACTAGGCGCACCTCTGGCTCCACTGGCCGCCATGGTCGACGATAAGGGCATCAAAGACGCTCAACCAATTTTGAAGCCAGAAGACAAACCTAAATCACCACTTGACGTAACTAAACCAATTCCAAAAGTATATTCTTCTGACGAGTCTGATGAGGACTTTGACAAGCCTAAGGCACCCGACATGAAACTAGGCGCACCTCTCGCTCCATTGGCCGCCAACGTCGACGATAAGGGCATCAAAGACGCTCAACCAATTTTGAAGCCAGAAGACAAACCCAAATCACCACTTGACGTAAATAAACCAATTCCAAAAGTATATTCTTCTGACGAGTCTGATGAGGACTTTAGCAAGCCTAAGGCACCCGACATGAAACTAGGCGCACCTCTGGCTTCATTGGTCGCCAAGGTCGACGATAAGGGCATCAAAGACGCTCAACCAATTTTGAAGCCAGAAGACAAACCCAAATCACCACTTGACGTAACTAAACCAATTCCAAAAGTATATTCTTCTGACGAGTCTGATGAGGACTTTGACAAGCCTAAGGCACCCGACATGAAACTAGGCGCACCTCTCGCTCCATTGGCCGCCAACGTCGACGATAAGGGCATCAAAGACGCTCAACCAATTTTGAAGCCAGAAGACAAACCCAAATCACCACTTGACGTAACTAAACCAATTCCAAAAGTATATTCTTCTGACGAGTCTGATGAGGACTTTAGCAAGCCTAAGGCACCCGACATGAAACTAGGCGCACCTCTGGCTTCATTGGTCGCCAAGGTCGACGATAAGGGCATCAAAGACGCTCAACCAATTTTGAAGCCAGAAGACAAACCCAAATCACCACTTGACGTAACTAAACCAATTCCAAAAGTATATTCTTCTGACGAGTCTGATGAGGACTTTGACAAGCCTAGGGCACCCGACATGAGACTAGGCGCACTTCTAGATCCATTGGCCGCCAAGGTCGACGAAAAGGTCATCAAAGACACGCAACCAATTTTGAAACCAGAAGACAAACCCAAATCACCACTTGACGTAACTAAACCAATACCAAAAGTATATTCTTCTGACGAGTCTGATGAGGACTTTGACAAGCCTAAGGCACCCGACATGAAACTAGGCGCACCTCTCGCTCCATTCGCCGCCAAGGTCGACGAAAAGGTTATCAAAGACACGCAACCAATTTTGAAGCCAGAAGACAAACCCAAAGCACCACTTGACGTAACTAAACCAATTCCAAAAGTATATTCTTCTGACGAGTCTGATGAGGCCTTTGACAAGCCTATGGCACTCGACATGAAGCTAAGTGCTCCTCTGACTTCATTGGCCGCCATGGTCGACGATAAGGGCATCAAAGACGCTCAACCAATTTTGAAGCCAGAAGACAAACCCAAATCAGCACTTGACGTAACTAAACCAATTCCAAAAGTATATTCTTCTGACGAGTCTGATGAGAACTTTGACCAGCCTAAGGCACCTGACATGAAACTAAGTGCTCCTCTGGCTCCATTGGCCGCCAAGGTCGACGATAAGGGCGCCAAAGGCGCTCAACCAATTTTGAAGCCAGAAGACAAACCCAAATCTCCACTTGACGTAACTAAACCAATTCCAAATGTATATTCTTCTGACGAGTCTGATGAGAACTTTCACCAGCCTAAGGCACCTGACATGAAACTAGGCGCACCTCTGGCTCCATTGGCCGCCAAGGTCGACGATAAGGGCGCCAAAGACGCTCAACCAATTTTGAAGCCAGAAGACAAACCCAAATCACCACTTGACGTAACTAAACCAATTTCAAAAGTATATTCTTCTGACGAGTGTGATGAGGACTTTGACAAGCCTAAGGCACCTGACATGAAACTAGGTACTCCTCTGACTTCATTGGCCGCCAAGGTCGACGAAAAGGGCTTCAAAGACGCTCAACGAATTTTGAAGCCAGAAGACAAACCCAAATCACCACTTGACGTAACTAAACCAATTTCAAAAGTATATTCTTCTGACGAGTGTGATGAGGACTTTGACAAGGCTAAGGCACCCGACATGAAACTAGGCGCACCTCTGGCTCCATTGGCCACCAAGGTCGATGATAAGGGCATCAAAGACGCCCAACCAATTTTGAGGTCAGAAGGCAAGCCCAAATCACCACTTGACGTAACTAAACCAATTCCAAAAGTATATTCTTCTGACGAGACTGATGAGGACTTTGACAATCCTAAGGCACCCGACATGAAACTAGGCGCACCTCTGGCTCCATTGGCCGCCAAGGTCGACGAAAAGGTCATCAAAGACGCTCAACCAATTTTGAAGCCAGAAGCCAAACCCAAATCACCACTTGACGTAACTAAACCAATTTCAAAAGTATATTCTTCTGACGAGTCTGATGAGGACTTTGACAAGCCTAAGGCACCCGACATGAAACTAGGTGTACCTCTGGCTCCATTGGCCGCCAGGGTCGACGATAAGGGCATCAAAGACGCTCAACCAATTTTTAAGCCAGAAGCCAAACCCAAATCACCACTTGACGTAACTAAACCAATTCCAAAAGTATATTCTTCTGACGAGTGTGATGAGGACTTTGACAAGCCTAAGGCACCTGACATGAAACTAGGTACTCCTCTGACTTCATTGGCCGCCAAGGTCGACGAAAAGGGCTTCAAAGACGCTCAACGAATTTTGAAGCCAGAAGACAAATCCAAATCACCACTTGACGTAACTAAACCAATTCCAAAAGTATATTCTTCTGACGAGTCTGATGAGGACTTTGACAAGGCTAAGGCACCCGACATGAAACTAGGCGCACCTCTGGCTCCATTGGCCACCAAGGTCGACGATAAGGGCATCAAAGACACGCAACCAATTTTGAAGGCAGAAGACGAACCCAAATCACCACTTGACGTAACTAAACCAATTCCAAAAGTATTTTCTTCTGACGAGTCTGATGAGGACTTTGACAAGCCTAAGGCACCCGACATGAAGCTAGGCGCACCTCTCGCTCCATTGGCCGCCAACGTCGACGATAAGGGCATCAAAGACGCTCAACCAATTTTGAAGCCAGAAGACAAACCCAAATCACCACTTGACGTAACTAAACCAATTCCAAAAGTATATTCTTCTGACGAGTCTGATGAGGACTTTAGCAAGCCTAAGGCACCCGACATGAAACTAGGCGCACCTCTGGCTTCATTGGTCGCCAAGGTCGACGATAAGGGCATCAAAGACGCTCAACCAATTTTGAAGCCAGAAAACAAACCCAAATCACCACTTGACGTAACTAAACCAATTCCAAAAGTATATTCTTCTGACGAGTCTGATGAGGACTTTAGCAAGCCTAAGGCACCCGACATAAAACTAGGCGCACCTCTGGCTCCACTGGCCGCCATGGTCGACGATAAGGGCATCAAAGACGCTCAACCAATTTTGAAGCCAGAATACAAACCTAAATCACCACTTGACGTAACTAAACCAATTCCAAAAGTATATTCTTCTGACGAGTCTGATGAGGACTTTGACAAGCCTAAGGCACCCGACATGAAACTAGGTGCACCTCTGGCTCCATTGGCCGCCAAGGTCGACGGTAAGGTCATCAAAGACACGCAACCAATTTTGAAACCAGAAGACAACCCCAAATCACCACTTGACGTAACTAAACCAATTCCAAAAGTATATTCTTCTGACGAGTCTGATGAGGACTTTGACAAGCCTAGGGCACCCGACATGAAACTAGGCGCACTTCTAGATCCATTGGCCGCCAAGGTCGACGAAAAGGTCATCAAAGACACGCAACCAATTTTGAAACCAGAAGACAAACCCAAATCGCCACTTGACGTAACTAAACCAATTCCTAAAGTATATTCTTCTGACGAGTCTGATGAGGACTTTGACAAGCCTAGGGCACCCGACATGAAACTAGGCGCACTTCTAGATCCATTGGCCGGCAAGGTCGACAAAAAGGACATCAAAGACACGCAACCAATTTTGAAGCCAGAAGACAAACCCACATCACCACTTGACGTAACTAAACCAATTCCAAAAGTATATTCTTCTGACGAGTCTGATGAGGACTTTGACAAGCCTAAGGCACCCGACATGAAACTAGGCGCACCTCTCGCTCCATTGGCCGCCAACGTCGACGATAAGGGCATCAAAGACGCTCAACCAATTTTGAAGCCAGAAGACAAACCCAAATCACCACTTGACGTAACTAAACCAATTCCAAAAGTATATTCTTCTGACGAGTCTGATGAGGACTTTAGCAAGCCTAAGGCACCCGACATGAAACTAGGCGCACCTCTGGCTTCATTGGTCGCCAAGGTCGACGATAAGGGCATCAAAGACGCTCAACCAATTTTGAAGCCAGAAGACAAACCCAAATCACCACTTGACGTAACTAAACAAATTCCAAAAGTATATTCTTCTGACGAGTCTGATGAGGACTTTGACAAGCCTAGGGCACCCGACATGAGACTAGGCGCACTTCTAGATCCATTGGCCGCCAAGGTCGACGAAAAGGTCATCAAAGACACGCAACCAATTTTGAAACCAGAAGACAAACCCAAATCACCACTTGACGTAACTAAACCAATACCAAAAGTATATTCTTCTGACGAGTCTGATGAGGACTTTGACAAGCCTAAGGCACCCGACATGAAACTAGGCGCACCTCTGGCTTCATTGGTCGCCAAGGTCGACGATAAGGGCATCAAAGACGCTCAACCAATTTTGAAGCCAGAAGACAAACCCAAATCACCACTTGACGTAACTAAACCAATTCCAAAAGTATATTCTTCTGACGAGTCTGATGAGGACTTTGACAAGCCTAGGGCACCCGACATGAGACTAGGCGCACTTCTAGATCCATTGGCCGCCAAGGTCGACGAAAAGGTTATCAAAGACACGCAACCAATTTTGAAGCCAGAAGACAAACCCAAAGCACCACTTGACGTAACTAAACCAATTCCAAAAGTATATTCTTCTGACGAGTCTGATGAGGCCTTTGACAAGCCTATGGCACTCGACATGAAGCTAAGTGCTCCTCTGACTTCATTGGCCGCCATGGTCGACGATAAGGGCATCAAAGACGCTCAACCAATTTTGAAGCCAGAAGACAAACCCAAATCAGCACTTGACGTAACTAAACCAATTCCAAAAGTATATTCTTCTGACGAGTCTGATGAGAACTTTGACCAGCCTAAGGCACCTGACATGAAACTAAGTGCTCCTCTGGCTCCATTGGCCGCCAAGGTCGACGATAAGGGCGCCAAAGGCGCTCAACCAATTTTGAAGCCAGAAGACAAACCCAAATCTCCACTTGACGTAACTAAACCAATTCCAAATGTATATTCTTCTGACGAGTCTGATGAGAACTTTCACCAGCCTAAGGCACCTGACATGAAACTAGGCGCACCTCTGGCTCCATTGGCCGCCAAGGTCGACGATAAGGGCGCCAAAGACGCTCAACCAATTTTGAAGCCAGAAGACAAACCCAAATCACCACTTGACGTAACTAAACCAATTTCAAAAGTATATTCTTCTGACGAGTGTGATGAGGACTTTGACAAGCCTAAGGCACCTGACATGAAACTAGGTACTCCTCTGACTTCATTGGCCGCCAAGGTCGACGAAAAGGGCTTCAAAGACGCTCAACGAATTTTGAAGCCAGAAGACAAACCCAAATCACCACTTGACGTAACTAAACCAATTTCAAAAGTATATTCTTCTGACGAGTGTGATGAGGACTTTGACAAGGCTAAGGCACCCGACATGAAACTAGGCGCACCTCTGGCTCCATTGGCCACCAAGGTCGACGATAAGGGCATCAAAGACGCCCAACCAATTTTGAGGTCAGAAGGCAAGCCCAAATCACCACTTGACGTAACTAAACCAATTCCAAAGGTATATTCTTCTGACGAGACTGATGAGGACTTTGACAATCCTAAGGCACCCGACATGAAACTAGGCGCACCTCTGGCTCCATTGGCCGCCAAGGTCGACGAAAAGGTCATCAAAGACGCTCAACCAATTTTGAAGCCAGAAGCCAAACCCAAATCACCACTTGACGTAACTAAACCAATTTCAAAAGTATATTCTTCTGACGAGTCTGATGAGGACTTTGACAAGCCTAAGGCACCCGACATGAAACTAGGTGTACCTCTGGCTCCATTGGCCGCCAGGGTCGACGATAAGGGCATCAAAGACGCTCAACCAATTTTTAAGCCAGAAGCCAAACCCAAATCACCACTTGACGTAACTAAACCAATTCCAAAAGTATATTCTTCTGACGAGTGTGATGAGGACTTTGACAAGCCTAAGGCACCTGACATGAAACTAGGTACTCCTCTGACTTCATTGGCCGCCAAGGTCGACGAAAAGGGCTTCAAAGACGCTCAACGAATTTTGAAGCCAGAAGACAAATCCAAATCACCACTTGACGTAACTAAACCAATTCCAAAAGTATATTCTTCTGACGAGTCTGATGAGGACTTTGACAAGGCTAAGGCACCCGACATGAAACTAGGCGCACCTCTGGCTCCATTGGCCACCAAGGTCGACGATAAGGGCATCAAAGACACGCAACCAATTTTGAAGGCAGAAGACAAACCTAAATCACCACTTGACGTAACTAAACCAATTCCAAAAGTATATTCTTCTGACGAGTCTGATGAGGACTTTGACAAGCCTAAGGCACCCGACATGAAACTAGGCGCACCTCTGGCTCCATTGGCCGCCAAGCTCGACGATAAGGGCTTCAAAGACGCTCAAGCAATTTTGAAGCCAGAAGACAAACCCAAATCACCACTTGACGTAACTAAACCAATTCCAAAAGTATACTCTTCTGACGAGTCTGATGAGGACTTTGACGAGCCTAAGGCACCCGACATGAAACTAGGTGTACATCTGGCTCCATTGACCGCCAAGGTCGACGATAAGGGCATCAAAGACGCCCAACCAATTTCGAAGCCAGAAGACAAACCCAAATTACCACTTGACGTAACTAAACCAATTTCAAAAGTATATTCTTCTGACGTGTCTGATGAGGACTTTGACGAGCCTAAGGCACCTGACATGAAACTAGGCGCACCTGTGGCTCCATTGGCCGCCAAGGTCGATGATAAGGACACCAAAGACGCCCAACCAATTTTGAAGCCAGAAGACAAACCCAAATCTCCACTTGACGTAACTAAACCAATTCCAAAAGTAGATTCTTCTGACGAGTCTGATGAGGACTTTGACAAGCCTAAGGCACCCGACATGAAACTAGGTGCGCCTCTGGCTCCATTGGCCACCAAGGTCGACGAAAAGGGCATCAAAGACGCCCAACCAATTTTGAAGCCAGAAGACAAACCCAAATCACCACTCGACGTAACTAAACCAATTCCAAAAGTATATTCTTCTGACGAGTTTGATGAGGACTTTGACAAGCATAAGGCACCTGACATGAAATTAGGGGCGCCTCTGACTCCATTGGCCGCCAAGGTCGACGATAAGGACACCAAAGACGCCCAACCAATTTTGAAGCCAGAGGACAAACCCAAATCTCCACTTGACGTAACTAAACCAATTTCAAAAGTATATTCTTCTGATGAGTCTGATGAGGACTTTGACAAGCCTAAGTCACCCGACAGGAAACTAGGCGCACCTCTGGCTCCATTGGCCACCAAGGTCGACGAAAAGGGCATCAAAGACGCCCAACCAATTTTGAAGTCAGAAGACAAACCCAAATCTCCACTTGACGTAACTAAACCAATTCCAAAAGTATATTCTTCTGACGATTCTGATGAGGACTTTTACAAGCCTAAGGCACCCGACATGAAACTAGGCGCACCTCTGGCTCCATTGGCCGCCAAGGTCAACGATAAGGACACCAAAGACGCCCAACCAATTTTGAAGCCAGAAGACAAACCCAAATCTCCACTTGACGTAACTAAACCAATTCCAAAAGTATATTCTTCTGACGAGTCTGATGAGGACTTTAGCAAGCCTAAGGCACCCGACATGAAACTAGGCGCACCTCTGGCTTCATTGGTCGCCAAGGTCGACGATAAGGGCATCAAAGACGCTCAACCAATTTTGAAGCCAGAAGACAAACCCAAATCACCACTTGACGTAACTAAACCAATTCCAAAAGTATATTCTTCTGACGAGTCTGATGAGGACTTTGACAAGCCTAGGGCACCCGACATGAGACTAGGCGCACTTCTAGATCCATTGGCCGCCAAGGTCGACGAAAAGGTCATCAAAGACACGCAACCAATTTTGAAACCAGAAGACAAACCCAAATCACCACTTGACGTAACTAAACCAATACCAAAAGTATATTCTTCTGACGAGTCTGATGAGGACTTTGACAAGCCTAAGGCACCCGACATGAAACTAGGCGCACCTCTCGCTCCATTCGCCGCCAACGTCGACGATAAGGGCATCAAAGACGCTCAACCAATTTTGAAGCCAGAAGACAAACCCAAATCACCACTTGACGTAACTAAACCAATTCCAAAAGTATATTCTTCTGACGAGTCTGATGAGGACTTTAGCAAGCCTAAGGCACCCGACATGAAACTAGGCGCACCTCTGGCTTCATTGGTCGCCAAGGTCGACGATAAGGGCATCAAAGACGCTCAACCAATTTTGAAGCCAGAAGACAAACCCAAATCACCACTTGACGTAACTAAACCAATTCCAAAAGTATATTCTTCTGACGAGTCTGATGAGGACTTTGACAAGCCTAGGGCACCCGACATGAGACTAGGCGCACTTCTAGATCCATTGGCCGCCAAGGTCGACGAAAAGGTCATCAAAGACACGCAACCAATTTTGAAACCAGAAGACAAACCCAAATCACCACTTGACGTAACTAAACCAATACCAAAAGTATATTCTTCTGACGAGTCTGATGAGGACTTTGACAAGCCTAAGGCACCCGACATGAAACTAGGCGCACCTCTCGCTCCATTCGCCGCCAAGGTCGACGAAAAGGTTATCAAAGACACGCAACCAATTTTGAAGCCAGAAGACAAACCCAAAGCACCACTTGACGTAACTAAACCAATTCCAAAAGTATATTCTTCTGACGAGTCTGATGAGGCCTTTGACAAGCCTATGGCACTCGACATGAAGCTAAGTGCTCCTCTGACTTCATTGGCCGCCATGGTCGACGATAAGGGCATCAAAGACGCTCAACCAATTTTGAAGCCAGAAGACAAACCCAAATCAGCACTTGACGTAACTAAACCAATTCCAAAAGTATATTCTTCTGACGAGTCTGATGAGAACTTTGACCAGCCTAAGGCACCTGACATGAAACTAAGTGCTCCTCTGGCTCCATTGGCCGCCAAGGTCGACGATAAGGGCGCCAAAGGCGCTCAACCAATTTTGAAGCCAGAAGACAAACCCAAATCTCCACTTGACGTAACTAAACCAATTCCAAATGTATATTCTTCTGACGAGTCTGATGAGAACTTTCACCAGCCTAAGGCACCTGACATGAAACTAGGCGCACCTCTGGCTCCATTGGCCGCCAAGGTCGACGATAAGGGCGCCAAAGACGCTCAACCAATTTTGAAGCCAGAAGACAAACCCAAATCACCACTTGACGTAACTAAACCAATTTCAAAAGTATATTCTTCTGACGAGTGTGATGAGGACTTTGACAAGCCTAAGGCACCTGACATGAAACTAGGTACTCCTCTGACTTCATTGGCCGCCAAGGTCGACGAAAAGGGCTTCAAAGACGCTCAACGAATTTTGAAGCCAGAAGACAAACCCAAATCACCACTTGACGTAACTAAACCAATTTCAAAAGTATATTCTTCTGACGAGTGTGATGAGGACTTTGACAAGGCTAAGGCACCCGACATGAAACTAGGCGCACCTCTGGCTCCATTGGCCACCAAGGTCGATGATAAGGGCATCAAAGACGCCCAACCAATTTTGAGGTCAGAAGGCAAGCCCAAATCACCACTTGACGTAACTAAACCAATTCCAAAAGTATATTCTTCTGACGAGACTGATGAGGACTTTGACAATCCTAAGGCACCCGACATGAAACTAGGCGCACCTCTGGCTCCATTGGCCGCCAAGGTCGACGAAAAGGTCATCAAAGACGCTCAACCAATTTTGAAGCCAGAAGCCAAACCCAAATCACCACTTGACGTAACTAAACCAATTTCAAAAGTATATTCTTCTGACGAGTCTGATGAGGACTTTGACAAGCCTAAGGCACCCGACATGAAACTAGGTGTACCTCTGGCTCCATTGGCCGCCAGGGTCGACGATAAGGGCATCAAAGACGCTCAACCAATTTTTAAGCCAGAAGCCAAACCCAAATCACCACTTGACGTAACTAAACCAATTCCAAAAGTATATTCTTCTGACGAGTGTGATGAGGACTTTGACAAGCCTAAGGCACCTGACATGAAACTAGGTACTCCTCTGACTTCATTGGCCGCCAAGGTCGACGAAAAGGGCTTCAAAGACGCTCAACGAATTTTGAAGCCAGAAGACAAATCCAAATCACCACTTGACGTAACTAAACCAATTCCAAAAGTATATTCTTCTGACGAGTCTGATGAGGACTTTGACAAGGCTAAGGCACCCGACATGAAACTAGGCGCACCTCTGGCTCCATTGGCCACCAAGGTCGACGATAAGGGCATCAAAGACACGCAACCAATTTTGAAGGCAGAAGACGAACCCAAATCACCACTTGACGTAACTAAACCAATTCCAAAAGTATTTTCTTCTGACGAGTCTGATGAGGACTTTGACAAGCCTAAGGCACCCGACATGAAGCTAGGCGCACCTCTCGCTCCATTGGCCGCCAACGTCGACGATAAGGGCATCAAAGACGCTCAACCAATTTTGAAGCCAGAAGACAAACCCAAATCACCACTTGACGTAACTAAACCAATTCCAAAAGTATATTCTTCTGACGAGTCTGATGAGGACTTTAGCAAGCCTAAGGCACCCGACATGAAACTAGGCGCACCTCTGGCTTCATTGGTCGCCAAGGTCGACGATAAGGGCATCAAAGACGCTCAACCAATTTTGAAGCCAGAAAACAAACCCAAATCACCACTTGACGTAACTAAACCAATTCCAAAAGTATATTCTTCTGACGAGTCTGATGAGGACTTTAGCAAGCCTAAGGCACCCGACATAAAACTAGGCGCACCTCTGGCTCCACTGGCCGCCATGGTCGACGATAAGGGCATCAAAGACGCTCAACCAATTTTGAAGCCAGAATACAAACCTAAATCACCACTTGACGTAACTAAACCAATTCCAAAAGTATATTCTTCTGACGAGTCTGATGAGGACTTTAGCAAGCCTAAGGCACCCGACATGAAACTAGGCGCACCTCTGGCTTCATTGGTCGCCAAGGTCGACGATAAGGGCATCAAAGACGCTCAACCAATTTTGAAGCCAGAAGACAAACCCAAATCACCACTTGACGTAACTAAACCAATTCCAAAAGTATATTCTTCTGACGAGTCTGATGAGGACTTTGACAAGCCTAGGGCACCCGACATGAGACTAGGCGCACTTCTAGATCCATTGGCCGCCAAGGTCGACGAAAAGGTCATCAAAGACACGCAACCAATTTTGAAACCAGAAGACAAACCCAAATCACCACTTGACGTAACTAAACCAATACCAAAAGTATATTCTTCTGACGAGTCTGATGAGGACTTTGACAAGCCTAAGGCACCCGACATGAAACTAGGCGCACCTCTGGCTTCATTGGTCGCCAAGGTCGACGATAAGGGCATCAAAGACGCTCAACCAATTTTGAAGCCAGAAGACAAACCCAAATCACCACTTGACGTAACTAAACCAATTCCAAAAGTATATTCTTCTGACGAGTCTGATGAGGACTTTGACAAGCCTAGGGCACCCGACATGAGACTAGGCGCACTTCTAGATCCATTGGCCGCCAAGGTCGACGAAAAGGTTATCAAAGACACGCAACCAATTTTGAAGCCAGAAGACAAACCCAAAGCACCACTTGACGTAACTAAACCAATTCCAAAAGTATATTCTTCTGACGAGTCTGATGAGGCCTTTGACAAGCCTATGGCACTCGACATGAAGCTAAGTGCTCCTCTGACTTCATTGGCCGCCATGGTCGACGATAAGGGCATCAAAGACGCTCAACCAATTTTGAAGCCAGAAGACAAACCCAAATCAGCACTTGACGTAACTAAACCAATTCCAAAAGTATATTCTTCTGACGAGTCTGATGAGAACTTTGACCAGCCTAAGGCACCTGACATGAAACTAAGTGCTCCTCTGGCTCCATTGGCCGCCAAGGTCGACGATAAGGGCGCCAAAGGCGCTCAACCAATTTTGAAGCCAGAAGACAAACCCAAATCTCCACTTGACGTAACTAAACCAATTCCAAATGTATATTCTTCTGACGAGTCTGATGAGAACTTTCACCAGCCTAAGGCACCTGACATGAAACTAGGCGCACCTCTGGCTCCATTGGCCGCCAAGGTCGACGATAAGGGCGCCAAAGACGCTCAACCAATTTTGAAGCCAGAAGACAAACCCAAATCACCACTTGACGTAACTAAACCAATTTCAAAAGTATATTCTTCTGACGAGTGTGATGAGGACTTTGACAAGCCTAAGGCACCTGACATGAAACTAGGTACTCCTCTGACTTCATTGGCCGCCAAGGTCGACGAAAAGGGCTTCAAAGACGCTCAACGAATTTTGAAGCCAGAAGACAAACCCAAATCACCACTTGACGTAACTAAACCAATTTCAAAAGTATATTCTTCTGACGAGTGTGATGAGGACTTTGACAAGGCTAAGGCACCCGACATGAAACTAGGCGCACCTCTGGCTCCATTGGCCACCAAGGTCGACGATAAGGGCATCAAAGACGCCCAACCAATTTTGAGGTCAGAAGGCAAGCCCAAATCACCACTTGACGTAACTAAACCAATTCCAAAGGTATATTCTTCTGACGAGACTGATGAGGACTTTGACAATCCTAAGGCACCCGACATGAAACTAGGCGCACCTCTGGCTCCATTGGCCGCCAAGGTCGACGAAAAGGTCATCAAAGACGCTCAACCAATTTTGAAGCCAGAAGCCAAACCCAAATCACCACTTGACGTAACTAAACCAATTTCAAAAGTATATTCTTCTGACGAGTCTGATGAGGACTTTGACAAGCCTAAGGCACCCGACATGAAACTAGGTGTACCTCTGGCTCCATTGGCCGCCAGGGTCGACGATAAGGGCATCAAAGACGCTCAACCAATTTTTAAGCCAGAAGCCAAACCCAAATCACCACTTGACGTAACTAAACCAATTCCAAAAGTATATTCTTCTGACGAGTGTGATGAGGACTTTGACAAGCCTAAGGCACCTGACATGAAACTAGGTACTCCTCTGACTTCATTGGCCGCCAAGGTCGACGAAAAGGGCTTCAAAGACGCTCAACGAATTTTGAAGCCAGAAGACAAATCCAAATCACCACTTGACGTAACTAAACCAATTCCAAAAGTATATTCTTCTGACGAGTCTGATGAGGACTTTGACAAGGCTAAGGCACCCGACATGAAACTAGGCGCACCTCTGGCTCCATTGGCCACCAAGGTCGACGATAAGGGCATCAAAGACACGCAACCAATTTTGAAGGCAGAAGACAAACCTAAATCACCACTTGACGTAACTAAACCAATTCCAAAAGTATATTCTTCTGACGAGTCTGATGAGGACTTTGACAAGCCTAAGGCACCCGACATGAAACTAGGCGCACCTCTGGCTCCATTGGCCGCCAAGCTCGACGATAAGGGCTTCAAAGACGCTCAAGCAATTTTGAAGCCAGAAGACAAACCCAAATCACCACTTGACGTAACTAAACCAATTCCAAAAGTATACTCTTCTGACGAGTCTGATGAGGACTTTGACGAGCCTAAGGCACCCGACATGAAACTAGGTGTACCTCTGGCTCCATTGACCGCCAAGGTCGACGATAAGGGCATCAAAGACGCCCAACCAATTTCGAAGCCAGAAGACAAACCCAAATTACCACTTGACGTAACTAAACCAATTTCAAAAGTATATTCTTCTGACGTGTCTGATGAGGACTTTGACGAGCCTAAGGCACCTGACATGAAACTAGGCGCACCTGTGGCTCCATTGGCCGCCAAGGTCGATGATAAGGACACCAAAGACGCCCAACCAATTTTGAAGCCAGAAGACAAACCCAAATCTCCACTTGACGTAACTAAACCAATTCCAAAAGTAGATTCTTCTGACGAGTCTGATGAGGACTTTGACAAGCCTAAGGCACCCGACATGAAACTAGGTGCGCCTCTGGCTCCATTGGCCACCAAGGTCGACGAAAAGGGCATCAAAGACGCCCAACCAATTTTGAAGCCAGAAGACAAACCCAAATCACCACTCGACGTAACTAAACCAATTCCAAAAGTATATTCTTCTGACGAGTTTGATGAGGACTTTGACAAGCATAAGGCACCTGACATGAAATTAGGGGCGCCTCTGACTCCATTGGCCGCCAAGGTCGACGATAAGGACACCAAAGACGCCCAACCAATTTTGAAGCCAGAGGACAAACCCAAATCTCCACTTGACGTAACTAAACCAATTTCAAAAGTATATTCTTCTGATGAGTCTGATGAGGACTTTGACAAGCCTAAGTCACCCGACAGGAAACTAGGCGCACCTCTGGCTCCATTGGCCACCAAGGTCGACGAAAAGGGCATCAAAGACGCCCAACCAATTTTGAAGTCAGAAGACAAACCCAAATCTCCACTTGACGTAACTAAACCAATTCCAAAAGTATATTCTTCTGACGATTCTGATGAGGACTTTTACAAGCCTAAGGCACCCGACATGAAACTAGGCGCACCTCTGGCTCCATTGGCCGCCAAGGTCGACGATAAGGACACCAAAGACGCCCAACCAATTTTGAAGCCAGAAGACAAACCCAAATCTCCACTTGACGTAACTAAACCAATTCCAAAAGTAGATTCTTCTGACGAGTCTGATGAGGACTTTGACAAGCCTAAGGCACCCGACATGAAACTAGGTGCGCCTCTGGCTCCATTGGCCACCAAGGTCGACGAAAAGGGCATCAAAGACGCCCAACCAATTTTGAAGCCAGAAGACAAACCCAAATCACCACTCGACGTAACTAAACCAATTCCAAAAGTATATTCTTCTGACGAGTTTGATGAGGACTTTGACAAGCATAAGGCACCTGACATGAAATTAGGGGCGTCTCTGACTCCATTGGCCGCCAAGGTCGACGATAAGGACACCAAAGACGCCCAACCAATTTTGAAGCCAGAGGACAAACCCAAATCTCCACTTGACGTAACTAAACCAATTTCAAAAGTATATTCTTCTGATGTGTCTGATGAGGACTTTGACAAGCCTAAGTCACTCGACAGGAAACTAGGCGCACCTCTGGCTCCATTGGCCACCAAGGTCGACGAAAAGGGCATCAAAGACGCCCAACCAATTTTGAAGCCAGAAGACAAACCCAAATCACCACTTGACGTAACTAAACCAATTCCAAAAGTATATTCTTCTGACGATTCTGATCAGGACCTTGACAAGCCAACGGCAGCCGACATGAAACTAGGTGCGCCGCTGACTCCATTGGCCGCTAAGGTCGACGGTAAGGGTAGCAAAGACGCCCAACCAATTTTGAAGCCAGAAGACAAACCCAAATCACCACTTGACGTAACTAAACCAATTTCAAAAGTATATTCTTCTGACGAGTCTGACGAGCATTTAGCGCGTTTATCTAGGATGAGTCTAAAGACTAACTATAACGTAGAGCCTCATTCTGACACCGAACGTTTTGAGGTTTCTTCAAGTATTTCACGAAGTCGAGATATATTAGACTCTTGTAGTAGTATGGATAGTTTAGAGATATCTAGCTCGGAACCAAAAAGTATGAGGAAAGAAAAATCTTTAGCGTACTTTGTTAATTTAGAAGAAGGAAGGCGTTTCGATAGACGCGTAGGTGGCAGTATTAAACATGGCTTGTCCAAAAAACTACCCTCTAGAGATGTAACAAAATCAGTCACCTCTACTACAGGAGGACAAAGTAAAGCCACTGCGAGAAAGACGCAACTAACTAAAACACCAAGTCAGCCTACAACAACAGGAAAAATACGCTCCTCAGCGCCAAGTAGCGACGTACAACGAAAACTCGCTAAAGTTAAACCACTGGCAACGACTGCGTCGATTAAACAGAATACTGATGTAACTAGTAAAGTTGAACACTCGTCGAGTTTGAACAAAACCACTGCAAAACAAAGTCGCCTTAAAACTGAAACATCACCTCCATCATACTTCGACAGATCCATCAGTCCGTATCGTTCAAACACAATCACTGTGGGATTAAGGGAAGACAACTCCTCAAGTCGCGCCACAACGCCACGCCCCCGAATACGTACTGACGTAACTGCAATACCACAAAATGCAACACTGCGCACATTCAGTCCGACAACATCGCGGCGACCGCAGAAAGCGCAAAAGAAGAGCACAACTAAAAAAACTAAACCGAAAGCGGTTACCACATCCTCATCCACTGAATTCTCCAGTGAAGATGCGCAACGCAAACATTTGACAACGCCGCCTACGCCAAGTGGTACGCACCGATATATGCAACCAACTTTGGCGCATAGCCGACGACAGCAATCGATAACAAAGTCGCAAACAGATATATCGGCGGTATCAACGTTAACATCAAAATCACCTGGTCCAGCACCAAGAACAAAGCCAACGCCAACAACAGCGTCAGCATCAGCAGCAGCGCTGCAGTTTAAAGCAGGTAAGCAGTTTTCAACAAGCACAACTGATGCGCCCAAAATTTACGTTGTCTCCAAAGTGGAGAGAGACACGCGCAAAATTAAAAGTAGTTTAAAAAATTTAAAGAAAGACTCACTAACAAGTAGTAGGGAAACGATAAAGGGTAGTGAAAAATTATCGAATATTAAAAGGACTAAGTTACCAAAAGAAGAAGAAGACAAATTTAAAGCAAAGCAAATTGACAAAACCAACATCAAGACTAAAACACCAAAAGGAAGTAAAGAAATGACGAACGCATTGAATAAAACCAACCAAAAGATTGCAAAAGAAATGGTGACCGCAACTACTACTCTGTCCAACAAAAGAACACAAAAAAGTGTAGTAAGGGGTACTAGTGAAGATAATAAAAATAAGAGTGTGGAAGGTGGTAGCACAGCAGTGGAAAAAACACATCCACAGAAATCTAAAGTTCCCATAGCCACGGCAGCTACACAAAGAAAAACACAACAAACTATTAGTAGTAAAATTGGTAGTCTTGGTAAAACCGAAACTACCAAGAAAACCGAGTTGAAGTCGCATAAAGATAATCGAGTTATCACAGGCACCAGTGCAACCACTACAGCTACTTTAGTTAAAAAGGAACCGCCCAAAAAACCTGCTATACAAACGAACAAGAGTGATGTCAAGGCACAGAAAAAGCTAAAGGACACTTTGAATGCGTCCGGCATGGCGAAAGCAGTGAAGACAACGACGGCAACACCTGTCGGCGGTAGTGGTACTACATGTGCCAGTGGCTCAGTGAAGAGTGTGCGACAAAAGTATGCATGCACATCAAGCACCAGCAGCACTACAGCTACGATTACTACTGCTACTACCACCAAAAAACAAACAAAGAAAATCGACAAAGAAGTGGCAAATTTGAGATTGGCAGATAATAAAGCCGTCAAGACCTCCACTTCAAAAGTTGTGCATACAGTAGCCACAGCAAAACGCGCTACCAGCAGCATAACAACACCAACGCTCGTTAAACCGCAGTCGGAACCTGTAGTAGCAGCAGCTATTATTAGTACTGTAATATTTGATGATGATGCCGAACAATTAAGATCCTTAAGATCGACCACAGAGAGTACAAAAAGTTCTACCTCATCTTCGGGCAGCCGAAAACTTTTAACAAGCGAAGTTTTTACAAAAACCCTTGCTGGTCATGATAGGCAAACTTTGGAAGTTATTTATCGACAGCCACCGGCGCCAACCGTCGCCGATATTGATGCCTCCAGTTTTATTGATACAACCGACTCTAGCCTATCGGATTCAGTTGCATTGCCAATGTTTATTAATATGGAACAGATACAGGAGCGTCGTTTGGAATTGGCGGCTGCAGCAGCAGCAGCCAACGCAGCAGCAGCAGCGGTGGCAGCAGCAGAAGCAAGTACGAGTTCACCATCGTCACAAAAACCATTGACGTATAGTAGTCCGTTGGCTGTACGATCTCGGCAACAAGCAGACGACGACAATGATGATGGTGGTGCTACTACTGTTGCTATAGATCCGTCCGTATTCGATGCTTTGGTGCGTGGTATGCGCATAGAGGGTTCAATGAGTCCGCCGAAATTGGAGCAGCATGAATTGTCGAAAGAAGGTAAATGCAACTTTAAAATAAATATATAGTTGTTTATAATTTATAGCGATATATGTATGTATTTAGGTATATGTATATGTAAGTATATATGTAAATCGAGGATTTTTGCGTTTATGTATGTACATATTTTGAAGTAAAACAGCCACAAATACAAACCATACACACTGTTTATTGAAACTATAAATATTTTACTTGCTAGGTTTAAAATGTGTATAAGATTATACAATGTATTGATGTATTAATTTATATGTATATTAAAATAGGAGTAACGCGACTTCGCGCCATTTTCTCATCTTCCCGTTAACGGTAACCTAGGTGAAAGTGCCCGTAAAATAGCGACTGTGTTATCGACCACGTGTTAAATACGTGAATTTGATTAGGTCGATAATGATGTTTAACTGGAAGCTAGCGTTAACGGGAGGATGAGAAAACAGCCCTTCATCGTTAGTTAAATGTGCAACTCTTTAATCGACTTAAATACTAGTGGTTTTGTTCTTCACGTTACTGTCATTAGCGATATCAGTTTGATCGCTGCCTTAGTGATGGCAGTTCAATGAACACACCATAACATTAGTAACAATATTGAATATACAATTATTTAGGCTCATCGCATATTACCAGCTTAGGTAGAAGAGAACAAATGGTTTTATGAGAAATTGTCGTTTTTATCACATTATTTCCAAATATATGAATAAGCACGCTGCCATTCCAAAATTTCTATTCTTCCCCAAGTTTACGTACTACATACATATCTGTGTTAAAAAAGTAAAGTAATGTACGTATATATGTATATAAGTCTGTGTTTAAACATTTTCTTTTAAATATTTTATTTATTTTTTTATTAAAAGCTAAATTTATAATATAAAATTATAAATTAGCTGTATAGCCATAGCGTCAAAGGCCTTAGGCAATTCTTTTAAATATGCTTTTGTAGTGTTCATACATGTAGCTAGAAGGTATTTCTGATAGCTGATGAGGAGGCATATTTACGCTCAAAATCTCCCCGCAAAAGTTTGATCTCACAAAAAATAAACAAAATTTATTGGAAATAACTCAAAATTTAAAACAAATTTAATTCTTTTACAATTAGCAAAAACCGAAACTGTTATTAAGGATACGTAGGTTCCTACTTATAACATATTCTAAAAAATAAATAAAAAAAAAAACAAAAAAATACCCACACAAAAAATGCCTGAAAAAATTCCGACTATTTCGATTACCGACGACGACCATCAACCGATAACGACAACGCCGGCCGAAGACGACGAATCATCGGAAGATGACTCCAATAGCAATGATATGGATTACAATTTAAATACAGGCGATGTAACAGATGTTGAAGATTTCGATAGTCATAGTGACTTGAAGAAAACGCTCTCACCAAAACCATCACCCAATAGATTGAACATACCGAAAAATGCCCAAAAAGATAATGATTCAACTGACATTGAAGACTATGGTGATACCGATTCGGATGGCGAGGATGATAACAAGAGTAATGTTTATCCCGAATTGAAATTGTCATTGCGCGAATTCTTGCAACATGACGTACATGAACAACAAACTATCGATAACGAGGCCAAGGAAAGTGTCGAAAACAAAGTTGGCGATTTTTTGCGTGCACAAAATTTGAATGAAAACAATGATTTACTACTAACCGACTGTGAGGACTATAATACCGATTCTGAATTAGACTATGATTATGAGAAATCGGTAAACGTCGATTTGGAAGCGGTTGGAAATGATGTGGGCAACATTAACATCGCTGATCGTACGCTATCAGAACAATCGGATGAATATGAAGATTTATCGGCCATAAGTGACATTAGTGATATTGTGTCAACGCTAGCAGATGCCGCTGCTGCTGCTGGTGGCGTGTCGGAAGATGAGCTACTTGAAATATCAGGCGCAGAGGAAGAATGCCAGATTAGGGTTTCCGATGAATCGGCATCGGAAATTGATGAGGCCGATGAATATTTCGCTGATAGTGCAAGTAATGCCAGTCTGCCACCAATCGATGTGGCATTCATCAGCACTGGCAGTCAGTTGCGCAGAAGATCAACAACAATGTGCGCTAATAAAAATGCATTTCTAACAGTGAACAATGCAGCAGCAGTCGAGGAGGTTTTGACCGATGTTGAAAAACTTGATGACTCAGCGGCTGAGGATAGTTTCGATAGTGAAGAAGAAGAGAAATCCATACCCAGAGCGGTTGTGCTTAATGGTGATGGCGGAGCTGCCGGTGCCGATGATGCTGCCGATATTACCGATGTTGAAGATGTACTTTTCGATAATTTGACTGCGCCATCCTCAGTACACGACCTGCCAACGATTGCCGATACACAACTGCCGCCAGTATATCGTGAAATGATTATTTTGAAAGAGGATAAATCGGGTGATACAATTGAAATGGTAATGCCTATTGATGCTGATTATCAATTCGGCTTGACAAGTACTGTTAAAGAGGACTTACCGACCGATGACGAAGATTATTCGTGTGCCGATGATAGTATATCACGCAGACCCTCCTACGCGGAATGTTTAAATGCTGAAACTTTAATTGAAGGTGATGTTACTGTACTAAATGAAACGTTAAAGTCACAAGTGAAGAGTAAACGTTTGGAGTTACATGCGAATACCGAATCGGTAACCGATGTTGAAGAAATCTATATAGATTGTACAAATAGACGTAAAAAATTGAAAACACGTAGCATGAGCAACAAAGGCAAAGATAAGAATAAGCTTTTAAATGTTGCTGGCGTGAGTGGTGTCGGTAAAGGGGCGGAGGGTGGCGGTGGTGTGGGTGTAACTGATGTTGAGGAAATGGAATTAAGTGATCGTGGTCTACCCGATGTAGTACTAACAAAAGTTAAAACAAATACCGAAGAACAACAACAACAGCTAACGCGTAATATGAGCATTGATAAGAATACCGATATCGAAGATATAAGCGGTGATGAAGTTTCCGATACGACATCCGATGCAAACGAAGCAGCTCTACGCGACGGCGACCGCAACGCTGTCACTGCCGCTGCCAACGACGATATGGACAGCACTACCTTGAAGGAGTATATTGCAAATAATAGCCACAACATCGTGGTAACCATAGAAACCGATGCTAAACAACTCGAATGTACGAAGCAAATGCAATGCAGAAAAATGCAAACGCTAGCATTGCAAAGTTTAAACGCTTCCTCGGCAGCTGTGTCAGATACGGCCTACAGCGCATCGCCAAACACCGACATTGAAGATGTGCAATGTCCATCGGAGGCCGATGATGCTGATGGCGATGGTGATGGTGGCGATGCTGCTGGTGGCGATGCTGCTGCCGGCGTTGAAGTGACACAATGCGATTGTGAACATTTAACGGAAATGTTAAATGAAAGTTATACGGTGGTGCATGAGAGGAACGAGAATAGTTTTGATGTGGAGAAGGAGAAATTACATATTAAAGGCAATTTCGATACGCGCGAAGCGCACACAGATGTGGAATATGTCGAGTCGGATGAATCTGCCACTGCCAAGGGGGATAATTAAGATAAAAAAAGTTAAATTGCAAATCTTCAAAAAAAAAAAAAACAAAAAAAAAAACAAAAAAAAATGTTTTAAAAAAGTTAAAAATAAAAAATCAGCAAATACCAAAAAAAGAAAAGGCAAAAGAAAATAAACTAAAAAATCAGTACTGCTAACGAATATAATTTGTAAGTAAAATAAGTTTCATCTTAAAATTTAAAAAAGAAAACTTAAAAATAAAATTTTGTGTGTGTATGTATGCTTATTTTTAGTGATGTTCGTCTTCAACATTATTGCATTTTTATTCAAACAAAAAAAAAAAAAAAATAAATAAAAAAAAATAGCGTCGCTACTATATAAATAAATGTACTAACAAATGCTAGTTTCCATATTTATCTACTAAAAAATTAACATAATAGTTATTAAGCGTTAACTCACCTTGTGAATATTTAAGGTCTTGATCAATTTCGTTAACACTAAAAAAAATTGTTTTAATTTTGTTAAGTTTTTTTTTTAATATTGTGGTCGTACATTAAATACTTAGCATTCATATTAAATATGTATAATACATATTTTTGCTGCTTTTATTGTTTTTATAATTTTTTATTGCTTAGTCTGTACTCTCTCTGTATGTGCATTTATTTCGTTTTTATATTTTTGAACGTGATCGGTACTAAACTATTGCATTTCATTTGCATATTTTCTTACAGAAACCGTCGAAGAAAAACTTGTTTTAGATGAAGATTCTTTCAGAAATATCGGTAAGTAAACGAAAGTATTTCTTTGCAGAAAATAATTAACTTGAACTGTAAAGAAAGTGTAGCTTCGTTTGCTTTTTTTTTATACCCAGCAGTGACCTTTATCACGTTACAAGCTGTGTTTTTATTAAGAGCTTACAAGCAGTACAGCTTACAATTCAAACTTTATCAAGTTTACTATTTGACGTTTGTAAACGTGTTTTTTTTTTTTTTTTTGATTTTAAAAAAGTTCCTTTTAAGGCAAGAAAAATATCGCTACCGCGCTTAGAAGGCTCAATGTGCCTAATCCAAAGTCTGCTACAGTTAGGTTCCATATAATGCAGCTCGCAATTGGAGCTCTTTAAAATACTATTTTTTTTTTTAATTGTTGAATGTAAACAACTAAAACAGTTTAAATATGAGCTTAATCCATTATGCCGGAATCGCAATTTGGCGTTCGGTCGGTCGCGCTTCTGACAGGTGAGTAGAAATGTATGGAAATATATGGAGCAAATCGCATTGTGACCTCAAGCGTTTGATCGTAAAATTTTTGTAATATCGTATGTTTATTGCAACCCTGTATAACGCCTGAGTTGAACATTTCTCTACTAGGTCGGGCGTTTGACATAAAATAAATTCGAATTGATTTCTTTCGATGAAAACTTAGAAATTTATGAAAAAATTCAAGAAAATATGTTAGTGGCAGTGAACATGTTTGCAATCCAATATCTAATATCGAATGTCAGTGTGAAGCGGCTTTGAGGTACGATCAACGCGCGACCGACCTAACGCCAAATTGCGATTCGGGCATTATTGTTGTTAAGTTGGTAGGTATTCATTTCTTTTTTGTGCAAACTAATGTTACAGGTGCTAAACGGATTTAAACGTCAAATTTTCGAACAATTTAAAACTTTGTAAAAATTCATGAATTATTTTTATTGAAAACAAAGTTACTCATACGCCCCACCCTACAGTGGTGAAATTTGAATTTAGCTTATCAACGCTCCAGTTCATATGTAAAGTGCCACCTAGATATATGTACAAAATAATTTTAACTTTAAATGTCGACTAAGTGACTAATTATTCTTTAAATTATGTAATAACAATAAATAATCAATCTTTTCTCTTAAACATTTGATTTCACCACATGCGTTTAACTCTGCTGGGTATAAAAAAAAAATAAAAAACAAAATAAAAAATAAAAAAGTATTTGCAAACAAAAAAAGTATTTCGTAAATTTTGTATACAATTTTATTTATTTATGTACAAAAATATTTAAACTAATGCTCGCTTGTAGCCACATGCTTATGTACCTATGTATTTACCTACTAAACACCTACATGTATGTATGTATGTATGTACCTATTTAAGCTAATAGCATTGACAGACGGCAGCGATAATCCGGAATATCTAGCTAATTCGGACTTAACTTGAGAATTAACTGGAGGTAATCCGGAATATCTCTTGAGTTAGTCCTCAAAATTTTAGCGGATTAGAACATTTTGTAATCACATCCGTGGTGAAAAATGTTTATTGTGAATGAAAGGGAAGAAAAAGAAGAACCGAAGGCAGATCTAGGAAGGTAGGCGCATAAGTGAATTCAGAAATTTTGAATGTAATTTGTTAGTGTAATTGGTAGAGTGTAATGTCAAAATGATATTTCGCCTTGGTTGAAATCTGAACTCGTTTGGGACTCGCCCATTCCTATTGACCATGATGTGATTTCGTTTTGATTTTGACATTACCCTACCTTTGGAAATAAAACAAGAAGTTTTTGTATTCGCCGCTGCGCCTACCTTCCTTCAGCTGTTTTGTTAATCCGCAATACTTGCCGTCTGTCAGGGTAAAATTTTAATCGAATTAAGTGTTGCGGTAATCGGGATTATCGCTGCCGTCTGTCAATGCTATAACAACCATTCAAAAATAATCACACACTCGCCTGCACTGCTTTAACATTTTAATTTTTGGTTGAACTTCATTTACCAAGTCATGCTTCTATTGTTTATTTATTATTTTTATGTTATTTTTATGTTATTTTTATTTTACTGTTTTTATGAAATAATTAGAGCAAATTTTAACAAAATCCATGGTTCTTGTTTTTTGTTTTTGATATCCAAGTTTATTTGAAGATATCATTATTGGATCATTATCTAATATTTGATTGAGTTCTCATTACGCGATTCTTACAACTCATTATACAACAATATAAATACTAAATATGAGAAGTTTTTTGATTAGGTACATATATGTACTACCTATGTATGCATATTCATTTATGTATATTTTACATAAACGCAGAGTTCCTTTGTGTCTTTTAATAATTGTATGTTCTGTACGAGAAGCAAAACCGAGTAAAAACTGTCGAAAATCTTGTTAAGAAGAAGCTGCAGAAAGAGTTGCCAACTATCTAGAAGGTTAATAGATTTCTAGTTTATCAATTGAGAACTAAATGAGTTAAGTACAAATTTACAGGAAACAGTTAAGGCAATAAAAGCTTAAAAATGCTTCTGAAGCAAGCGTTGCCACATTCTTACGAAGCTGAAATCAATACAAGACATATCTATATATATATAAAACTTTTATTATAAAATTAGTACATGTGTTCAAGTACATACGTATATAGTTTTTGATTGTTCCCTTACAAAAACCTTAACAACGCAAATTTCACCGCTGCTTAAGCATCACGCATTCGAAAATATTCATGCAAACACATGTACATACATGCATTGCATTCACAATTTTAATCACCCACATCATTGATTACACACCGTTTCACGTTCATTGTTGCCTTTTGAAAATGGATTTTGCACGCTTTTTAACTAACAATGTGTCAGAAAAAGAAAGAAAAAATCACAAAAAAAAAAATATAAAATAAATGTTCTTAGTTGTTGCCGCAAAGTGTTTGCGCTGTAATTACACATACATATATATATATATATATATATATATATACCTAAATGCTGCTTAAAATTTTTGTACGGATTTTTCATGCAAATTACCCCACTGTACTACATACTACAAATGTTTGTCTGTATTGTATGTACATACATATGTATTATGCATAATGCAATTGCAGATACAGACGATGCCATTAAACCCTCAAATATTCACACCGCCGATGTTGTTGTTGTTGATGATGATGATCGTCATGTTGATGGTGGTAATAAAGGAGAGGAAGAAATATTAATTGATTTTAGCGATTTGAGAAATGTCAGTGATTATAAAAAAGTTGCAGTTATTTCTAAGGATATGATGATGCATCTAAGTGGTGAATATGAGAATGAGAGTGACGATGATGTTGCCGGTGCTGATGATGGTTTAGCTCTCGATAGAAAATTGAATGATGTACGTAAAGAGGCCACAGTACTCATCGATAATGTGCTAGAAGAGAGCATACAAATTATTAACCATCAACACCAATTGCGGCAAGAGCAGCAACTGCTGGCAACAGCAACGGCAGCCAATGATACCAATGGTTATGACAGTTTAAAGCAAGAATATAATAATTCGGAAAGTGAAAATTTTGCTATAACATGCGATGATATCGGTGGTTTGGATGTGATCAAATCACCAACAATTGAATCATTGTCTGGCAAGTCATTTGATGATAATATGAGTTTTACCGACGAACAGTGGCAACAGCAAACGCAACCGCAAACACAATTCACCACAACCATCACGCCAAGTGCTGGTGGTGTAAATGCATTCGCAACAACAACAATCACCACTACTACAACACAAGAGGAATGTGCACCAATTAAAATCACAGAAACAACAACAACAACAATAAGAACAGTGACACAACAACAACAACAAAGCGCCACAAGCTCTAAAGTGGCAGAGGCAGCAGCACCAACTTTTGAACGTGTTGGCGGTGGTGATAATGGTGTAACTGCTGCTGCTGCTGCTGCTGCTACTGCTACTGCTGCACCAACTGATGACGAAGCAAAATCTAAAGCAAAAGGTAATACATTTTAAGCGGCACAATTTTTAATAACACAAATTATTAGTCGTAGTTGCATATGTATGTTTGTGTGACACAAGAAATTATAGCGTGAAAACTGGCACAGTAAATTTTTTTTACCGCTCATTATGATGCAGCACTAAAATTTCATAGAAGCCATTCGACAACAAACATTTTTCCAAGTCCGTTGCCTTTGATTATTATCTATTCTTTATTTTATTGTTTTCCCGTAATTTTACATGCATTACCATAGATACAGTCAAGATAAAAAATTGGCAACAATCAATCTACCATATTCACCACGGCTGTCATGACAACTAGAGATGCAAACCCTCTCATTCAAATTAACTAAAAAATACTCACGTACACCTTTGTGCTAAATTTCTACTGAATTCATCGGTTTTTCAATATTTTCCAAACAAATGCGGCTAAGTTCTATTAGTCCTCTGCCTAAGTTCACTTATCCAAACCTTTTAATTGCTTATCAAGCCTTGGACTAGCTCGCGAATTTACCAAATTTGAAATTGTAGCAGAAATAGTAGTTGGCAACACCTGATTCCATTGTGAATGGATAACAAGTGTTGTGGGAAATTGGAAACGCGTGTTGCAAACCTGTCACCTCATAACTGTCAAAAATTTTGAAACCGTTCACCACAAGCCCTTTTTAGGAGTAGCTGAACTAAAAAGTGTTGGCGTTTTAGTTCTTTTATTCGAAACTTGACTGAAAACTTAGTAACAGACTCTAGACCATAAAAGCGGCGGAAAATTTCACGTACATATGTTTGTATGTACATTAACTTCGTATACACCTATATATATAAGTACCTCACTATGTATGTATGTATGTACATATGTCTAAGAAAGGAACATTTTATAAAACTAGTGCAAACTATACAAATGTGTATCTGCATATATGTATGTACTATGTATATATGAATGAATAGGCGCCACTAGTGATACAATAATGGCAACAACAACAACAACCGAGGAAGAAGCCAAAGCCACCAAAACTCGACGTATTGAACACAAATTCGAAAAGCTCACATCACAAGTTGTTGATATTGACGAACAGGCAACGGTATACGATGCCAATTTCGATAAAATGGTGCACGACGATGAGTTGAGTAATTTACAAAATGATTTTTCAAAAATGAGTTGGGACGATAGCGTGTCGCCGACAACAAACACTTTGGGCGAACTCGGACAAAATACGCCCGATAATGATATACAAGATATTGCAACAGGTATTTTGATTAATACATACATATGTACGTATGTATATATAAAAGAGTTGCACTGCAGTAGCGGACACTGAAATAGGGACAATATAAAAAAGAAAGGAAAGAAATTGCATTTATATTGGCAATGCGCATTAAGGTTAAAATGATGTCACTTTACTCAGCTGATATTGGCATATGTTATGTATGTACATATGTGTTAACAGAGCACAGCGTGTACCACTATTTAGCGTTAGCGAGAATGGAAGCGCACCCCAATGCTGCTGGGAGCATAGCAAAGTGGCTGGGAACATAAATTTCAAACAAAGCAGAAAATCGATAGTTACATACATATATACATATGTACAAATGCCCGCAATTTAGTGCCCGCTGCTGTATGTACATATTTATGAAATCGTATATAAAATTAGCATAAATATATTTTTTGTTAGATGAAAAAAATAAAATTTAATAAAAATAACGCAAGCAATATTTTTTTGCTTGTTTAAAAATATATAATAAATGCATATATACATATTATCAATATAAGTACAACATAATTTTTATATTTGCGTAAACGTTTATATAAATGCATAGGTTTTGTTAAAGTTGAGCTCTAATTGCAAAAAAATATTTTTTTTGTTCGTTTATCTTTTTCTTTATTAGAAATGCTTTTATATAATTTTATATATATTTTTTTTATTTTTGGTATCTTTTTTGCTTTTAACAAAAAATGACACCAAATTTGCATGTTAAATACATACCTACATAATATATAATTTTTTCAAATTTTAAAAAAGTTATTAAAAAAAAGATTTACTAAACTTATTATATGTATGTATGTACAACACATTAACCCTACACTTTTTGTTACTATAAAAATTAAAACCTATACTTCTATTTATTAACCCTCACTATCTATAACTTTTCAGTTATTTCTACCTAACCCTAACTTCTTACGTTTATAATCCCAATTTAAAACAATAACAAAAAAAAAAAACAAAAACAACCTTTACTTTCACATTTATAATTGTTTTTGTAGAAACAGGTTTTGAATTCGCTAAATCAACTTCCGATACCGAGTACCCAGTATCAGTACCACCAACCACTAGTTCTACTACCGACCCAACTGAACCCGATGACGTACCCACGCCTAAACCACGCTCCGCCAAATTAGGCTCACCCATTAGAGATATTATCGCTGGCAGCAATGCAACACATATACCAGCCAAAACTGATACTCCCGATCTACCACCACCCACAGCACAACCACCACCAGCATCCAACTTACTAGATGATGCCACAGAAATTTCACACGATCTATCGTCATCATCATCAGCGGCAGCACCCGTACCAAAACCACGTTTACAAATCAAACCAAATGATTCCTTTAAGAATTTAGCTGCTCTAGCTGGCGAGCAATCGGATAGCATTAGTTTACGCAGCTTGGACATGACCGATGAACTCTCCAAAACGGATGAGCCTTCAACCACAGAAATTTCCATTAAATCAACATATGCACGCGACTATCCGACCACGGCGCCCACAACAGCAACGACAACAACAACAACAGCCTCTGAAGATCATACCGAATCATTCGAACCGACTAGTGAAATCTCTGTGGAAGATGATGGTGATGCGGAACGATCGGAGATTGTCGATAGTAAAACTGGCAAAACGAGTTTTTATATTGGTGAGTCGAGTCGTAATGTGATTGTTAAGACAACATCAGCCACCAAAATGGAAGAAGATGAAATATTGCCAACGACGGAATTACTGGAGGGAATAGAGCTCCCAAGTGGTGAAAGCACAGATATCGAGTCGCAAGATGTGCTATTGATGAAGGAGATATCTGTCGAATCGGATGAGAGCAGCGATTTATTCAAAGAATATGTAACAATGAAGCGTGACAGCTTCGAGTCAGCCAAAAAAATAAGGCGACAAAGTTCTGAAACGAGAAATGATATTTTAGAACAGGAGCCAGCAAAGGAAAAGTCAGCAGAAGACGATGAGCAAGAAGAAAGGAAAACTGCATTAACAACCGAGGAGCACATTGAAACAAAAACAACTGTGGCTGAGCAAAGCAGCACAACAACAATAAGCGAAAAACCATTCGACTTAGAGTTGAAGGAGAAGAGTGATTGGGAGCAAGCGGAAAAGCAGGAAATACCAGCAGGAAAATCAAAAGTTGTACACTCACCACAACAAACGCAGCTGAGTGAGCTGAACAAAGCAGTGATCGATGAAGAAATGGTGTCGCGCACGCTGGATGAGGCACAAGAATCGTTAAATGCCGCCAAAAATGAATTAAAGTTTATTGTGAAAGATGGCAAATCGATAAAGGAATCGCCATCAGAATTCGAATTTCGTTCGATCTCACAGACTTTGATGAGCGCTGAGCAAAAAGAAAAGGCAGAAAAAAGCGTAGAAAGTGAGTTGGCAAAACCTGCAGCTGTCACTGCCACCGCCACTGCCACTGAAGCCGCAGCTAAAGAAGAGCCCGCTTACGCTGAGGGGCAAGAAGATATTACCAACTTCATTGGCATACCAGAGGATGGGAAAGTACCCAAGCAATATTCGCCGGTTACCTACGTAGCAACAACAAAAGAAACTCTGAATAAAGAAGCCGTAATGACACACTATGCAAGCGATATCTACGAGTTGGTGAAACAGGAGGTGGTGGTCAAAGATGAACAACGCGGTTCATTGGGTTTTGTTTCGACTGGCACTGCCGCCGACGATTTCAGTTCAATGGAGGAATATGCAGCCAAAGAGGAGCATGCTTCACTTGGTTTCGTATCGACAGAGACCGCAGAAGATTTCAGTTCAATGGAAGATTATTATCAAGAAAAATTGGCTAAAGCTAAAGTGTTGCACAACGACGAAGAAGAAGAGCAGCAGCGCGGCACAGCGCGCACGACTGCATTCACAGAAATAAGCACCGAACAAACAATGAAACCATTCGAAGAGGTAACACATCGCATCAAATCCGATAGCAGCTCGGCAGCAGATGCCACAAATAGATGGTCTGTGCCCGAGATCGATCAGTCCAGTTCGAGTGAAAGTTATTATAAAAGTTTTGATAAGCACAGCAGTAGTCGGCCGCTCTCGTCCGATGTCGAAAATTTGCTAACCCAACCGAATTCATCCGAGTACCAAACAGCATTGGATGTGTCGTCGTCGTTGGTGACACGCGATGCAACAACCGAGTATGTGACAGCTGCAAGTACGCTCGATAGCAGCAGTGGCAAGACGATTAGCTCACTCGATAGCATGAAGAGTTTAGATTCACAATCGGAGACATCGGCGAATTTGGGTAGTATTGATGTGTCGGAATTATCCGAAACGCTGGTCGCATCATCGACAGAGCCTGATGCTTTGGATGAAGCTGAGGAATTGGCGCATGTGCGCGAGTTGCGTGCCGATGATGATGAGGACAGCGATGATAGTCTAGAGCTGCAGGATTATGGAAAAACTGAACAGAAAATGCAAAGATCTATGATGAAACGTTCACAAGAAATGATTTTCAAACCCAAAAACGAAGATGTTAAAGCTCATGCCGAGGAGCAACATTTTGAAAGCGCTACGGTTGAGGAGTTTGCCAAGCCGAAAGAAGTGGAGAAAACTTGGGGTTTGGCTTACCCATTGGATGGGGTTAAAATCGATGATGGCAACAAGGATGCCGAACGCACCGAAGACATACTGCTCTATCACGGCGATGTGAGACGTTCAATTGACGACACGAAATTGGCATCGAGTTTGGATGAGGGTAGCATACTGTCGGTTAGCATGTCCAGCACATCAAATATCGAAACTGTGGTGGAGAATTTCGAAGATTTGATCGGCTCGGCTGGCTCTTCATCGTTGACGGGCATTGAAGGTTTCGCCTTCCCACACGACGAACAGCATGCCTCCGCCTCCTACCACGAAGACACCTTCACTATGGATATGGAAAACAAGGACCAATCGCCACAGGACTCTAGCGCCACCACGCCACCCGGCGGCGAAAGTCGTACTACACGACGTGGACACAAACGCAACGAGAGTACTGCCATTACTGGCGATGTGCTCAAAGCTCTCACTGAAAAGGAAAATAAAGAATCTGAAAGTGAGTCCGATACAGATCCCTATGAAACCGAATACGCCAGACAATTTCGTTCGCCAAATGAGCGTAAACATAATAAAAAGAAGAAGCAAGCGGCTGCCGAAATGGATCACAGTTACGAGCTGGAGAAACGACCCTTCACACCCTCCCAATTGGTCGCTGAGGTAATTGTTGAGGACAGCCTGACCGAAGAGATGGAAGCCGAAGCTATTGAGGAACAGCGCCGGCCATCACAAAATATGCAAGACTATTCAAATATACCAGATATTATGGTGACCGAAGACATTCCGAAATCACCAAGTTTAGAAGAAACCGTCGAGGATTTCGAGGAGAAATCGTTGTACAAAGTAAAGACGCAGGAGGAGCTACACAAGGCAGCCGACGCACCATTGCACCAACAACAGCGCATAGACAAAAGTGAGGAAACATTCCAGAAGTTAGTCCAGGAGCAATACAAACAGAAGCTGGCCGATCTGCAGCGTCCACAGGCGGGCGATAGCGATTACAATGATGACGATGATAAGGCGCCCGATTCGCCCGATTCATTTGAAATGGTCGATCAGCCGGACATTTCCGATGACTTTGTGATTGTCGAAGAGGTGGCCAAAGAAGCTGGCGAAGTGGATTTGGGTGGTAAGAGCATTAAAATTCAACCAACCAAATACGAATCGAAACATGATGAAGAAGTCGAAAAGATAATCATCAAATCAGCACCAGCCGACCCGAAATTGGGTTCGCAGATATTTCGCGACGATTTGAATTTCGAATTCGAGGAAAGTCCCCCCACAGGCGCCAGCAGCAGTAGTGATGCGCCGGAGGAGAGCGATTCTGGCGATATGGCCAGCTCAAATAAGCGTTGGGTTGAGATGCAACTCACCGACACTCAGCTACGCTATCCGTACGACATAACCGGCGGCGTGTTGGAGGACATCAAGGAGGAGGATGGCGAATTCGAGGTGGGCAGTAGTCGCATTAGCAGCTTTAAGGACTCATTCTCTAGCACACCCGAATACGATGTGTTGGCCGCACGTCGCTATTATGCGCGTGCCGGTGGCGAACACGATGACGTATCCATGAGCAGTTTGCAAGAGTTCGAATCGTTGGAGCAGGCAATCTCGCTGGAGAATCGCAATAAAGCGGCACATCAGGGCTCAACCGATTCAAGTAACGGCAGTTTCACGCGACGCTATATGGTGCGACACAGCGGCAGTGGCACAGTACAGGGCGATGAAATATCGATTTCAAGTTTGAAAGAGTTCGAGGGCTTGGAGAATGCATGCATCGAAGCGCATTTGATTGAGATTAAGGCGAAAGAGGAGGCAGCAATGCTATCGCGCTCAGACGATTCGAATAAGTCGAATGGCAGTGATCGTGGTGGTAACGGTGCCGCAGTAAGCGGTGGTGGCGGCGGCGGCGTTGGTAATATTGTGGTAAGCAAAGTAACACGCACCACCGTTACACGCACTGAAGTGCTGCCTGCACAACAACAACAACAGCAACAAAACATTGAAGCTTTGCTCAAACAAAAACTGGAGGAATGCGAGAGTAGAGAGCACGCAATGGCGTCGTCGGTAAAGATTACTGAGCTATCAACTGAGCCGTTGGAGACAAAACTGAAATCGATGGATAAACAGGATTCGGAGAAGGGCAGTGTGGATAGTTTGGAGATAAGCAAAAGTCTGGATTTGCGTTCGAGTAGCATTGGTAGCTTTGAAATTTCCAAAGACGCAACCACACGTTCGGATATAGATTCATTGGAAATCGATCGTAAACAGCCGACACGTGAGGAGAGCATCGATTCCATGGAGAACGAGCAATTCGATTTGTTGGCACGACTGCCACCAACCAGTGAAACGACGCTTGGCGAGGGTCTGACTACAACCACAACAACCACTACCATAACCAGAGATGCTGAGGGACACGAGCATACCGTTACACAAACCGTTACCACAACTACAAGCATTAGCGGTGAGGGAGGTGGTGATGTGACTATGGAACAACAACAACAACTAACCAAAGATCTATCGACCGAGTCGCTGTGCATCGAACAAACAAATACCAGTTCGGCTGGTACAACGGCCACTTGGCAGACCAGCGCTGGCAATTCACAAATGTCAGGCAGTGCTACCAGCTGCGCATCCAGTACGCTGATGGAGGATTCATATACTGGTGCCGCTTCAATGGCCGCCGGTTCGAGTTTATCCTCATCATCATTTTGGTCGCATGATGAAGCAACAATTGTGGAAGATAAGAAGCAGCAGCAGCAGGAACGCGATCAACATTAGGGTGTGCATGAAAAGGAAAGGAAAGCAGTAGAGCAGAATTAGAGTAGGTGGAGTGGAGACGTGTGAGGAAAAAAAGTATTAAATTAGCATTAAAACTACGCGCATAAAAAATACAGAAGAATATACTTAAATAAGTACTTAAGGAATTACAAGCTTTTTATACAAACGCTACAATGTACATAAATAAAAAAATTGTACATCATCAAAGTCGTTAGGTAAGCATAAACGTATCGAGTACTTCTAAAGAGTTTTTATTTTTTTATACTCAGCTGTACTAGTACACAGAGTATTATAGTTTTAATCACATAACGGTGGATTGTAACAGAATGAAATAATCGAGATAGATATAGACTTATATATATTAAAATGATCAGGGTGAAAAGAGAAATCGATTGAGCCATGTCCGTCCGTCCGTCCGTCCGTCCGTCCGTCTGTCCGTCCGTCCGTCCGTCTGTAAACACTCTAACTCGCGCAAAAATTGAGATATTTTGATGAAATTTGAAATGCAAGTTGGTATGGTGACTGGGACGCTTGGTATTGAAAATGGGCGAAATCGGACTATGACCACGCCCACTTTTCCTATATAGAAAAAATCGGAAATTTGGTATCTCAGTCACTAATATAGCTGGAGCGATGAAATTTTACCCACGTGTTGAGCTCAGACCCCTAGGAAGAAATTTGATGAAATTTTGGAAAATGGGCGGTGCCACGCCCACTTATTAAGGTTCAAACATGGAAAGTTTTATATGTCATAACTCAGAAACCATTGAAGATATATCGATTAAATTTGGTACGCGTGATTTACTTACTTAGGCAAACGTTTGGACGGAAAATAGTTAAAATCGCTTGACGGCCACGCCCACTTTTATATATGTATATTACAAAGTGACCTAATAAAAACATTTTAAGCCATATCTCTGTCAAATATAAAGATCTATCATTGAAATTTTGTCGCATGAGTCCAACTATGGACATAAAACAAAAAACATAAAAATCTTGGAAAATGGGCGGTGCCACGCCCACTTATTAAGGGGCAAACATTGAAAGTTTTATGAGTCATAACTCAGAAACCGTTGAAGATATATCGATGAAATTCCGTACACGTGATATACTTACTTAAGCAAATGTTTGGACGAAAAATTTCCAAAATCGGTTGACGGCCACGCCCACTTTTATATATGTGTATTACAAAGTGGCCTAATAAAAACATTTTAAGCGATATCTCTGTCAAATATAAAGATATATCATTGAAATTTTATAGCAGGAGTCCAACTGCGGACATAAAACGAAAAACACAAAAATTTTGGAAAATGGGCGTGGCACCGCCTCTTCTTAGAAACAGGAATATACGAGATTTCTGAGCCCATAACTCGACAAATAATTTATATATTATAACGAAACTTGGTTTATACACTTTTATAACTTGTGTTAATAGACACGCAAAAATTTATTGAAATCGGTTATGACCACGCCTACTTTTTAACAAAGATATTTCTGGAACGTGACATCTTTGTAACTAGGAGTCAAAAAGGAATGAAATTTTGCACAAAGAATAATATGCATATGCTTAGTTGGATGACTGATAAAAATGTTGAAAATGGGCGTGGCGTTTCCATCAAACGCAAAAAAACAATGAAAACATACAGCTGAGTATCTAATGTTCGATTCCACTCGAACTTAGGCTTCCTTACTTGTTTTTATTATGTACGTTTTTTTGTACATTCATACTCTGCTTCATACATACGGGTACATATAGTACTTGCATGCTAAAGACATTCTGCTCAACTAGCTTGAGATATGACTATCGAAACGAAAGTTTCATACTATAACTGCCAGGATATTTGTTTTGCCAAAATAAGTTCCACTCGAGCACCTAAAGTATAGAAAATAAATTCAAATCCATACCTTCCCAAAAAAGCCGTTTTCGATTCGTCAATCTTTTTTAGCGAGTGACGAATGGTAATAAATGGTCGTCAAACTCTCTAATATAGATCGTTGTTATCAGCTCGCTAGTGGTCGCTTAAGAGTAGTGAAAATCGCAACATACTAGTATCAACTTAAGGTCCGTAGTAAGTCAATAAGAATAAGTAGATTTGTATCTAAAGCTTCTCGTTTTTTTTTTAAGCACGCAAAGTGAGCAAGTTCGAGTCTTGGCAGAAGCAAAAGTAACCTGATGAGTCTTAGAGGGATCTAAGCTGAAACAGCTGTAGTTACGTCCATGCTTAAAAAAAAAAAACAAACAAAAAAGTTTTTTTCTAGTTTCTAAAAAAATAAAAAATAAAAATATAACCTGGGCCTGTGTCGTTAAATTAAATAAATTTAAGAATTAAGGTTTTCAATTGCTTGAGTAACATTTGCTTTTTTCTTGTAATTTTTTCTATTTATACATATTTACTATTTTTCTATATTTTAAAATAGTTATTTTTTGGTATTTTTTTAAAACAATATTTTTCTAAATCCTCAGCTGCGGCAAAGGAATCCATAAAAAAATTAAAAGGGGCCGGGCACGTTTTAAAATCCCATCCAAAACTTTTTTTACCGTCAAATATTTCTTAAGTCCTTCTTTTACCTTTATTTATTTTTTTTTTTTTTGGGTTCGTAAAATCTTACACTAAAGTAGCACAAGCCAAGTAAATTTGTTTAGTTTACTTTTTATTACAACCTACTAATTAAAAAGTATTTGAAGGAGTCCAGCCACTCTTTTATAACCCGTTGAATGTATTTTTCGTAAAAAATCATGTGCTCTAGTCTTTGATCTTGCCTGTGTTTGTCCCATATTATAAATCTGCTACTTAAACCCATTTGTCATGGGTATGAATGTTGCGCAGAATGTCTTAATACACACACATATGTATGTATTTATGTATGTATGTATGTATGTATTGTACGAGTATGTATGTATGACTTTATATACATATTCTTTTATGGATTTATTTATGTATGTACATATGTATGTATGTATATGCATATGCGAAAAAGTTTTGATTTTTTCTTGCCAATTTCTATCTATGACTATTTCTAAATTTTCCTACTAAAAATTTAATGCTATTCTAACATTAACAAGCAGATGAAATAAAAAAAAATAATCAAACAAAAACAGGAACTACTAAAAAACCAATTTGCTGTACCTACTAAAAATTGTAAAGAAATATTATCTTGAAATTCTGCAATAGAGCTCAACTTCATAATAGCTTCTACATGTGTACAAACGTGTAGAAAATACTATATACATACATATGTATTTAAACATAAAAATAAATAAAATATTTCCAACTTATTTTAGCAATACGGCGTATTCAAAATTGTTATTTGCTATTTGTGCATTTGTTTTTTTTCAACTATTTTCAGATCGACATCAGTGTTATCGTAAAAGAAATTATTAAGAAATCAAAACATATTTTCATAGCATTTACATACGTACATATGTATGTATGTACTTACATGCATAGATACATACAAATCGTACAAATTTGCAATATTTTAAGTTTTATAGAAAATTGTATATTCTGTTTACATTCTTTAGCCCATTACAATCTTATTAGCTGTGTTAGACCAACGAAAATGCAACTATCAGCAAGGTTGCAACTGATAGGGAGAGCCAAATTGATGAGAAAAGATTTTAGATAAAAATAACAATATACGGGTGGAAATATAAAACTAATGAGTTTTAGGCTGAGCCTAATTGTTTTTCTTATTAATTGGTTGGACCTACTGTTTTATGCGGGCTCCGAACGACGAATGGATTTTTTTATGAGCAGCTTTTTCATGGCAGTAATGCACTCGAAAGGTAGTCCGCCAACTGTCGAGGGGAAACCGTGTTTTAAAAAACTAAAAAAATAATTAAATTAAAAATTTAGTTAGTATAGTGATAGAAGTCAAATTTGCAAAGGTGCTTTCATAGAATTTCGGTTTCGGTTGTTCTACAGTTACTGACCCAAATCCCCAAAAAAAATGCAGTAATTAAAGTAATCGTAGTTTTAATAAATCCGTTCCATCGATCTTATCAAAAACGAAATAAAATTTATCGACTTTACTGCACTTTCAGACATTTCCTAATACTTAATTAATTATCACATAACCGTCTAGACGATTCTGGCCGAGTCCAATAAAGCGCGCCAACTATTTCTGTTTAGTGCAGCATGGCGCCACTTGGCAATACCTACGGAGTCAGCATCACTGTCCACCTGGTCTTCCCAACGCAGTGTAGGTCTCCCTTTTCTTCTGCGCTCAGCGGGCTTCGATAGAAATACTTTCTTGGCCGGAGCACCTTAGCCATTCTCACGACATGACCAAGGTGGATTTCCGTGCTGACATTATTTTTGATGTTAATGCTGATTTCCAAATAGACGAAGTCCTTAACAGTTTCGAATTTGTAGCTGTCAACAGTGACGTGGCTGCCAAGGCGTGCTGTTTGTTTGTGTGATGACAGGAGGTACCTCGTTGACCGCCAAACCCATTTTCTCAGCCTATTTATCCAGCTTGGAGAAGGCAGAACATACGGCGCGCGTGTTAGTGCCAATGATGTCGATATCATCGGCGTACGCCAGCAGTTGCAACTCTTGTGGTATAAGATGCTTCCTGTACGGTGGAGGGCATTGACTGTAATTGATATTCTTACATATGTATGTAGATGCTCTTTAGTAGTTATTGGGTAATTTTCAGCACAGTCGCAGTTGTCGCTTGTGACCACTGTAGACCTGTAGGCAAGGTTAGGTGAAAAAGAAAAAATGATTGTCCTTTCTGGAGGTGAATATAGCGGACATTACAGTACACCACACATCAGAGTTGCATATCAGTTGCTCTAAAAAACTTTAGAACTTGAAAACAAAAAAAAACAAGAAAACTGTCGTATTTGTAACAAAGTAGTGAGGTCAAGGAGCATTTTCTAATTATGCAAATGAGTACACATATGTTTTTTTCTATATTATTAAAATATACCACCATTCTACCACGACCTTAAAATATTTATCTCACCAATTTTCGCTGTGCTGGCAACCCTCTTCTGTCGATGTTCATTTGGGAGGTGAATTTCCCAAAATCCCATCTCAAAGCTTGCCTACAGTTCTACAGTGCTTGTGAAATTTGCCTTTTGTAAATGGCGACGCACAGTGGGGGCACCTCCATACAAACGCGGCCAAAAATAGTAATAATTAAGCTAGAATCTTGAAACTCGGAACTTAAGCTTTTTTTGTTGCAATTAATAAACTGTGAAAATTTGAACAAAATCCACCCACAAATACGCCCACCTCCCATATAACGGTATTTTTGAAATTTCAGAATTTTCCTAACTATTATAGCTAAAATGCTCGATTTTGATTAGTGTATACATTTTTGAAATATAAATCAAATGCAGTAATCATTTTGGAAAAGGGGTAAAGCACTTCACCGTTTTTAAATTAGAAATATATGCACTTTTAAGTATTATATAAGCATTTATCATAAAATTTTCATACAAAAAAATCGCATTTCAAAAAAATTTTATGCCATAAATGAAATTACACTTTTATAAAGGATTTCAGTGTGCTAAACCTGAATCTGGAGTCAGATTTTCCAAATTGGTTCTAGTTTTTGAGATATTCATGTCCAAATTGGCAAAAAACACGTTTTTTGGCTCTATTCACTGCTTAATATCTTTTATGTAATTACCTTCCACTCAAATTCGATTAAACCAGTTGAAAGCATAATCATTACCCTTGAAAACAGCGTTTCGTTTCTTCGAATATCTTAATTAGAATTGAAAATATCGATATTTAAGTTTCACCATTTTGACGAATATTACCCATACAAAAAAATTTAAACTTTTTGAAGCATACTTCTGGGCATTTTGTATGGGAAAAATGTACGAAAACTTAAAAAACACCTTCGATAAGAAAGTTCATAAAACAAAATGGAGCAAACGAATTTTTACGATTTTTTCACCTGTTTATAAAAGACATTTAGGACTATGAAATATTAAAAAATTGAGGAGGTCATATTTTTTGTTTTTTTTTTAATTTCATTTTAAAGTTTTACAATTTTTACCAATTTTTTTTTTATATTCCAAAAGAAAAAAGCTGTCAAAGATATGAATTAACGCTGATAAAAAAAATTAGCTCATAATTTGAAAGTATGCACTATTTATTGCAGGACGATAAAGAAATATTCGATTATTCGCCTAAATATAAACGTTTTTCATAATGTCAAAATTAACATAATTAATGCGTTTACAAAAACGCAGTTTTAGGCAAATGGGAAAAAAATTATAAAAGCAAATGGAGCAAGTGGATTTTTAAAATGAAAATGCAGTTTGATTAAGAATATATTATTTCAAATCATAAAAAAAATTTGAGGAGGTCATATTTTTTGTTTTTTAAATTTTTTTATTCAAAGTCGAGAAAAAATTTTTTCTTATCGACATTTTTTGTCAATTTTTGAAAATTCATATAAATTCAATAGTGAACGGTATTTACAACTGCGTTATAATTTCTGAAAGAGAAAATCATTATCTATGTAATGGTGTATTACTCGAGTTCATATGTTAACAATTAAATGTGATAGAGCATTTTGTATGAGGTGTGTTCATTGAGAAAAAAAAGAAGCTATTTTTTGCTCAATTTTGGGCACCCTGTACGGCTAAACGAAAAGAGACTAAAAAATTTGTATAAAAGCTTTTTTATTACAATTTAATGTATCTGTCGATTTCTATTTAAAAAAATTGTTTTACTCATACTTTAATTTTGAATTTATTTTTGGCCGCTATCACCCATTGTGCGACGCCTACGTGTTTTATGCTTTGTGCAACAGACCAGTCAATTCGAAACCGAAAATCAAAGAAAAGAAAATCACTAGACGCATGAGGAAAGAAGGGCAAACCGAAATGTTAAACGAAATATGTATGTATGTATATGTAAACGAAATTAGGCTTAGTATTAGACTTAGTTTAATATTATTTTACATACATAAATTCTTATTAAATAAAATTTAAATAAAAATTAAATAACGAAACGGTTTTTTTTTTATTTTTTATTTTCAGATCCAAAATAAATAAATAAATAAATATATAAACACTTGGATACGTTAATGATGAGCGGACAACGGGAAAATGCTTGCGGATATTGGCAAAAATAAGTTACATATATACAAACATACAAACATTTCTCCCTACATACATACCATATACATACATACATAGATACAATTCCTAGATAACTTCATAGCATTCTAATATTATCGGCGCATCGAAATTTATGGATTACATACATAGAGTAGTAAACAAAATATATAATAAATATAAAAATAAAAAATTCAATGAACATCAGCTTAACAATTCCACACACATATGTACATGCATACGTACACAGCTACTTACATTGGACTTGCAGCATATTTTTGATGTTATTGTTGGCAAAATACATATTTATGTAATCTTTTTTTTTTCTAATATTTTAAGTGTCTACATAATATTTTATGTATTGCATAAATGTTGCTTAAATATTGATATGTATCTATATGTATGTATTTTACGCAATTGGCTTTAATTAAAGAAAAAAAAAATGGACATTGTTATGAAGCATTTTTAAAAATCGAAAACTTATTTATTTATTTTATTTTAACACATAAAAATTTCCCTTGTGAATAATTAGTTTTGCATGTTTTATTTTTTTTTTTATAACAAAAAAAAAATATTTAACATTATTGAAAACTAAAACTTCTCGCAAGGTATTAGCGGTGGATGTGCAGAATTTAATAATTTCAGAAAGTTATATGTATGTATCTACATACATATTCATGTGTACTATTTAATTCCTGTATGTATAATTCGCTTGCACGTAATTTAGTTTAAGCGGCTTTAATGATTTATATGTATGCATATTAAGTTTGAGCGTGTATGTTGCCTTAACCAAAAAGCAAAAATTCTACAAAAATAATAAAAATAAAATGAAATAAAACAAAAAAAAATATATATATACATATATAATTACCAAAATCAAAAAATAAAAAAAAAAAACAAAAAACAGAATTATACAAAAAATGCTTTTAAAGTAATTTTGTCCTTTTTTCATAAACACATGCATACATTTTTTTTAAATCCAAATAAAGCATAAGAAGCATTTTAATAATTTATACATATATATTTGAAATTTACATTAAAAATAAATTTAAGTACAATATTAAAAACAAATACATGAATACTTATTTATTAATGTAACAAAGCACAGTTATACAAAAATTATGCGTACATTTAAATGTGCATGTATGTAAAATAAAAATTAAAAGCATTGTTTAGTAAAACTTATTGTAAAATTTTATGTGTGTTAACTGATACTGAAAATGAGATAAAATAAATACATACATATATCATTGGCTTTTAATGCATCAAAGACCGTTGCATTCATGCATATGAATGTATATAAGTATTTCGAATGCTACACATACACACACACATGCCTATGATTAACTAAATAAATGCTTAATACAGTAAAAAAAATAAATAAAAAAAAAATGCTCGTTTTATTAATGGTGTGGGGTGAAGAGCTGTTTTTTGACTCTCTATTAATTTGGTTGCCTTCAAAATATCCGTTATCTACTGTAAAGCACGCTCTCTGTGAAATTATTTCTTTCAGCTTGCATCTGAACTTTAGTTAAATTTTATAGAGTTGACCCATAAAAAAGAAAATGTACATTATAATATACCTATAACCTACTCGGAGCCGGCATAAAACTGTAGGTCCACCCAATTAGTAGGATAACCAATAGTTAAGGAGCACAACTCGATTTGGAGAGAAGCTCAGCCATAAAACTCGTCAGAGTTATAATAGCGCCATTGTATTATTATATATTATAAGCTATTAAAGAATTATATGACTTCCCACTATTATCATTTTATTATTGGATATCACTTCGCTGCAGATTACTTAACTGTTTGTAACGTGTATTTCACGCCTAAGGTATGTATTTGGTATACAAATTTTTTAGAGTAGCCAGATGTCTTAGTTAAATTTTTAGTACATCAATGGCAAAAAATCAGAGGTACCGTTTTATGACAAGTTTTCAAATAACGTGATTAACCATAAATCTCTTTTGAATAATGTATCCGTTTACATATAACATGAGATCTAGATTTGTTGGGAGACGATTATCAACTGTCAATTTTTTTTACCTGCATGACCCAATAATAATATGGTCGTAGCAACTACCGTTCGACGGCCGTTTTCACGAATGTAAAAAGCAGATACATATTTTGTTTCTATTTCACTTGAAAACGCAATAAAACCCACAAGCTATTACACGATTAACACGTTAAAGAATGTATAATTAAAACAAACGACGATAATTTCATAACCCATAAAACAGAAAGAAGAAGAGCGACTTACTATTGCTTAGACGATTCTTATTGGGCCATGCCATGTTTACTTTTCATTTTGACGTTTCTCCTAAATTCGTCAAAAAATATCGATAAAATGAAAACGCAGTGCTGTATGCAGAAAAGTATCGTAATAATCCGAGATTCATTTTAAATCGGGAATTTTTGTATGTCAAATCTCGAATATCAATCGAATATTTTGTGTTAGCCTCGAAAAAAGTAGATAATCTCGTTTATGTAAATGGCCTATAAGGCTTGGTCATTGGTGACTTATCAGCAGGGTTGCGTGATTTTGAAAAATATTTTATGTTTCTTGATTTAAAATATTTTCAAATAAAAGATAATTTTTAATTGTGATTCATTTAAAAAAAAAAATCAAAAATACCCATTGATTCGTGATTCAAACTATTTTCAAATCAAAGATAAATTTTATTTGTGATTCATTTCTTTCACTTTTTCTTCCTAGCTATTTGGTCTCTACTTTTCACATACATTTTTAAATATTCGTTTTTACACACTTTACTCATTAATTGGCAACATATTTGATTGATTTACGTACAAGCGCCATTTTTTAGAACTCTTTAAATTGCAACCCTGCCTGCCGCGTCAGCTGAGCCATGAAAACAGCTGTTATCACACGAAAACAAGAAATGTGTTGAACGAAATCGTTTAGGCACGATTTCTAATAGGGTTTTCTTCATAAATTACGAAAAAAATATGTGGCTAGGCAAAGTATACATACGTCACATTTAATTAAATCAAACCGTGAAAATTGTTCCAAAAAAACATAGGTACACTATGGGTACACTAAAGTTGTGATTTCTCAACTATATAAGCAAGCAAGAAACAGAAATTAGGTAACAACAAGCAGTGATTGTGATTTTCTTTAATTTGCTAAACATCGGAGGGCTACGCCATATATAAAAAAGTAACAACTTTGCTTTTTTGTTACCAACTATTTGCCGATCATCGTGTACGTGCTTGATTGCTGCTATTGCAGCCATTTTTTATGCAATTATCAGATTGTTGTTTGGTCATGTTGTCGTAATACGAGGATACTCCCAAAGAAAAAAGCAAAAAAAAAAATTCTGCGTGTTCAAGGATTGATTTGTTTTCACAACTGCAATTGGTCACCACACCTAATCGGAAGTAAATACGGAAATGGTTCAAAATAAAAACGAGTCTTCGTCAGCGAATAAAAAAAGCTCGCTTAAAATTTCTTTGCCACAATAATCAATTCCAACTATCAAAGGGTTTGTATCATGTATGTACATACGTGTTCTTATTGTGCTTGAAAAAAAAAAAAAAATCGATCAATCGCATAATTTTTCGACTCGAGTGCTGTGAATAATTCGCCATTACATATATCAGCGCTTACAGAAGGAAAAGTTTGCGATAAAAAAGCACGAAACCTGGCCATAATATTTTCAGCCTGAAAGCTAAATACTACAAATAAATAGAAAAAATGGATAAATTGAAAATCAAAACAGTTGGTGTCCTACGAGAACGTGAAAGACTGGGAAATGGCAATGGAGGTGGTAGTGGTAGTGGCACCACAGGTCGTGTGATGACCATTACGACGCCTGCAGCTGGGGCTCAAAGTTTCAATCGGCTGAATGATAACGGTACTACGACCCGTATATTTGTACGGCCAAGGACTGTAACTGCAGCAACAGCGCCGGCAGCTGGAGAATCTGTTACGGTGGTACAACAACAACAACAACAACAACAACAACAACAACAACAACAACAACAACAACAACAACATCAACAACAACAACAACAACAACAACAACTACAACAACATACTCAACCGCAAAGACAACAGTTACAACACACACCACAACAGCAACAAAAGGTATATAGCAAAGGAGGTGGTGCTGGTGGTGGAGCTGCAGGCGATAAAACTGCTGGAGGAAGTTGTCCTGTTGTCTCTGGCGCCACTGTCGTCAGCTCCACACAAACAAAAAGCACAACAGCCTCTACAGCGCTTGTGCGTCAACTGCCTAAAATGTCCGCCCTGGATTTGGCTGGCATATTGAATTGTAAACGCCGTTTGGAATGGACCAAGGATTGGTTGAAAAAGAATCAAAGCGAATTCTTGAGTAAAGACAATCTACGGAAGGAGATGCAATTGCGTAGTAACGAAATTTATCATTTCAATTGTTTCTTTGACATAACGGAGCGGCAATTTCGATATTTGGTTAGTAATTTATCGTCCGTAATAAGTTCCTATGAGCCACATAGAAAGAAGAAATCATTTAGTGCAGAGGAGAGAATTTCAATAACACTTAAATATTTGGCAACGGGTAAGTGATACAAACGCAATTTAATATTTACATATAAAATATTAATTTTTTATATATGTACATATTTCATATACATATGTATGTATGTACATATATCTATACATAGGCGAAGTGCATTCATGTCGTAACTATTGCTTCCGTGCCTCAAAACCTGTGATACTAAAAATGATAGCCAACATATGCCTCAACATATATGAATTACTCAAGGACCTATTTGTATCACTACCAAAGACTGATGAGCAATGGCAAAATGTGGCTAACGATTTCCAACGTAAACATTGTATGCCAAATTGTGCTGGACATCTGGCAATGCAACAAATCAAATTCCATTCAACATCACGTGTCGATGAGCAGATCGACTTTGTCAACAAGCACCCGCTGATATTCACATCCATTGTAGATAGTAGCAATAATTTTCTATATACAGATATTGAAAAAACTCAAGCAGCTGCTGTAGATGAAATTTATGAAAAATCAACTATAAGAAACATGATTGAAACGTACGAAGTTAAGCTGCCGCGTAGTGATGAAGATGACGGCAGCAGTGGTTGTAGCAGCAGCGTTAGCGGTAGCACAAGCGGTGCATCTGGCGGATTTGGCGGTGGTCAATCGTATTATTTTGCAAGCAAATGCGGTTTACCATTGAAGCCTTACCTCCTCAGTGGCCCAGCAGCTGATGTGCCAAATGATACGCCCGATAATTATAATAACATAATGAATATGGTTAATCGGCATACGGAGAATGCTCTGCGCATGCTAGCCAATATATTTCCAATATTATCACAACCATTGCGTATCGATGAGGAAAATGGACGTAAAATAATTTTGGGTTGCGTGGCATTGTATAATTTTCTGCGTAAGACAGATCGAACTTTCTATAAAAATACTGAAAAGATAACAATGAAAAATGATTGGATGGACGATGATTGTATACTGATAGCCAGCGATGGCGAGGAGGAGATGTGCGGTGGTGTTGGCAGTGGTGCTGGTGATGCAGACAATGAAGATCTTACGCCTAAAGTCGCAATGACGAGTTGCTTTCAAAGTTTGCACACGCCACAAAAGGGCGATTCACTGGAGGGTGCAACACAGCGAGATTTCGTTATGAAACATTTGGCTGGAGTTAATATCAAGCTGGAGTAACACAAATGTATTTACATAGTATGCGTGATTGCTGGAGCAAGATCGCTAATGATGTGATTTCGTTGCGAACAATGTGTTGACAACATTCAAATTACTTACGTATTTGTTTTCATTCTTGCTTTCAATGCGGTCGATTGAGCGGTTAGTTAAAAGATGGTCATCAAAGCAGTGCTACAGCAAGATTTGTTTGAACGTGTTTTGGCTGCAGCAAAATGTCCAGCTTCTTATGAAAGTATTAAAATTCATATGCAATGCTTTTCAAATAGTTTAACATTAACACTAACACTTTGCTTTTGTACACTAGTAGCATTTGCATAAGTGAAACGCTGCAATTTTTCGAAACCAGTTAATTTTTGAAAATTTAACTTCGTTAATTTATTTTAAAATTTTTTTGAAACGCTCTTTTGTTTGCATTTTTATTGAATTGTAATGCAGTAACAATTAACTAGCTAAGTCTACTAGATTTTGTGTTTTTTATGTACGTTTAAACAGGAGATGCAAATAGCGCACATTGCAATGGGCAAACTGAGCGCATGAATACCAGCTCCTCAGCGGTTCTTTTCCTTTTAATATTAGTTTGCCATTTGTGCTTGTAAAATTAAATTTTAGTTTACTTGCATACACACTAAGGTGGAGTGAAACTTTTTTTTTGGAAATTCAATTTGTTCCAAAGCCAGAACGGAACCTTTCTAGCCCAGTAATAAGCCTGTAAAATTTTATTGACCTACTCGCATGTTTAGAGGTGCCCCCAGCCCCGCAAAGTTGAAAGCAATAAGCATGATCTGGTACAAATATGAAATTTTGAAAATTATAAAATCAAAAAACGCAGTATGAGGATTGATAAAGATGGCTAAGCTGAGTATTAAAGTGAATTTTTTTTTTTGGAAACAACAACAACAAAAGTTATTAAAGGTCAAAGTTTATATTGTGCATTTTTAAATTGCAATTACTTAAAAACTACTGAACCGATTTCGAATATTTTTATACCATTCGATAGGTATTTTGATTCCCTTTAATTTGATATACATTTTATGTGGGTTCCATAACACGGCCCCTGCGGGGTCAATCCCCTTTTACCCCCCCTTACTTTTTATGTATAAAATGTATATAAAATTAAAGGGAATCAAAATACCTATCGAATGGTATATGGAATATTCGAAATCGGTTCAGTATTCTTTAAGTAATTGCGATTTAAAAAATGCATAATATAAACTTTGACCTTTAATAACTTTTGTTGTTGTTGTTTCCAAAAAAAAAAATTCACTTTAATACTCAGCTTAGCCATCTTTATCAATCCTTATACTTAGTTTTTTGATTTTATAATTTTCAAAATTTCATATTTGTACCAGATCATGCTTATTGCTTTCAACTTTGCGGGGCTGGGGGCAATTCAAAACGTCATCCTATCGCGATAAAATTTTGTGTGGTTCATTAACTCTTATAAAGGCAACTTTTCATTGCTGGTACGTTCAAAAAAAGAACAACAAAAAAATCTCCATATGATTTCACTCCACCTTAATACACAGACATATGTATTTAATACGCAGGAATTTTTATTTTTTTTTAATTTTCAACACTTTTGTTTGAGTAATTACAAACATGCTTATTTACATAAGTTTGTTGAAGTATAATTTTAATTTGTTTAAGAAACATCTAAAAAAAAAAGAGTTTGTGACTTTAATGCAGAGCTGGGCGCTAAGGATTACAATTACATTTTGATTACGATTACTGTAATCGTAATCCTAGAAATTTAAAGAATACGATTACTGTAATCGTAATTGAAATTTTTATGATTACGATTAGTGTAATCGTAATCCTAAAAAATTTAACGATTACGATTACAGTAATTGTAATCGTACGTTCTATGATTACGATAACTGTAATCGTAATCCTAAAAATTTAACGATTACGATTACAGTAATTGTAATCGAACGTTCTATGATTACGATTACTGTAATCGTAATCCTAAAAATTTAAAGATTACAATTACAGTAATCGTATTCGCGAAAATTTCAATTACGATTACAGTAATCGTAATCCTAAAAATTTAACGATTACGATTACAGTAATTGTAATCGTACGTTTTATGATTACGATTACAGTAATTGTAATCTTTAAATTTTTAGGATTACGATTGCAGTAATTGTAATTGTAAAAATTTCGATTACGATTTAATTATATTTTGTACAGTAAAACCTCTTATACATTACCAGAACATCCCCTTAACTTCTTATACATATGTACATATATCCATATATATGTAGTTACATAGACAGTTTGTATACACGTATGTACGAAAAATAGCACATTTGATTTTCGCTGACGAAAGGTAGCAAACATGTATGTATATATTGTTTTTACATTAAAATTGTTGTTTTTTAAACGAAATTTCTACTTTTCGTCAGCCAAAAATATAATGTGCTTTTATTCGTCAGCCAGAAAAAAATTGTGAGCTAGTTTTCGTATGGTACGACGATATGTATGTATGTATTTAGATATATATGACAAAGATTTATGATAAAAATTAATTTAGTAGTACGATATACATTGTTAAATAACGTTTACATATCGTCGTTTAAATTGCAATACCTCGTATCAACAAACCGCAGGAATGTGTTTTTGCTAAAGTAGGAGTTAAGAAGAGTAAACCGAAACAGAAAAATGTATACGAATGAAGTACATAACAAAGTTAGATGGTAGGCAGCTGTATATTCAGCACCACAATAATGCTACCATTCATGGTGAAAACCTAACAAGATTATAATAACGACCATATGAAAGAAGCATGCGGCTAAGAATGAAAACCTGACGCTTTCGCTTCATTGCTTTTTTTACCATACAAAGTCATTCATGCAAAGGCGGTCATAGTCATGGAAGTTGTTATCTTCCCTAACGGAAATGTAAGGAGAAAAGTATTGATGATTGTAGTACCGTTGGACCAAATGGGTGAATTTATGTACATATATGTATGTATACTAAGTAGGGTGGTCCCCAAATGTATGGAAACAAATTGCGTATCATATTTCGTGAACCTGACCACCAAGGTCGATGCTAATATACACTGAAAAAACAACTTACTCAGATTATGGAAAAGTGGGAATGATTAGGCGCTAAAGACATATTTCCATATTTTGATGTACGATTTTCTTCAAATCAAGGAATAAAAACCACGTTTTAAAGAAAATTGTACATCAAAATATGGAAATATGTCTTTAGCGCCGAATCATTCCCATTTTTCCATAATCTGAGTAATTTTTTTTTTGAGTGTAGTCGAAGATATCATGTATAAATGTATAGATTTTTGTACCGATCGAGATGATTAAGGGGTGTCGCACAGCGGTCTACTATATCACCTATCTTCCTTTTAGGCGCTTACTAGTTTGGTCCGAAAATTTATATTTTTCAAAATTCCTTTTCAAAAGTATTTAATTTTCTGCTTATGAGGCTAAAAGATTCGATGTACAGTTCAAGAGAATCTCTATTTTATTTTTATGTATTATTAATTTTAGTTAGTTGCTTAATACCTGAATGTGATTTTGGTAAAGATCGTTGCTTTCTTTGAGAATTTTGAGGTAGTCCGTGTTAGCCAGCAAATTCAGAGTGTGACTTGCACAGCGTTGATGCTTGGGCAAAAATTGCAATATTTCTTTGAAATAGGGCATTTGTTCCTCAATTTCTAAATCTTCATATATGTATGTATGTAGACGGCTCCTTTATGGGGAAAGTATGTGTATTCATAAACTGAATGAGAGTTTTTCAGTGTGAAATGTTTTTATCAACAGTACCTACTGTAACCGTAATCATTGAATATACCATTACGATTACAGTAATCGTAATCCTAAAAATTTTACGATTACGATTACTGTAATTGTAATCGTACGTTTTATGATTACGATTACAGTAATCGTAATCCTAAAAATTTAACGATTACGAATTCAGTAATTGTAATCGTACGTTTTATGATTACGAATACAGTAATCGTAATCCTAAAAATATAACGATTACGATTACAGTAATTGTAATCGTACGTTCCATGATTACGATTACAGTAATCGTAATCCTAAAAAATTAACGATTACGATTACAGTAACTGTAATCGTACGTTCTATGATTACGATTACAGTAATCGTAATCCTAAAAATTTAAGGATTACAATTACAATAATCGTAATCGTAAAAATTTCAATTACGATTACAGTAGTCGTAATCCTAAAAATTTAAGGATTACAATTACAGTAATTGTAATCGTAAGTAATCAAAATGTAATCGTAATCCTTAGCGCCCAGCTCTGCTTTAATGGCGCAATACTTTGCACTTTTAATATTAGTTTAGTGCTTTTCTTTTACTTTTTTGTATTTTATTTTTTGTTTATTTTAATAAATGCCAATAAAATGTACACATACTCGCTATGTATTTGTATACATATGTACATGTAATGAATTTCGGCATAAGATGTGCAAAAAAAAAAAAAAAATAATAATAACAATAAACATGTATGTATATGTAAAAACTTAATAATAAAATATTGTTTAAAATTGGCACGAGAAAAAAATACATATTGTTTTCTTCTATTATATGGCTATTTATGTACATATGTATCTAAACTTATGGCGCTAGGGATGCATATATGAAACAACAAAAGTTTACTAAAAGCTTTGGGCGCGTTTCGTTACTTAGCCTCAATGGCTTGGCTTTAGTATAATGTAACAGGTCGGAATTAAAAAAAATGTTGTAAGGAGTTAGAGGAGGTCCTACAGATTACAAAAATGGAATCCGGAGGTAAAGGCAGCTACTAATTTATTATCATCATTGCGTTGAATAACCAAACGCCAATTTTAGTTAGCCGTTTGCCCATGAGAGTTTTTATTTCTATTTAAGAACTAGGTCATTCACTAGCAAAACAACCTTCCCTATGCGGCGAATTTTTCCTGCGTGATAAATTAAAAATTCAAAGAGAAATACTTAGTAGTAGTTTTGCAATAAAAACCAACATACATAAACATATAACTTTTTCACCTCTAACCATAAAAAATTTAGTTTTTCCAGAGGGGTAAAACTTCAGATTACCATATAAAGATAAAAAAATTAAATTAAACTTTTTATGTATGTATATTTAATGCCCAAAATCGACACTGCTGTACTCAAAGACTCCAAATACATATAATCGATCGGAGCTGGTTAAGGTAGGTGGTAAAGGGTCCCACATGGTAATATGAACTTTGACTCCTCTGCGACACTACTTAATTTTGCGCATTAGCTATAAAAGAAAATTAAAATAAATTGTTTGTGTCTTCAGATGATAATCTGAACTTTGGCTCCTGTGCGACACCTTTTATCCACATCCGATGAGGACCAAAATTTATATGTGGTGCCTCTAACCGTACTGCAACCGATTTGGGAGGTGAGACGGCAAACAAGTTTTCATTTGATTTTAAGGACCACCCTATTGTATGCATACGTTAAAACATTCCAAAAATATGTATATACATATATATTTTTTATCATCCACGAAGTTACATACATACATACATACATAACAACGATCTTATGTGCATTTTACTGTTTTTTTTTTCGATTTTTAAAAAACATCGCTACTCCAATTTGGCCACCCTTGAATGAGCTTATACAAAGCTGTGCCCGGACTTTTAGTTGCCATCACTTGACGCTGTCCATAAAGTCGATATTTATCACCCAATGCGGTAATCTTCAGAGCATATTCAATCAACGCTTTATAAGCTTTCAAGGCTGCATCATTTGGCAGATGCTTCTCGAATGTGCCAATAAAAGCGAGAGTCAAACTGCCTTCAGTGTAATTTCCTGCTGCAGGGCTTTCGTAAGCCCAACCGCGACCTTCGTAAATATTACCATCGCTGCCAATGAGAAAATTGTAAATGATGTCATCGTTGCCGGATTTCATGTGTAAGGTTTGAATTTTGCGTACAGATTCTTCGCAAACTTTCTGCAAAGAGATGAAAAAAACAAAAACAAAAATAGAATTAGTAGATACATATTCATTAAATTGCTAAATTTGCTTAACCCTCAGACTACTGGTGACGTGAATTGTCGTTAACGGTATATTGTGGTCTGATAGACCACAAGGTATTTTTTATTTGCAACTACCAAAAAAGTCATCGGATACAACAAATGTTATTTGTTATTTGGCAAATGTTATATTTACGTTCATTTAGCATAAAAACACAGTCCAAATTTGTTAAAGAAATGCATTAATGGGTGTTTTAAACAAGTCCCTAGTTTGTAGGACCTCTTGGCATTTCTTCAGAAACGCATTACGCATGCGTTGGTTTAATGTAAATCACAAACCGTATATTTACATTTAATGCAATGGAATGAGTTTTCCGGTTTCTTTTATCTGCCTCAAATACCAAAATCCAGCCAGAATCTAATCGCAGATGGGGCATAATCGTGATAAATTCGGCTAGGCTTCACGTAACTCCATATGTGGTTTAAACTTTTCCTGTGCTAATTCAATTAAAAATTCGCGTTATTTATCTTTTCCTTTCTTGGCTTCCCCATCAACATCGCAGGTATAATGTTCAGATGAATTTAGAATCATAGACTTACATATTTTTTTGGCACGTAAGAGCAAGACATTTTCGTAGTAACAGAAGATGGTGGACGACTAGAAGAGGTAAGTAATTCTGGTGGAATTAATCTTTCATCCTCACGAATAGTTCCAACGAAAGCTAGGCTTATGTACATTAGCTCGCTAGCGAATTCTATGTTGAAAAAAGTTGCCTTTACAATTATGATATAGGGTTTCAATGCTGTGGTCTGACAGACCACAACCTTGAAAAACGCATATCTTACACAAAATATGCTTTTTTTTACACAGAAATGAGACTAATATTACCTTTCTATACTGAATTAGAAAACACTCATGGAACCTTACAAAGTCATAAAACGGTTTGCACAAAAATGTTAAGGAAAAAAAAAAGTTGTAGTAAAATTTTTCAAAATGGTCTGACAGACCACAACGCTAGTCTAGCCTACACCTACAGTGTAGGTCCTACACATATACACATATACATATGTATTTGTATTTATATTAATATTCGCTTACTAGAGTATTGCATTCTTTACCAGCCGTATCTATTATTATTACGCGTTCAAGTGGCCAGGACAGCTCGGTAAGCGGCTTTTTCTGCGGCAGACCACCCCAAGTCTTTTTGAAAATAATATTTGGTCTAGCCGCATTAACAATGCCAACTTGGCAATAGGTGTAGACGCTTATGAGCAATGACAGGAACAAATGACGACAGGTGTTTTGCGACATTTTTTAGACTTTACGTCCGCGAGACGTTAAAATTGAAAATAAACTGAATGTAATTTAAAGAACGCAATCGTCTTTTATAGCCAAGTCATGTGCAGAATAAGCAATTAGACCCTTATTTTATCGTGCTTTGCCTCTTCTCTTTTATAATGGTTCGGGTGTTGAAGTAAGTTTTATTACATACATAAATGGAAGTAAATAACTAAATAAATATGTACACGTGTGCATGTGTATTAAGGTGGAGTGAGAACATATGGAAATTTTTTTTTGTTCTTTTTTTGAACGTACCAGCAATGAAAAATTGCCATTATATGAGTTAATGAACCCCACAAAATTTTATGGCGATAGGACGACGTTTTGAACTGCCCCCAGCCCCGCAAAGTTGAAAGCAATAAGCACGATCTGGTACAAATATGAAATTTTCAAAATTATAAAATCAAAACGAGGATTGATAAAGATGGCTAAGCTGAGTATTAAAGTGAATTTATTTTTTTTGAAACAACAACAACAAAAGTTACTAAAGGTCAAAATTTATATTATGCATTTTTTAAATTGCAATTACTTAAAAAATACTGAACCGATTTCGAATGTTTTTATAGCGTTCAATAGGTATTTTGATTCACTTTAATTTTATATACATTTTATATATGAAAAGTAAGGGGGGTAAAAGGGGGTTGACCCCCGCAGGGGGATGTTATGGAACCCACATAAAATGTATATCAAATTAAAGGGAATCAAAATGCCTATCGAATGGTATAAAAATATTAGAAATTGGTTCTGTAGTTTTAAAATAAATGCAATTTAAAAAATGCATAATATAAACTTGGACTTTAGTAACTTTTGTTGTTGTTGTTTCCAAAAAAAAATTAATTCATTTTAATTCTCAGCTTAGCCATCTTTATCAATCCTCATACTTCGTTTTTTGATTTTATAATTTTAGAAATTTTACATTTATACCCAGAGACCGAAAATAACGGTTATTTTTTTCTAGTGTGGTGAAAAGGTTACGCAAAAATAACCTTTATCTTCTTTTGGTCCTTAATAACCATTATAAAAATCAAAAAACCGTTTTGGGCCTGAATAACCGTTATGGCAACCAAAAAAGTGTTTTGGGCTTGAATAACCGTTATGGCAACCAAAAAACTGTTTTGGGCCTGAATAACCGTTATTCAGATTTTTATTTTTTTTTTGGTCAGCTATAAAAATCAAGGCTATATATTTGTCAATATTTCTGGATGATATTGATATCAAATGAAAGGTGTTGAGCAGGGCTTTTACATAGAGGTGTATTTGTTAAGATTCGTAGGTCGGGTTCCCAGTTATGGGTGAAAAAGTGGACCCGGATGCCCGGAATGTTTTAAGCAATATTGGTATCAAATGAAAAGAGGTAATCAGAGCTACAATCCCTGCTAAACACCTTTCATTTGATACCAATATCGTCCAGAGATATTGACAAATAAATAGCCTTGATTTTTATAGCTGACCAAAAAAAAAAAAATAAAAATCTGAATAACGGTTATTCAGGCCCAAAACAGTTTTTTGGTTGCCATAACGGTTATTCAGGCCCAAAACGGGTTTTTTGGTTGCCATAACGGTTATTCAAGCCCAAAACACTTGTTTGGTTGCCATACCGGTTATTCAGGCCCAAAACGGTTTTTTTGGTTTTTATAATGGTTATTAAGGACCAAAAAATTTTTTTTCTCATGATAATGGTTAAATATGACTTTTACCCCATTTCTCTTATAACCGTTACGTCCCTGTGCTATTTTTTCAACTTTGTGGGGCTGGGGGCACCTCTAAACATGCGAGTAGATCAATAAAATTTTGCAGGCTTATTACTGGGCTAGAAAGGTGCCGTTCTAGCTTTGGAACAAATTGAATTTCCAAAAAAAAAATTTTCACTCCACCTTAAAGTGTATGTATATATATATGTACTTATCTAGAATTAGTTGGTAATGTTTTTTTTTTTATTTAAATTCCGTGGGTAAAAAAATTAATCTTTACATCTTGTTTTATGATTACACAAATTTCTAACTGGAAAAATCTTAATTAACCGTTGGTTTCAAATAAACTTTACAAATATGTAACTATTATCGTGAGCAGTATTAGATATATAAATGAAAAAATTTTTTGTGTTTGTTGTCGTGATTAATATAAATTAATAACATTTTCTGTCACGAATAACAAAGGCGTATATTTATGTACTAGCAAATACCCGTTGCTACGCAATGAGGAATAATAGTTAACCAAAGTCAAGTCAATTCAAGTCAATTCAAGTCAATTCAATTCAAGTCAATTCAATTCAAGTCAATTCAAGTCAAGTCAATTCAAGTCAAGTCAAGTCAAGTCAAGTCAATTCAAATTCAATTCAAGTCAATTCAAGTCAATTCAATTCAATTTAATTCAATTCAATTCAATTCAATTCAATTCAATTCAATTCAATTCAATTCAATTCAATTCAATTCAATTCAATTCAATTCAATTCAATTCAATTCAATTCAATTCAATTCAATTCAATTCAATTCAATTCAATTCAATTCAATTCAATTCATTTCAATTCAATTCAATTCAATTCAATTCAAGTCAAGTCAAGTCAATCCAAGTCCAGTCAAGTCAAGTCAAGTCAGGCCAAGTCAAGTCAGGTCAAGCCAAGTCAACCCAAGTTAAGTTAAGTTATTCCGGGGTTATCTGGGTCCACTTGATGGTCTTGTCTAGCCATCACTACAGCTCTTTATTGAAGAAGTTCCCAACACTTTTCATTTGATACGAATATCACTCAAAACCATCCGGGTCCGCATTTTGACCGATATCTGGGGATCCGGCCTAGGACTCATTATGAATAGAACTCCACGTAAAAGCCTTGTTCAAGACCTTTCATTTCATACCAATATTGCTCCGAAACATCCCGGGTTAATCCGGGGTCACATTTTGACCCATATTTGGGGACCCGGTCCAGGCATCACATATAACATAATTCTACGTCGAAGTCCTCATCAATACCTTTCATTTGGTAGCAATATTGCTCAGAAATATTCGAGGGTCATCCGGTCCACCTGTTGACCCTTATCTGGAGACCCGGCCTAGGCATCACTATTAAAATAGCTCTATATTGAAGTCCAGATCAAGACCTTTCATTCGATACCAATATCGCTCAGACACATCCCGACGTCATCCAGATCCACCTTCTGACCCATATCGGGAGACCCGGGAACAAACCCGGGACCCGGGAATGGAACAATGAAAATAGGTCTGTGTTAAAGCCCTGCTCAATACTTTTAATTTCATACCAATATCATATTCAAAAACATTCCGGAGTCATCTGGGTCCACATTCCTACCCAGACTGGGGAGGATGTCTAGGCATCACCATGAAAATGACTCTATTTTGAAGTCCTGCTCAACACCTTTCATTTGATAACAACATCGCACGTGTAGGTGCAGGCGTTCTTGAGTTATAGCATAGTATGCATGTGCAAACAGGTTTTTGATTGCCACCGAGCAAACAACAAAACGTGCAAAAGAAATGCGCAAAAAAAGTACATGGTTCTCGAGAATTTACCATTTGTGACATTTTAAAAAAAAATTATTAAAATCGGTCCAGTACTTTTTGAGTTATCGCGTTACATACATTTTCCATACAATCAATTTTATATAATTAGTATAGATGCGTTTTCAAGCTGCGGCCAGTCTTAATGCACATATGCCCAGGCTCAGAGTGTTTGTTACAATTGAAGTTTAGAATTTCCAAATGAACTTTAATTGTAATTTTCTGAACTTTAATTGGAAATTCTGAACTTCAATTCTAATTTTCTGAACTTAAACTGGAAAAGGTGTAGTAATATCAAATTAGGAAAGTTTTATCTCAGTAGAAATTGATTTCTTCATTCTGTTCTTGCTTCCAATTCTCTGAACCGGCTGTCTACTATACTATTTTCCAACACATTTCAACTGCTTATTGGTATTCCAATTTACCGTGAACGCTGGAGAATCAAGTATGTTTATAAGTTCGATATTCACATTTAGTATGTACATATGTATTGGATGAAGAAGCTCGTTTTCGAACTTTCGCCACTATGTTTATATGGAAATTACACAATTGTACAAAATTACTGCTGAAACCGCATTTTTATTTTATTTTCATATTTACATATCGACGCTTCCAAACAATACTGTACTAAGTCTGAAGGAAAAGCTCTCAAAGTTTAAACTCGATATGAAACTTCAGTTACATGCTAAGTATGTATATCCTCGCTTGTAGCTTCTGTTTGGATTGTCCGATTGATACCAAAATTTGACAGCATCTAAATTAAGACACGTTCTACTTGAAAACAACAAAAATGGGAAAATGTACTAAGTCAACCAGACCTGGGTAATATCAAGTACCAGTACGACTTGTGACAAGTACATTTTAAAAGAATTGTACTAGTACAAGTACAAATACTTTCAGAATATTCAAGTACTAGTACAAGTACAAGTACAAAGAATTGAAAAAGAATTGAATTTTTAGCAAATGAATGTATGTACAAATGAATGTACATTCAATTCTTTTCAATTACTTTGAAGTATTTGCTAAAAATTCAATTCTTTTTCAATTCTTTGTACTTGTACTTGTACTTGTACTAGTACTTGAATATTCTGAAAGTACTTGTACTTGTACTAGTACTTGAATATTCTGAAAGTACTTGGTACGGACTCATTACTTCAAGATCAAAATATAAAGTATTTAAGTACGTAATAGTCCAATTACTACTCAGTATTACCCAGGTATGAAGTCAACTTAGTACAGTATTGTTTGCAAGCGTCGATATGTACATAAGTATGTATATATGTACGCGATTAAATGATATTTGCAGGCAAGAAATTTGAAAAATATTGACAGGAATGACTTTCATTAATCTTGAGGTTCACATATCATGCACAAATCATTATTAACATACTTTTGCCATCTGCACAAATATTTTTGTATGTATGTGCATACATATGTATGTACATACATTAGACCGTATCGCAAAACAAAATTGTTTCAATAACGTCCTATTTCAGATTTTGCTTCAAAAACGCCTTATTTCAGAGAAAATTCCATATATGTATATCTCTCAAATAGGACGTTATTGAAGAAAATTCTGAAATAGGGTGTTTATGAAACAATTTTTGAAATAGGGTGATCTTTTACTCAGCCGTCGATATGATGTCTTTTTGAAAAATATTTGAGTAGTCTGCTCTCAAAAGTCTCTATGTGAATTTTTTTTCGATATTCAGTTTTTGATGGATTGTGTACCAGTATTTAAAGCTGTACAATATCCAGTAAAAATTTATGGCAAAATCCCTCCGTATTATGAATAAAAGCATTAAATAAAAAAATACTCCTTCAAAAGTCTCTATGTTTAATTTATACACTCTCAAAAGTCTCTATGTTTTACTAATACTGTGAAAAAATACTGTCTCAAAACTAGCTATGTGAAATATTAAATATTGAATTTGCAAAAATCTGTCATATTGCGGTTTAATTTTTTTATATCCTTAAATTCCTTATGGGCTAAGCTTTAAGGTAATAACAAAAATATTCAAATAAAATAGAGCTTGAGGTCCTAGTGGGTTTTTCTAATTTGTGGCTTAACATGAAAAATTCACATAGGGACTTTTGAGAGTGGACTACTCATTTCCTGATTTTTTTTTTTATTTTTTGGACGCTAGCGGCGTTCTAAGCGACCTTAAAAATACTTTATTTTCTGACTTTCTAAAAAGGGGCCAAAATAATCCTTTAGTGGGGTTATATAGGGCTAAAATCTTCTAGAAAATTATTCGCCATATAATTTCAGTAGGGGTTTCCACAGAAAAAATCTTTGTGAAATGAACTTTGAATTCCGCAGGAAGCGAAAAACATGCACATATTCTTCGGAATGTTGAATGTGTTTTATTTGCGCTTGTACCTACTGAAGCGATCGAAATAGGTACTTCTTTTACAAAAGATTAATGATTTTTTGCGACGTTTAACATGCAGGCAATAAAAGGTACATTAAGGTGGTATAAATTAAGTACCGGGTGGTAGTGACCCCAAATGGCGCACATAGGGTGAATAGCATTAGATAGTAAGAATCGTTCTATAAAGACCAAGACATTGGTGTATTAAACTTTGCTTATCTAGAATTTCACGTTTATTTACATTCCAAAATTCGTACAATGCATTAAACCGTTACATGTTATTATAGTGATAATTGTCAACATTATTTAAATTCATTAATTCAAAATTGCTACCACTATTATAAATATTGGCACAATTGTATTCAATATTGCTAAATGAATAATGTTTTTATTAAAATTATCCCAGGCCCTTTGTTGTGCTTCCTTCAATTGCGCCTTGGTTATTTCCAGGTTTGTTTGTTTTTTTTTTTGAGTATTTACATTTGACCATTTTTAAACTATTTTATTTTCTTTAAACAAATCTACATAAATCAACACAAGAATTACACAGTCCAACAAATTTAAAAAAATTTTACTCAACACGAACAAACGCTATTAATTATGAAAGAGGATGTCTCCCAGACCAACTTTGCCGAACAGAGTACTCGTCCAGAGGGTCTGAGTTTTTTTTTAGAGGGGGTTAAAGTTTTATAGATTTAGCTGGAGGTGCAATTACTTTATAGAAAATATCTTATAAAAAATGACCTCAAATGAAGTTTTTGAGCTCGGACTTCTTCTACAGAATTTAATAAGGAATCTTTGTGGAAGACGTTAACCCTCTAACGCCCACACAAATGGCTGTTATTAACCCTTGTTTGGAAGCACATGTAGAAAATATCAATTTACAATGCAGATAGAGGGTTAAAATATTCTAGAAAATTATTCGCCATAAAATTTCACTAGGGGTCCCCTCAGACAAAATCTTTGTACAAATAACGCAAAACACCACAGGATATAATAATCACAAATTGCGCCATGAAATATGCAACAAATTTTATATGTATACACATTAGATGCATTTTTTTTTCTTTAGAACCTCCCTCCGGCACCGGAATATGAAAATGAGTTGTTGTAGAGTAAGTTAATTGAAAAAAAAGTTCACTTTTGCAAACACTGAATGGGGCTACTGCACAAACCGCGCAATTTTCAAGAATTTCAAGGCAAGTTTAGATTTATGTATGAAAAAGTTATAATTTTGCACAAGAAAAAAAATTTACATCTACCTATACGTAGAGTTAACCGCTAAAGCGAATGTCGTATTCAGTTTTTTGGTACACTCCCCAGTGAAGGTAATATTCAAACCCTAGTTTGATGCCAATATTGCCCAAAAATATGTGGGGCCATCCGGGTCCACATTTTTTCCGCTATCCACGGTCTCGACCTTTCTACCTTTTTTTACATTTGTGGAGTTGTCCACCATCATAAAACCACCTTGAGCAAAAATTGTTAAAATTTTTTAGAAATTTTAATCCATGTCAGCCCTATTAGGGCATATTTTACTTCACTTAAACTTGATGCGCTCATCCAAATTATAATAGATTTTTAACCAGAATTAGTTTTTGAAAACCGCATTAAATTAAGCAGCATCCTGTGTGATTCACATAAAAAAATGTCTGCTGTCAGAAAGAATACAGGGCATGAAGTTGTATGTTGGCGAGAAAAAAACAAAATGTTCTATTTAGGCCGCGATATTACCCTCCCAGGGAAGTGCACTAAAAACTGAATACGCTATTCGCTTTTGCGGTTAACTCTACGTATAGGTAGATGTAAATTTTTTTTCTTGTGCAAAATTATAACTTTTTTCATACATAAATCTAAACTTGCCTTGAAATTCTTGAAAATCGCGCGGTTTTTGGAGTAGCCCCATTCAGTTTTTGGAAAGTGAACTTTTTTTTTTAATTAACATACTCTAGAAAAAGAAAAGAAAAGAACAAAAAGTGCATCTAATGTATATAAATATAAAATTTGTTGCATATTTCATGGCGTAATTTGTGATTATCATATCCTGTAGCCTTTTGCGTTATTTGTAAAAAGATTTTGTCTGAGGGGACCCCTAGTGAAATTTTATGGCGAATAATTTTCTAGACATTTTAACCCTCTATCTGCATTGTAAATTGATATTTTCTACATGTGCTTCCAAACAAGGGTTAATAACAGTCATTTGCGTGGGCGTTAGAGGGTTAACGTCTTCCACAAAGAAATTCCTTATTAAATTCTGTAGAAGAAGTCCGAGCTCAAAAACTTTATTTGAGGTCATTTTTTATAAGATATTTTCGATAAAGTAATTGCACCTCCAGCTAAATCCATAAAACTTTAACCCCCTCTAAAAAAAAACTCAGACCCTCTGGACTAGTACTCTGTTCGGCAAAGTTGGTCTGGGAGACATCCTCTTTCATAATTAATAGCGTTTGTTCGTGTTGAGAAATCACTGTTGGACAGTGTTATCTAAAGAAGGATATCGCAGTAGATAAGCTGATTGGAATTGTGTATGTATACTAAAAAGTGTGAATGTCAGACAAAACGAATTGGCAAAACTTTTACCTTGAAATTCATTTCTCTTCTCTTTCACATTGACATTTAAAAAAAAAAAAAAAACACATAAAAACGGAAGTAATATAATGTATTGTGGAACGATCTCCGTCATTCTTTTCGAAAAAAGACACTGAAGATGGCGCATATTAGCCGAAACCGGTTTGTCTCCAAACCAAACTTGACAAGGGATGACGGAGGATCGTTCCACAATACATCATATTCCTACCCTGTCGGAAAAACAAGCAACCAAAAAGTATTGAAGTAATATAACCTCTATTTGGATAAGCCTTGCATCAACATACACCATATTTTCTGATTCTGCATACGACAGTTGGTGTAAGAATTTTTTAAGTAAGACAAACAAATAAACAAGTTATTCCGATTCCTTTTCAACCTCGTAAACAAATACTTTTAACGATTTCAAAATGTTTAAGATGGGACTATAAAATGTCGAATTTGTTTAGAAAAATTTTAATTCCGAAAAAGTCAGATTTCTCTTTATTAAATGGTTATGAAATCGTTAAGCTATAGCGAAAGACTGACCTCTGCTATATTGCTAATTTGACTGCCCTAAAACAACTCGTGTCACAGCAGTAATTGAGATCTTATTTGACCGAAATATATCACAAGAATTAATATACCTCTGTTAACAATATATAATTCATAAACACTTTAATCACCGTGTTAAAACGGCCATCAGCTGAAATATTCTTGACTAGATAAGCTCCGCACAACTCATTCGAAATTAGGCGCACTTCATTGAGCTCTAAGTTCTGCGATAAAACTAATTCGCGTTAAATAACATAAGTCAAGTAATCAAATTATGCTTTGTACGCATATATACATTTGTACCTTCATATTACTTATACAGCTTTTTTAACTTTGCGAAAATACGATTATTGTGGATATTATAAATGCAATCACAAAAATATTTACAAAGATAATGAGACATTTATGATCTTCGAAATTCATATTTAGAACGTTAATTGGCTTTATTCTTTTGTAAATTTAGCAAAACTTTCAATTTCAGTTTTCCCACACTACAGAACACTATTTACTGTCTTTTATCGTATATGATTTGTATAGCCCGTCCAGCTCTGTAGTAAATTATAAACTACCAAGCATTTAATAGAATTGATTGAAAAAATCTATTTACAATAAGCGAAATCTATCAATTGAGAAAAAATTAAGGAAACTGTTGCATATGAACAGCTCAAATTACAGTTACAGTTGTGGTGATAAAATAAATAATCATTGTAGAGCTGCTAATAAAGATGTAATGCATACATTTATGCAGAGGTTTTTTTTCGCCAGTGTACATATATATACATTGTATGCATTTACATTTTATTGTGATGCGAAAAGTCGCAAATGCATGAAAAAATAGAATAATAATAAAATATAGTACGATTATATAGGTATACCATTTGTGTATGTACATATGTATCTCATTTATATATGAAGCTAGCTACATTTATGCCTAAAGATGTTTCCGCAAATAAAAAAAGGTGGGTGCGTTGAATGCACACCAGATTGAGCACTACCTTTAATTTGCAATGACAGTTAATCACACACGCGAAAACTTACATATGTATATGTATATACAATTTCTCTCATAAATATAATAAGTATACATTCAGGTGTCTCGGAGCATCGATGATGCAGAGTGGGTAGCCACCTCTAATCTGCCATTGCAAGTTTGTCTGTGACTGAAAAAAAAAAATAAATAAACAAAAAAATTAATAACAAATTTCGAATGCAGAAAATTCTATGTTTTGCTCATTTTAATTATGATTATGTTGTTCTTTGTTTTAAAATTTAAATCATTTAAGCAAGGATGCTCAACGATCTCGTATTGAATGGGGAAACTCCAATACATCTACAAAAATTTATTAGTGCACTCAGAAAAAATTTGTGTTAGATTAAAAAAAAAGTTACAAACTACAAGTAAATTTTCATTGTACGATTGGAAAATTTTACATAGAACATAAATACATACATATGTACAATATTTACAACATATTTTATTTATATTAATAAATTAAGATATGAACTCGTACATATAAAAAAAAATGTATCTACATATTACATAATAACAATAAGTGATAAGTTTATTCAAGGCTGTTTAATAAATTGTCAATATTTATTGTAGCCATGGGTAATGGCGCAATTTTTTTGGCGCTGATACAATAACACCAGCGCCAACCGTGGCGCCGCGCACGGATCTGGCGCAATAACACCTTTAGCGCAATTGCCATGGAATAATCGATAAATAACACTTGTTTGCTTCTTACTGTCTACTATACCCGTTTTATTTCTTTTGGCGCAATTCTGCTTACATACACGCGGGCACAATAATTGTGCCACAATTAAATTTAATTTTAAAAATCATTAGCGTATATTTGTGAAAATATGCTGGCATCTCGTTTTGCTGCATCTTCATTATGGAATACGAGGGTCGGCTCCACCCTATTAAAAAGATTCCAGGTCCGGGCGCATTATAACGAAATTTCCCCTTACCATTTACCATGCGTAACAAAAATATACTATATGCAAATAAATATTTAATTTAATTTATTTTGTATTATATTTTTCTCTCCTATTCATAGATAATGTCAATTTTGTCTTCTTTATTTGTGAAAGTAAAATATCAATACCCTTTCGTATTAGCGATGGTTCGGTATTGGCGTTAGCATACATAATTGTGACGGTCTCATATACGCTGTGCTGTTATTGGCTTTGTGGTGGTGCCATTTTACACAAGCGCTATATTGGTGCTGGTGTTAGCGCACGAAATTGAGTCAGTGTTATATTGCAATAGCGCATCATTGAGTTGGCGCTACATTGAGTTGGCGTCATACTGAGTTGGCGCTATACTGAGTTGGCGCTACATTGAGTTGGCGCTACATTGAGTTGGCGCTACATTGAGTTGGCGCATTTTCCAAATCGGAGTTAGCGCAATAACACCAGGGTTGGCGCTAGCGCAATTGCGCGGCGCAGCGCAGTGTTACCCATGCCTAATTTATTGTCGAATCAGAGGTGGATAATTGCAGAATTGCTTCCAAATGCTTTTGTGGTAAAAGGTTTCTTTGGTTTGTTTTGATTAACTTAAGGCTAGAAAAGGCTTCCGCTTCCGAACATGGATAAGTATTTTAAAATTTCATGAGGGGATACTTGTCATATTTTATTTCTGTCATATATATAACTTACCTTAATTATTAATTTATATACGTACCTATAATTAATTAGCATAGACTGCGACTTGCAATAATATTTCAGCAAAAAAGCTCTAATTCCTATTCTTCTTACTAAAATCTATTTGTATTTTTCTTCAAATAATTTGAAATACACTTTTGCCACACATTTTTCAATATTAACTAGATATTTTTTTCAGTTTTTTCGTTTGCCTACAAATCTCACCATAAATCAAAAAATTGCACAACTCAAAATTTTTTGAATCCATGAATAACGTATTTAGGGACTGGTAAATGTTAGTCTCCTCCCAGCAAAAGTCTTCTTCCTTACCCAAGGTTTTACTTCAAAGCTTCGTTTGTAAAGAAAAAGGTTTTCTTGCATTTCTTCCATTTATTTTATATTTATTTGGGTTTTGAGTTACGTCGCTTTTCAATTCAAGAATTCAATTTTTTCAAAAAAAATTTATTTTCAATTTGTTAGTGTAATTTTCAATTTCATATGGGAAGGGCGACGCCAACGTAGCTTCATATGGGAAGGGCGAAGCTAACGTAGCTTCGCCCTTCCTATATGAAACTCAATCACATTCATTTGAAATTCTTTATACCTGAGGGCACATGGCAGGGGAAGAAAATTTTATTTTTATATTCAAAGGGCGAATTTGTATCTGTGCCTATGTCTGGGGGGAAAAACAAAAACAAATGTGATTCAAGGGCATAGGCATGAGCATCTATGATTTAAGTATATATGGACCAGTGTGACCATTTCATAATTTTTATATAAAGCGCTTGGCCAGGACTGTCCGTTTTAAACATTTGTCGTGCACCATATAATTTATAATCCTTAGCGATCGCACCCAATTTTACACCAATTTCAATTAAATGTTTAGCTGCTTCCAACTCATTCACCGTGGGTAGTTTTGCATCAAAAGAGCCAATAAATGCTATACTAATGCTATCTCTATTATAGCCTAGGCTATGTTGCTCAATTTTATCCCAACCGCGTCCTTCGTACACCAAACCATCACCACCGACTAGAAAATTGTAAGCAATATCATTCCAATCATTTGAATATGTATGCGTCTCTTGTTGGTTACGTATTACAGCATCACACTGTAGCTAAATACATATGTATAGTGTGTAGAAAAAAGATTTGATTTGTTAAAGTGAGCAGCAAGAAATGATGTGTATTACATATTACATTCGTACTTTTATCTTGTCACAGTGAGTTTACCTTATTCTGACAACTTTCTGTTTCTGTATGCGCAATGATCACACGTCTTACCGGCCATTTTAGGTCTTCTAGTTCAGTCTGCTCAGCTTCAGCCATCCATTCTTTTCTGTTGATTATCGACAGTGAACCATTAATCGTTAATGCGTTACTAGTGCTCCACAGTTCTAAGAGAAAGTAGATACAGATCATGATTCAAAGACCGTAAGGTTTAATCGGTTTTTGTTAGTCTTGAGCCAGTATAAAATGGGATCATACTATGATCGATAATGGAGCGCTCTATAGGGAGCGTAGGAGTGCTCCCGGAATGTCAAAATCTCCGAAAAAAATATGCTACCTTTAACATGGGATTTTGTAGGAGGGCTAGCGCTCTGTAAATGGGTGAAAGGGAGCAGAAACAGAGCGCTCCTTATATAGTCTAAATTATGCAAAAAGGGAGCGCTCTCCAAATGATAAAAATCCACCAAAACCGGAGCGCTCTGTACATGCTAAGAATAAGCGAAAACAGAGCGCTCTATAATTGCTCTGAAAAGCGAAAAAATGAGTGCTCTCCATAGCGTAAAAATTAACTGCTCCAAAAACAATAAAAATATAACTAAATTAAAAATTAATAATACATAAACGAATTGTGTGGAAAAAAATGCTCTTTTTCCACTTTTTGTTACCTTTCACCGACATTACAACTGAATAGTATTTATTATTATTATTATGTTTGTAGCATAATTATGAAATTTCGAAAAGAATACTATATCCCAATTTGCTCCCAAGAAAACAATAGGCGATCACAGATAATCTATATATATAAAAATGATTTGGTATTTAATTGTAACGCTAAAACTTGAAAACGGCAGAACCAAATCAAATACTTCCTTAGGGGGGTTTGTTTGTTGTTACCCCGCGAAGGTTTAGTCGAAGAAAAAATTAAAAAATGTTAGGGGGGCGTGGCACCTCCCATACAACCTTAATTTTTAAAGCTGATTATCTCTAAAACAGTTCAAGGTAGGGAGCTGAAAATTGGTTTAGAGGTAGGTGATATCAAAACCCTTCTCACTCAGAAAAGTGGGGGTTATCAGAAAAGGGGGCGTGGCACCTCCCATACAACCTTAATTTTTAAACCTGATTATCTCTAAAACAGTTCAAGGTAGGGAACTGAAAATTGGTATATAGCTAAATGATATCAAAACCATTCCCACGCATAAAAGTGGGGGTTATCGGAAAAAGGGGCGTGGTACCTCCCATACAACCTTAATTTTTAAAGCTGATTATCTCCAAAACAGTTCAAGGTAGGGAACTGAAAATTGGTATAGAGGTAGGTGATATCAAAACCCTTCTCACTCAGAAAAGTGGGGGTTATTAGAAAAGGGGGCGTGGCACCTCCCATACAACCTTAATTTTTAAAGCTGATTATCTCTAAAAGAGTTCAAGGTAGGGAGCTGAAAATTGGTATAGAGGTAGGTGATATCAAAACCCTCCTCACTCAGAAAAGTGGGGGTTATCAGAAAAGGCGGCGTGGCACCTCCCATACAACCTTAATTTTTAAACCTGATTATCTCTAAAACAGTTCAAGGTAGGGAGCTGAAAATTGGTATATAGCTAAATGATATCAAAACCATTCCCACGCATAAAAGTGGGGGTTATCGGAAAAAGGGGCGTGGCACCTCCCATACAAACTTAATTTTTCATGCTGAATATCTATAAAATTGTTTACGCTAGGGATTTGGAAATTGGTACAGAGCTATATGATTGGGACTATGCGTTCTTAAGTTTTAAGGCTAAATATCCCTAAAAGCGTTCATGGCATGTACATAGAAATCACTATGCAGATATACGATATCAATACCATGTTCACCAAAAAAAAAAAAGATTTATCGAAAAATGGGGCATTACACCTCCCATACGTACTAAATTTTGAGGCTGAATATATCTAAAAGGGTTGGAGGAGAGGCCTGAAAACCATTATGGAGGTATACTATATCAATACTCTTACTTACTTAGTTAAAATAGCCAATACTCAGTGAAAATAAATATCCGGAACAGAAAACTAAAAATGTTGTGTATCGTGCAGCCTTAAACTGAATACTAAAATTATATATTTTTGAAGTTGTATACACAATGAAGTAGTGAAAAATCGTTAATTTTCTATTAAAAATAATACGAAATATGAAATTAATAAAAAAAATCAATTTTGGGCAGAACGAAGTTTGCCGGGTCAGCTAGTTGTCTATAAAACAAAGATCCCCTTCTGCTCTCCAAATTACCCAAATAGGAGATCATAAATGACGAAAGCTGTTCTCTAGTTCATCTCTTCGTTGCGCTCAATTCTTACTCATCAAGCGAGCGCTCAAGATATTTTCTACTGGGGATATTTGTACGCCTTTAAAGACTCACACTCTCATACTCACGCTTGCGTTTTCTGCTCTTAATTTTGGCTTTTCATTCTTGTAAAAACTCTTCATATCATCCAGTATGTCTCAGAAGACAATATAAGTCATTTCCAAAAACCTTACCTTGTGTTTGCGTTCGTCTAGGGAACAAATCCGTTGTGAGCATAATTATTCCGGCTGATATTGTCAGCAAATACACTAAGCCTATAGTGATGAAAGCACATTTGTAAGAAGTTTTCGTTTCGCTTGGCTCACGCTTTAATTCTATGATATGCGCTGAAAGTTGAATGGAGTAAAATTGTATAGAAATTATACGAGTATATACAAAAAATTGCCTACTTGTCTACAATCTACAATATATGCATTATTTATGCATAATGCTTGGACAAAACAACAACACTATATTTAAGAACGGATAAAGTAAAATAATTTACCATTTTCCAAGGCATCTAAACGTTTTTCAATTTCACAAAAATTAGTTTCATTTACTTCCCCCATTTCTGGCAATTTTATCGAGCATCGACCGTTACAGAAAAAGAGACGTTCTCAATTTAAATATTTGCTAGAGTTCTTTTAAAATTTAAATTGATATGGCTTGTATAATGTTTTGCAGCAAACTGAATGCAAATAGCATATTTGTCTTTAAATCAGATTAAATTTAATGCGAAAATCATCTTAATTTAATCAATGACTGAACGATGTAAATTATCAAAATTTGGCATTGTTTTTGTTGACAGTGGATTTGGATGTAGAAACAAATTTTTCTTCTCGAATTCGCGTACCAAAAAAAAAAAAAACAACAAAAAACCAAAAAAATAAAATACGCAAAAAAATCTTTGCTCTTTTGAACTTCTGCTAAGTGAAATTGATAATGCATATGTAACTGCAAAATAGACACACATCCCAGCAATATTGATCAGCTGGAAAAAAGCACACTGAATATTCAACTAACTAAAAACTGCCGACGAGAAGGTAGAGTCTCTGTACAGAAAATACTTATTTCAGTACATCTGATGTCTTCACTGCGTATTAAGTTAATTTTTCAGACAGTGATTTTTGAACCCAGTTTCAGGGTATTTTTCATATTGAATACCCTACTGAATATGCACCTCCTTGCCTCGACTACTGCTGGGATATTTATGTACACATTTAATTATTTATTTATGCATGTAGCTTTCTTAGAAAGTTGCCAAAACAGACTTGAAATATTCAGCTATACCATGCCTATCCTCACGATTCTTTTTCATGAATTTGAATATACATAGCTACATATCACTTTCTGGATCGATCTCTCTACATTTTATGCATATGCAACGCAAATTGAGTTGAAGAAACTGACACAAAAATTAAGCGCAGATGTATATGCGCTTGAATAAAAACATGGCTAAAGTATTAATTTTTAATGTTGTCAACATATAGAAGTCACTTTATGTATATAAACAATGTTGCTAAGCGCAACAAATGTTGATAGAGTTTGTACTTTCCAGAAATACACCTGTTTAGAACCATTGTTTTGTTTTATTTAAATCAATTTATTAAACAAAATTTATAGAGTAATATTACTTAGAAAAGCATAAACATTTAAGATACATACAAACATATGTACATATATGTACATAACTAAATTATATACAAATTTGTTCCAATGCTAACTATCATGTTAAAAAGAAAAATAGTCTACGTTCATAGAAAAAAAACGCGATTGTCCTAAGAACCTTCAATTAAATTTTTCCAATTTTTCCGCTGATTTGACTAGATAAAGAATTCATTATATAAAATGTTCAGGAAACAATTTGGATTCAACTCAAACTATAAGTTTAATAATTTTATCGCAATTATCTATATATTAATAGGCTAACATTTTTTCCATACAAACAATTGCCATTTAACCCAACAGACCAGGAAGTAAGCGAAATGTAATAGGACTTGAGAACAAGCTTATAACAATTGTCCATTGTAAGCTTATTGCAATACCGTTTTTATAAGCTTAACTGTAAGCTTATTAACAAGCATGATTGTAATAATTGAGGAACACAAGCTTGAAAACAATATTACAATAAGCTAACTTTACACTTGCAATGAAAGCTTAAAAAACTATTAATAATAAGATTGTTTTAAGCTTGCTGTAACATTTTTTTTAAATTTTGGTTTTACAATGATTCATATAATTCATTATTCCTCTTTCGGGAAAGGGAAGTATAAAAGCCTCAATAAAATTCAATATAGTGTTGAATGTCCTACTATATGATACCGTTCAGGTTGATGTCATTGTTCGAAACAGTAGGAGAATATAAAATAAAGAACATTGCAGTAAAGGTGAAGAAGGAAAGAAAATGAAAAGAAAAATGCAAATAAAAATTTATTTTTTTCTTTTTTCTACTATTTATACATACAATTGTATTTATAAGCTTACAACAATCCTTCACAAGTAATATTTTTCTACAATTACATTTGTAAGCTTATAAAAAGGGTGCCGTCTTGATTTTTCTACAATTGTTCTTAAGACTTTTTCAATACTTTACACAAGCTTTCCTCAAGCTTAACGCTTATATTTGTAAGCTTGTTATAATATTATTCTCAAGCCCTTTGGTCTATTGGGAACATACTCATATCCACATAAAATTGATATGGATGTGTTCGTATGAGTCAGGAGCAGTGCTTAGGCATATAATTTTTTCTATAAATTATTTAATTTGTTTATAATTAATAAATAAAATTTTTAGTTAAGAGAAATAGATATCGTAAACGTGTTTACAAATATCGTAAACACAGTTGAAGAGTCGCTTTAATTTAAAAGCGCTCTCTCTATTTTATATGCATTGGCCCAGTTTACGCTCAGATCAAAATCAACGCGGCCAAATATCTCCTATTGCTTTTCCATTAAAGTGAAAAATGAGAGAGAGGGCGGGAGAGCATACTGAGTAATTTTAATTTTGACCAAGGCATATCTAACAGGTAGGCTCGGCGGCGAATTGAAAAACTTCTTTTTTTATTTACAAAGGTAATGTCAAAATCAAAGCGAATTCACATCATGGCCAATAGGAATGGACAAGCCCCAAGCGAATTCAGATTTTAACCACGGCGAAATATCATTTTGACATTACACTCTACCAATTACAATAACAAAATACATGGGAAATTTCTGAATTCGCCACCGGGCCTACCTTCCTAGATCTGTCTTGATTTTGACCATGATTTCGCGTCGGACCGTGATCAAAACGGCAAATCAGTGTTGCGGTACAACTGGAATTTGGAAAGTGTTGCTTATCTCCGCGAAAAGGAATAATTTTTGTACCAATACAAAGTTGAAAAAATAAATTGCATGGTCGAATTTCGAGCACCGGTGATACTAGTTAATATTAACTTACAACAAAAACTCATTTTACAAATATACATATGTATATGTATGTACTCGTAAGCGATTGTAAATTAAAAAATTATATATATGTACATATATATGTACATTATATGTATATATATTTATGGTGCTGTTTGTTTAAACATACTCGGTCAGAACATTAAACTTTTATATGAAATTTTTTTTATAAAACTTACAAAAATACGATATTAACAAAAGCATAAAAAAATTTGTAAATAAAGTATGTAAATATCAAATATTTAAAACACATTTGTTGCTTGCGATGTTTTTGTACAAGTTTTACACTTTTTTTAAATTTTACAAAACTACTTACATACCTACACACATATCTAACTACGATATTCCGACCAATGTGGCCAATTCTTAAAACTATTATACAATTCATCCGCTTTCGCCGCCGTTAATGACGGTTCCAACATATATGCGCCATATATTTTATAATCCGGCGTAAGTTTACCCAAACGCACACCCTCCTCCAGCAATAATTTCGTAGCATTCATTTGTTTATCCGATGGCTTTTGCTTCTTAAATGTGCCAATAAAAGCCAAACTAATACTGTTCGAATTGTGGCCACGCAAATGTGCACCGATTACATCCCAACCACGTCCTTCATACACATTACCATCGCCACCAATTAGAAAATTATAAATGATATCATCATGATTTTGAGATTCAATATTGAGCGTTTGTGTCATGCGTACGCGATAAACGCACATGGCCTGCGAGCGGATGGAGAGGAGAGGAGAGAAAGTGAGAATCAAATTAAAAGTTTAAATACAGTTTTGAAAAATTTTATGCATTTTTATACATTTTTTTTAATTTTATACAAATTTTTACATATGTATATATGTATTTTTATTGCGTCATATCCCAGAAAACATTCTCGGAGCACTCATAATTTGGAGTACGTTATGAGTCCGAATATGTGTGAAGTATGAGCTTAAGAATTTTTCTATGATTTTTTGTTCCTTTTTTGTTTTTGAAAATGATAACTGTAATTCATAGATGCTGTTTCGAAAAAGGGAAAGTATAAAAGTATCACTGAAGTTCAATATATATAATGTTGAATGTTCCACTAAGTATATAATAGTATTGGATTGAATTTCAGATTTATGTCAGGTTCGAATCTGGAGAAGAATACAAAATAGGCTACACTATAAAGCAAACAGCGAAGGCAAAGAAGTATTGGAAAGAGGAGAATAAGCGGGGGTGAATCTGCATTTGAAGAGAGCTGGGTCAGGGAAAGGAAAATGCAAAAGAAAGAATACTTTTTGGTTTCACAAGTCATAAAAGAAGCAAAGCAGAGTCATAAATAAGAGTCAAATAGTAGTCTTTTATGACTCTTTTATGACTCTTATTTAAGCTAATATGATGTATGAAATTAGACTCATATCGGATGACCACCTGAATAACAGAAACATATACATTTTGGACTCCAAAATGAGCTCGTGTTGAGTGTGAACGCTCTGTTTTAGTACTCCATTCTGACCCTTTAATGACTCCGAATGTTTACTGGGATTGTACTCATTTTTATATGTACATATGTACCTGTGTTTCGCAGTCTTCGGTTAAAGTCGAGAGCACAACTACACGATTTACCGGTGTCTCCAATGCTAGCGGCGCTCCTGATGGCGGTTGCGCTAACCAAGCAGCGCGTGGCACTATGCGCAATATCGTGCCACCGCCTAAATTATCATCAGCTAAAAAAAAACAATTATTACAATATTTAATTAGAAAATATTGCAAAACAATTCCAAATATTTTTACTGCCTTGCTTTTGGTCTCACGACATTTTTAAGGTACTTTAACACATTCTTTAACAAAATTATACACGTTTTGTATTATTATAGCTAGGTATATTTGGTTGTAAATAACATGCATAAATATATATATATATATATGTATGTATTTAAAAATTATATATTACAGCGAGTTCTGAGTTACATATGTGTAAATTACTTGAATATTATTTTTAAGGCTATCGTATATAGAATTCAACTGCTAAAGAATTCATATTTATAAAATTTTGAGTTAATTCCTCTGCTTATAGTATGTAACTAAGTTGGCTAAGTAGTCTGCATTTTATTTTCGTTTTCGGCAGGATTTTTGCTTTTTAAATTTTTATACGTCGACTCCAGTGTGGCCATGTCATAATTGTCGCATAAAGCGCTTGGCCAGGACTTTCCGTTGCGTACAGTTGTCTAGCGCCATACAATCGATAATCTTCGGCAATCGCACCCAATTTTACGCCTTCCTCAATTAAAAGCTTAGCCGCCTTTAAGTCGTTATCTGTGGGCAATTGTGTAATATAAGTGCCAATAAATGCTATACAAATGCTATCTCTATTATAGCCCAGCGTATGTGCGCCTACTTTATTCCAACCACGTCCTTCATACACCAAACCATCGCCACCCACCAGGAAATTATAACCAATGTCACCCCAATTAGTCGAGTGAATATGAAAGGCTTGTACGTTACGTACTACAGCATCACAATCTTGCTGTAGGGCGAAGAAACACAGATAAAGAAAGGAGCGGAAAAAGGAAGAAATTAGTTTATTTAATATATGCATATATGTAGACATTCTTCCTACAAAATTTGTTTACCTTCTTGCTACAATCGCCCGATGCCGTATGCGCAATAATCACACGCGGTACGGGTAATTTTAATTTTTCAACACCTTCCCCTTCATCTTCGGCCATCCATTCGTCTCGCTTGACTATTAATAGGGTGCCATTGAATATCCAACCGTTACTATGGTCCCACGGTTCTGAAGGTGGTTCTGCAACAGAAATGTGTATATTAAATTTAATAGTTTATATGTATACGTATCGAATAATGCTCCACAAGAAATCAGAAAAAGTATTTGGTTTAAGTTTTTTTTTTGTTTAAATAATTCCATTCAACTTAACTTTTGGCTTTAGCGTTTTTAGCTTGGTGCTCCAGTTTTTTTGTTTGTTTCTTTCTCTTTCGGTTTTTTTTAATAATCACTTGCACAAAATCTCATTTAGTTATGGCCAATACCGGCTTATATATATACGTACTTACATACATTTGTATGTAACATGCTAAAGTCGTATCTATTCTAATTATTATACATTTGCATTGCCGCCATGGGCACCAGAAGCATTTGCAATTCGTTTATTGTGTATGAAAACCAGAAAGAAAAAAGACAAAACGAAAAAAAATACCTATTGTTGAATTGATTGGAATATGCTTTCTGGAATCATCGCCATCGCCTAAAATCTTACTTTTTCGTATATGTGTTGGTTTTGTGAGTCCATTAATTATGGCAACGACTATGCCGGCTAATATAGTCAACAGTATGATTGTACCAGTTACGATGAGCGAACGTCGTTTAAATATAAATTTATATGGTGTTTGTAATTGGTTGTTGTTGTTGGCACGTTGTGATTTGTTGTTATTTTCTGCAAAAGAGAGAAAAATAAATGGTTTAAAAATTAATAATGGTTTAAAAATTAATAGTAGTGCTTTAGCTTCTAATAAATAAAAATGGTTTGATATTTGTGATGGGACCACAGTGCGTATGAGTGACGTAAGAAATGTTGTATTCTACTTTTCGTAGCATACATTTAGGCAGTTTATATACATATTAGTCAGCACGAGTTAATCTACATAGTATTTATAGCTTGAAAAGTAGGTATTATGTGTAGATTTAAGAAAAAATGTCCACTACTGTTATTAGCAGTTTCCTTCGCTATAGAGAAATATACATATTTATGTATGTAAAAGCAATGCCTGCCTGCTGCTCTCTTGTGTATTTATCTCGAGCTGAAATTCTGTATTAATAATAATATAATAATAATACAATGGCGCTATTATAACTCTGACGAGTTTTATGGCCGAGCTTCTCTCCCAATTCGAGGTGTGCTCCTTTTTTTTGTTTTTCCTACTAATTGGGTGGACCTACAGTTTTATGCCGGCTCCGAACGGCGAATGCATTTTTTGGGAGAAGCTTTTTCATGGCAGAAATACTCTCGGAGGGTATGCCGCCCACTGCCGAGAGGTGACCGCTGCTCTTAAAAAAACCAATAATTGGATTTATACTAATTAGAAAAATTTGTTTGGCTCGGACCGTGGTTTGAACCCGAGACCTCTGGCATAGCAGGCGAGCACTCTACCCACTGCACCACAGCGGCCACTGTATTACATCAAATAAAATATGAATATGTTTGTACATAAATAATTTGCAAATAAATTTTTGCACAGCTAACAAGAAATGAATACAAATAAAAACAATTTTAAGTAAAATTACTAAAAAACCCGAATACAAATTTCATAGAAAAATTAGCTTTCTATAACAAAGAGCGCACCTTACTTTGTTTTATTTTTCTATTAATGTACATACTATATATGCCAAGAAAGAGCAGAGTACAGAGTTGATTTGATTGTATATTATAAATACATATATGTATATATGCACCTACATATGTACATATATGTACCGAAAAATTTCGTACACCAATACGAGCTGACATTATCTAATTAAATCTAGCTTGCCAATAATGATGTGCTGTGTACATATTTATGTATGTTAATAAAACCGGTTTTTAGGTGTTTCTAACTGCAAAAAAAATGGCAAGCTTCTTCTTATACGTCAATAGCATTTATTTACATATTTAATCTTTTTTTTCGTTCGTCTAATGCCTCAGACAGACATGTGGTATGAATATTATAATATCAATACTATGATTTAGCTTTACTATGAAAATTTTCAATTAAACTACAATATGAGGGTGACACATATGTGGTATAGATCGCAATATTTCTACTATACTACGATGTGTGTCTCTAGCATAAGTTCCAAGCCACTTTGGAAGATCCCAGGCAGTCCCTAATTGAATTGCTGATTCAGACGACCACGTGCTTTTCTTTTGTGGTGACTAGAATTGGATTTTAGGGAATCACTGTGAAACGCGTTATTCACCTCTCCCACGTTTTTCAATTTTATAAGATTGTATACATACATGTTTCCTTATTTTGCGTGCAAAAATATAAACTAACAAACACACCTGTTTAGCTGTCGCTTTCTACTACGACTAGACGCCTAATTAAATGTCATAAATTACGTTTACAAACATTGTAAATTAAAATTTTCCATAACAGTCTTTTGTTTCAAGTCAACTGCTTTTTCGCTAACGTTAGTGATAGAAATCTTTTGACTCTCTTACCCAGATAACTTAATCTGCATTAACATTCATTTTTGTACAAATACCTACGCAAGCTATGTTATTTACATTTTTTGTTTGTAAATTATTTTAACAATTCTATGAAACTCTTGCTGCAATAAAATTCAGATTTGATTAGTGTTAACCATCTACAACAAAAAGACGAAAAAGTTTATTGTTTTTTGCAATCAATACAATTGATAGTGAATTTAAACCCCCAGCGGGTTAGGGGGCTTAGAATATAGATACCCGTGGTAAGGAATGCCTGTCGTAAGACGCGACTAAAATTCCACTGGCCTGGAAGGTTGATAATGGCAAAAAAATCATTCGCACGACAGTCGGGATAGTGTCAGAAGGGAGAGCGTACCGGATATATCCTGCAAAGGACTGTTAAGTACTTCCCCTACACTCCCCAAAACAATAACAACATAGTGAATTTAAAAGTCTTTAAACTTGTCAGAACTTGATAGAAATGTCGGCTTTATTAATTTACGCAATACTGTATCTAGGTACATATTTAAGAACTAATTATCATATACATATGTACATATGCATATGAGTAGCAAGTGAATAATTCGCTGAGCATCTTTTGTTTTCATACATTTTCACATACAGTTTCACTTATGTATGTAGGTACAAGTGGCTACAGTAAATTAATAGTTTATTTGTACTGTAAACAAAAAACAAAAGTCAGCGAAAACAGTTCCGTATATAATAATTGTAGGAATGTTAGTATGACCGCTGTGGTGCAGTGGGAGGAGTGCTCGCCTGCTATGCCAGAGGTCTCGGGTTCAAACCACGGTCCGAGCAAAACACCAAAAAAATATTTCTAATTAGTAAAAATCCAATTATTGCGTTTTTTAAGAGCAGCGGTCATCTCTTGGCAGTGGGCGGCATACCCTCCGAGTGTATTTCTGCCATGAAAAAGCTTCTCACAAAAAATGCATTCGCCGTTCGGAGCCGGCATAAAACTGGAGGTCCACCCAATTAATAGGAAAAACAAAAAGGAGCACACCTCGAATTGGGAGAGAAGCTCGGTCATAAAACTCGTCAGAGTTATAATAGCGCCATTGTATTATTATTATTATTATTATATTATTATTTATATGTAAAGAGTTATGAGTAGTGAGTGATTATATAAATATGCACAAATTAAAAAAAAACATGTAAGGAAGCCTAAGTTCGAGTGGAATCGAACATTAAATACTCAGCTGCTTTCATTGTTTGTTTGCGTTTAATGGAAACACGACGTATTTTACATAAAGCGAGTGCCGTATTAAGTGGGCGTAGCCACGCCCATTTCCAACTTTTTTATCAGTCATCCAACTAAGCATATGAATATTATTCTTTGTGCAAAATTTCGTTCCTTTTTGACTTCTAGTTACAAAGATGTCACGTTACAAATTCCCAAAGGGTGTTCCAGAAATATCTTTGTTAAAAAGTAGGCGTGGTCATAAACCGATTTCAATAAATTTTTGCGTGTCTATTAACACAAGTTATAAAAGTGTACAAACCAAGTTTCGTTATAATATCTCAATTATTTGTCGAGTTATGGGCTAAGAAATCTCGTATATTCCTTTGTCTAAAAAGAGGCGGTGCCACGCCCATTTTCCAAAATTTTTATATTTTTTGTTTTCGGTCTATTGTGGAACTCATACAACAAAATTTCTATGAATTATCTCTATATTTGACAAAGATATCGCTTAAAATATTTTTATTAGGCCACTTTATAATACCCATATATAAAAGTGGGCGTGGTCGTCAACCGATTTCGCTAAAATTTTGAACATGTATTACCACAAGTAATAAAAGTGTACACACCAAGTTTCGTGATTATATATAAATTATTTGTCGAGTTATGGGCTCAGAAATCTCGTATATTCCTGTTTTTAAAAAGAGGCGGTGCCACGCCCATTTTCCAAAATTTTTGTGTTTTTCGTTTTATGTCCGCAGTTGGAATTCTGCTATAAAATTTCAATGATATATCTTTATATTTGACAGAGATATCGCTTAAAATGTTTTTATTAGGCCACTTTATAATACACATATATAAAAGTAGGCGTGGCCGTCAACCGATTTTGGAAATTTTTCGTCCAAACATTTGCCTAAGTAAGTATATCACGCGCACCGAATTTCATCGATATATCTTCAACGGTTTCTGAGTTATGACTCATAAAACTTTCAATGTTTGCCCCTTAATAAGTGGGCGTGGCACCGCCCATTTTCCAAAATTTCATCAGATTTCTTTCTAGGGGCGTGAGCTCAACACGTGGGTAAAATTTCATCGCTCCAGCTATATTAGTAACTGAGATACCAAATTTCCGATTTTTTCTATATAGGAAAAGTGGGCGTGGTCATGGTCCGATTTCGCCCATTTTCAATACCAACCGTCCCAGTCTCGATACCAACTTGCATTCAAAATTTCATCAAAATATCTCAATTTTTGCGCGAGTTAGAGTGTTTACAGACGGACGGACGGACGGACAGACGGACAGACGGACGGACATGGCTCAATCGATTTCTCTTTTCACCCTGATCATTTTGATATATATAAGTCTATATCTATCTTGATTATTTCATTCTGTTACAATCCACCGTTATGTGATTAAAACTATAATACTCTGTGTACTAGTACAGCTGAGTATAATAAGAACATCTCACACTGAAAAACTTCAGTGTATGAATACACACGCTTTCGCCTAAAAGTATGAAATGTTTACATGCATACATACATACATACATACATACATACATACATACATACAGGTGAAACTAATAAAAGCGTGTTAAAAATGCCAGATCAGCAAAAACAAAGTCTCTTATCTTACCTGGATCACTGCCATCTTTATTATAAGCTGGGTTATCATTTCCACTACCATCACCGCTATCCTTCGCCCCACCACCTTCCCGCTGCTTATTCCGACTATCGATAACAATTTGCTGTATCGTCACGGGGCCTTCGTAAAAATGCTTATCACCAAACGTTACATCTGTAGAGTTCGATAGTGCAATGCTGCCAATTTGCGCTGCCGCACATGGCGCTATTGGTGGTGTGTGCTGGCCTGAGTTTAGTGTGGATAATGCCCCACCATTGATTAGGCCTTGCGTTAGTGCAGCAGCTTTTGTGGGTGGCAGTGTGCCTGGGCTTATAGTTTGACTTAACACCTGTATACCTTTATTGATATTTACCAAATTGGGATTGTCTGGCTCGTAGGTGGTTTGTTGTCCGAGCTTTTTAATAAAATAATCACCACCACTATGTTGCCCCTCATAATCGGAATCGGTGTCCGAATTCAAATCGGAATCCGAATCGACCACACTCGAATCAATGGCATTCTGTTCAAGCGATATAATCGATATTGTTTGGCTGCGCAACGAGACGGCGGGTGAGCATTTCTGTCTGGGCGTGGCTGTGCTGTGTTGTCGCTGCTGTCGTTGTTGTTGTTGTTGTTGCTGCTGTTGTTGTTGTTGTTGTTGTTGTTGTTGTTGTTGTTGTTGTTGTTGTTGTTGTTGTTGTTGTCGTTGTCGTTGCGTATCGCTGACAGCGTTAATGTGAATGTTATTTTCAATATTTACTCTATTATTTTTATCATTTTCAGTTTTTAAAGTAAATAGTTTATTTGAATTCGCATTGCATTCGCTTGGTCTTCGGTTACCATTGTGCTGGTTATTCCTATTATTATCATTAATTTTGTTATAATTGCTGTTGTTGTTGTTGCTGTTGCTGTTATCTTTTGCTGTATTTTCACTTGTTACTTTGATGCAATTCTGCTCATTGCATTCCTTTCTTCTGTTGTTGCTGTTATTGCCGCTGTTTGCTCTCGTGTTGTTGTTTACGATTACGCCGGAATCAGTTGAGGAGGCGCAACTGTCAGCGCCATCTACGTTTTCATTTAACATTTCAAAGTTAACATTCAAATTGGCGCTTCCTTTTCCACTTGAATTCATTTCATTATTATTATAATATTCTGTGGAATACATTTTTCGTTTTGTGGCGACTTTTGCAATATTTGATTTATAAAATGTTGTAAATTTTGGGAGATGCTACGAGCATATGTATTATACATAACTGTGTATACTTTCGAGTTTTATTACGTTTTCTGTAACGTTACATTTCATTTATTGCAATCAGCTGGCATTTCAACGTTCCTTTTATGAGCTCATTGCCTCTGAAATCATGAAAATGTTAGAAACGGTTAAACGTATAATATAAACACAACCATAAATGAGTTTATAGTAATAGCAAAACTAGAAAAAGCGTGGAAATATATTATGATAAGAGTTTTCTTTTATTCATTCTAATATTATGTTCAGACATGCCAAATTAACTGAGTAATTTAATCCTTAAATTGCAATTCATTAAAATTAATATATTATTAGCCAAACACTTTCCATGTGTTTCAAAGTAAGAGCGAAAAGGTTCTTCCAGAAAAGTCTTACGACTGTGTGCTCTGAACTTGAAGTGAAAGGGGGTCCAAATTCAGAGTGAAAATTAAAATTTTTTAAGTGACAAATGTTTTTATCCTCGTATAACAAATTAAGTTCAATTGCCGAATACCTCTTAATAGTCTTTTAAGCGCATGTCTGAACATATAACAATAAAACGGGACTGCTAAGTTGAAGGCTTTCCATAAATGAAGCACCCCTCGAGAAACATAATTTTTTTTTTAGAGGAGTAGAGGTGCTCTTACAGATCTCAAAACTGAGAACAGAGCTTGCGGAAGGCTTAAAGTTGTTTGGGTCCATAGATATTACCCCAGAAAAAGAATTCTGCCGGCTGACAGTTATTTTTTTTTTAAACAAATATCTAGTAAACTATAAGCCTTCGGCAAGTCTTGATTTCAGTTCTGAGCTCTGAGAGAGCACCTCTATCACCCTGAAAAAGTGATTTTTTTCGAGGCCTGCTTTTTTCTCAAGTATACATTAAAAATACCAGTATAGAGAAAACAATTAGATAAGTTATCTTCTTTAGCTTAAATTTGCTAGCTCATGTCGCATCTCAAACGATTAGATATCTTAATTTTTGAATATCTAAAGTTTATTGCATACAATTATACAATTTACACCTAATGTTTAGATAAGTACTTATATATCATCGTTACTTTATATTTTGACTTTGAATTTTAAGTGAGCTGATTCAATATTTGAAGAAGAAACTTTCTCAGAGCGCATCTGTGTATGTATGTACGAATTATTGTCGTCTAATTTAATTATCAAGCACGAGTTTATTTACGACTTTGAACTAATTGAGTATTGTACATACGTAAGATTAGCTAATTAACATATGTATTTACATAGATGCATATGTATATACTTGTACGTAGTTACGTATGCCAACTTTTTTGTGAAAATGATTTCTATGCCGGAAATATTCATTGACTATTGCTGTTTTAAGGCCGCTTTTGAAAAATAACTAGAATTTTTTCAAAAAGATTTTGCATTCTTAAAATTTCTATCTGCGTAGGAACTAAATAACATATCGCTAGCTTAGAGTGCAAATTGTGTAAGTCCTTTTTTTTTCAAACTTTGTAGGAGAGACAAAAAATAAAAAAAATTCAAAATGAAAAAAAATTTCAATTTATGCAAATATTTTGGACTTACACAATTTCCTTCGCCCTTTGGACTTACACAATTTGCGTATCACTGAATAACAACGAGTAGAAATATGACAAGTATCACGGATTTGTTTAGCGTTGTGCGTATTTGATTCTACATACAAATACATAAAAATACACTTTTTCATAAAAGTGGACTTACACAGTTTGCACTCTAAGTTAGCGATATAAAGAATATTATGTCTACAAATACCTACTCATACATAAGTATGACAACCTGAATGCAAGAGTAAATAATCGCAATCGTCAGTAAGCAACAAAGCAAAAACAAATTAAATAATCCACTAAAATTTTTTTATTTTTTTCTTTTGCTTTTGTTGTTAATGGGTAAACGAGTTTACTTTCAAGTCCATTTGCGATCAGTTAAGTTGGCAGGATGATAGTGTATGTTAATTCATCTACCCTGTCGAGAAATCAAGTGAACTAGATACCGAAGTTTCAATTTCAGATTAAAGTGCCAACAATAAATGAGTACCAACGTAGTCAAGTAAAAATAATAAAAAAGCATTGCCTGTACAAAAGCTTTGCTTGTTAACGGCTTTAGAACTTTGTACAAAAAAAAAAACAAACATACAGTCGTACCAACATACTAGGTAGCAAAGACAGACTGTCTTAAGCTACTGTTGTTGGTATGTAGTAGATTGTGATAAAGGAAAATTGAGAATTAAGCGAAACAAAGCTCACGATGGTGGTATCCCAGTGGGATGCCATTGGATTAGCAATCGAAACGATGAAGTTTTGAACCTCGGTTGAGGCCGCCTAAAGAAGTCTGATGAGGGGATGTGGTCGTCTCCGAAATGGATTCATAACTTCCATCAAATATTTTTTTTTTAATTTTTCGAAATAAAACTGGCCAATAGCTCATACAAAATTCGCATAAAAAGTAGTCAAGTAAATTGTTAATCCCTACCGCTGGTCTTACACTAGCTTACATACTCTGTTCTTATCTATATATGTACATATGTATGTTTAAATACCTATAATTTCTAATACATGTAGGTATATTTGTTTAGGTCGCTTACAACTGATAAGCATATTTGACCATTATCTATATATATATATATAAATCAAGCCCATTTCTTTGTCGCCGGCTTTCGCCCAAACGCGTGGAGGGATTTTGACCAAATTTACATACCAACTTAGCACCTTGCCCTAGATGGTTTATATGCATATTTTTTTCAAATCCGGAAGTCGGTTCCCGAGATATAGGTCAAAAGGTCAAAACGTGGATCCGACCTTCCCCTGAATATTTTTGGACGATATTGATATCAAATGAAAGGTATTGAACAGGGATTTTATATAGAATAGTACTCTTTGTGATTCGTAGGTCGGGCCTCGAGATATGGGTCAAAACGTGGACCCGGATGACCCTCGAATATTTCTGAGCGATATTGGTATCAAATGAAAGGTATTGAGCAGAGAATTTACATAGAATAGTACCCATTGTGATTCCTAGGTCGGGCCTCCAGATATGGGTCAAAACGTGGACACGGTATCAAATGAAGGGTGCTGAGCAGGGATTTTAGATAGAAATGAACTCATTACGATTCCTAGGTCAGGTCCCAAGGTGTGGGTCAGAACCGGGACCCGGATAACACCGGGATATTTCTCAGAGATATCGGTACCAAATGAACGTGGACCCGGGTTGCCCCAGAAAATTTCTCAATGTTATTGGTCTCAACTGAAAGGCAGGGCTTTTACATAGAGATGAACTCATTATGATTCCTAGGTCAGGTCCCCAGATGAGGGTTAATATGTGGACCCGGATAACACCGGGATATATCTTAGGGATATTGGTACCAAATGAAAGGTGTTGAGCGAACTCTCATGTAGAGCCGTACCCATTACGATTTCTTGGTCAAGTCTCCAGATACCGTAGCCATTATGGTTCCTAGGTCAAGTTCCCAGATGTGGGTCAGTAAGTGGACCCGGATGAGCCCGGGATGCTTCTGAGTAATACTGATATGAAATGAAAGGTGTTGACCGGGTCTGCTATATAGATATTTTCATAGTGATTCTTAGTCCCGATACCCAATTATGGGTAAAAGAGACGATTTGGACGCCACGGAAAGTTTTTAAGCAATGGTGGTATGAAATGAGAAGTGGAATGCAGGGTATGTTATACTAAACCCAGTTCCCTAGGGAAAGGGGAAGAGTAATGAGACTGGGAAACGCAAAGGGATGGAAAAGGAGAGGTAGAGTATAATAAAAATGGAATGAAAGGGATGGGGAGAGAAGACAGGGAGGTAGAGAAGGAATAAGAGGGGGAATAAAAAGGAGAAAGACAGAAAAGGAGAGGTAAGAGAGAGTGATAGAGAAAGGGAAGCAGAAATGTGGCGGGAAAGGAAAAAGGAAACGGAAATGAAAGGAAAGAGAAAGAGAAAGAGAAAAGTAGAGGGAAAGGGAGTTGGAAACTAATACGAAGAAAAATGGGATAAGAACATGAAGAGGGCAAACTTTTGAAAATATCAATTTTTTCCATCACTTTTTTTAAACTTATCCGAATTGTGCTAAGCTCTGCAGCTCGAGGTAATTTCGTTTTCTAGATACTTCCAACATATTTTAAAGTGTGCCGTTTTTCGCTTCAAGTACCTATAATAGGAAGTGGGCCAAAGCAAAGCTTGGCCGGGTACAGCTAGTTATCTTATATTATTTACTTAAGATTAGTGGACTGTATGTATGTACATTTGAATTATATTATTATCTCTACAAATTCTAAACAAAATTATTCAGCAATAAGGAGCTTTTCATATTTTGTAAGCAAACTATTTCAACTAAACTATATTTAAACTCTAGAAATGTTGTCCATAAAGCAAGTAGAGTTATCTACGGTTCTAGTTAGAAGTGTTTTAGAAACATGTTGACATCGGTTCTTAGCTCTAAATATTTTTCCTACAGGGCATGCAGCACATGCGCACGTACATATTTGAGTTTTATGGGTGTTTGAATGGTAAGAATTTGCACAAGCACAAATGAATTCCAAGAATTGATAACGTTGAAATTAAACATACATATGTATGTAGGTAAATTGTGTAGCTCTTCTTTTAAAGTATTAAGTACTGCAATAAAATATACAATACTTTTTCTTCTTATCTAGTGGGTAAAATTAGCTTTTTATATACAAAAGAGCTTGCCTCTTTGCCCACGTAGTATGGAAATGTGATAAATATGTATGTACATATAAGCGCGCCTTTTTTTTGACTAAAATGAGGTAAGAAATTTTTAATTATGATTTTATTTTTAATATTATTTATAATATACATATTATAAATTTCTGCCTAAAAATATGTCCCGCTCTAAGGCAAATCTTTTAAAACAAAGTTGTCTTTTCTAAAGCACAAGATACATAATTGGCGAAGCAATGCTTCAATCAAGCATCACGTAATTCAACTTAGAATATAACCTCATAGCTTAAAATTTAATTAATATACTTTTAATCAAAATTAAGTTACGTAAAAATTTTAAGGACGTTTATACATAACTCTTTAGGATCTTACTCGCGGTAAAAAAATTTACAAGCAATTTCCTTTTGGTTGTTGGTTTCTCCAACAAAGCCGAATTTGATGTACTGTGGAACGATTTTCGTCACATCTCGTCGGATTTTGTTTTGAGATAAATTGGTTTTGGTGATGTGCCATCTTCAATAATTTTTTTGTGTGCAGAACGAAAACCGACAACCGATAACTAAATTCTCATATGTAACTTAATGTTAATAAATAAATCTCCTTAACTAAACTTAATCTCAAGCAATAAGATTTAACGTAATGTAATTTAATTAATTCCTTGATTTTCCTGAATTAAACTTAGCTAGACTTAACTAAACATATGTAAGTACACTTAGCTAAACTTAACAAAACAAATAAATGTAACTAAATTTTATCGATTTGTATTTTACAATACATGTTATTCAGACATTTAACAAACATGCTTGTTAATATTATTACTTTTATTTGTTAATATTATTATTCGTCGAATAAAATAAAATAAAAACTCACATTTATTCCGTCGTATATTCTGTGTTTCTTTGTTTATCATATGAGCTTTTCACTTGTATCCTCATTTACCGTGTTGGCTTTGTTTCATCTCAATGTAACTTTATGCACATGTGTATGTGTATTTATAAGAAATATCTCATTTTCTGCCGTTTTGTAAATGCATTAACACATTATCAGCCAATATTATCAAGCTTTTACTTGGAGTTTTATTTATTTCCTTTTCTTATGTTGTCTTTTCTTATTTGACTTTCAGTGCATTTTTAATTTTTTTTTCTAATTTTTTTACACATATGTACCTACCTACATGTGCATGTAAATATGCATATGAATACGTATTTATTTACGTATATGCACTTGTGTACACAGTATCTCGCTACTCAATTAAGCTCGATTTCATACTTAAATGTTGTAAAAAGCTCGATTTAGAATTCATAATATTATTATTATTTTTTTTTTTTTAATTTCATTTATGTATGTATGTACATTAGCCCGGGGCGATTTATATGGCGGGAAGTTAATTGATATTGTGTCATCGAAATTCGGATTGCCCTAATTTTTCTGAGTAGAAAAATCTTCCACAATATTTGTCTAAAATTAATTTTGATGCTGCGGAATTTGGTTTTTATGGATCGACCCATCGAAAATACCCATAAATGGAAGAGTTATTCCACAAAAACGTAAACTTATGCTGCTTGAAAATTATTTTCTGCTTCCAATAGTACCCCGTGGCGTATGAGTAACGTTGAGTTTTCTTATGGCGTATTCTTTTCTACGAAAAAATGTTGCCCGCCTATATCCCAATTATCGAATTACATATCCTGATTTTCTATAAAATGGCTGAATTTATAGATAAGGGTGCCCTCTTACTTAGTTAGAGGTCAATATTTGGTGAAAAAATAACATACAAAATAACTAAGAAAATCAAACAGGACAACATTATTTCGAGAAAAGAAAACGCCATTAGAGTTGAATAAAGTAAAAAACAAATTTCAAACAGCATAGTCTACATTTTCAATTTTTGCAGCTATAATTCTGAAATTTTGTATTTGGAGCATTTATTATACACAAAGTGCTGTCAGCGAAAATTATCGATATCGGATGACTATAACATAGAGATCCCAAACCATGATTTTGGGCTAAAGAAAAAAGAGTACATTCTAGTTCTTCCATATCGAAAGTTAAACCATAATCTTAAAATATTGTTACTATATTGATTTTACTTATATTTAAGAAATTTGAAAGAAAATTTAAGATTTATTACACACTGCGGAACATCAAAATTAATTATTGAGCAATGTCGTGGAAGACTTTTCCACTCAGGAAAATGAGAGAAATCCGAATTTCATTGGCACGATATAGGTTAGTAAATCGCCCCAGCCTAATGAAAATAGGTATACATGTGAAACCACACGATTATTTATTATAATTGCATGTAAATTAATTTATTTTGTTTATATTTGTGATTTACACTTAGACACAGAGCAAGTTTGAAACATTAGGTTAAAAGGCGAATTATCAGAAAAAACGTTAATTTTTTAAGGTTATTTCGTTTTTAATTTTTGCTACTTGTTCAATCTCTGCACAAAAACTCTACGCACACGCAAATGTATGTATAGCAATATAATACACATCTACATACATATGTATATATGTAATTCAGCTCAGCCGAATCGAATCTTTCCTCCGTGCACGTATCTATTAGCGACCAGTTCAAGTGTTTGCGTTCAACTGAATTCGAACGCCACACCGAGTCGGCGGAGAATTCATTCCTACGTAAGCACTTCATACATATGCAATTGAGTATCAGAAGCTGTGCTAATTCGTTATCGCTTTTGCGGCACAAGCTAATGTGCTTGTTAAGACTTGGTAATTATTATCATCATCCGTTTGTTTGTATTGTAAATTGCGAACTTGCGAAGTCTCGCTCGCCATTGGATTGCCTTGCTCTTTTCTCAGTGAGTGTGGAAAATAAAACAAAGAAGGAAAAATGAAAAAAAAAAGTAAAGTCAAATAAAGAAAGAAATAATAAAATAAAGAAAGAAATAATAAAAAAGTCGATAAATATAAATAAGAGAGATAATTACACTTTAAAGTTTAAACCAAGGATGCATCGTAACGTTAATATTATCGTTTACCGAAAAAAAGCAATCGTTTCCGTTGAAACTATTCAGGTTTTTAACGTTTACACAATTATCAAAATAATTTATAGTCGCAAAATAACGATAATGAAATTATCGAAATAATACCATTTCGTTGATTAGCGAAAAGAAATTATCAAAATGATTTCATTTCGTTGATTAGCGTTATCATAACCAAATTTATAACGTTGAAATGCTTAGTTCGCTCGCAATGCCGTCGCGAACAATCGGCCGAGTACTCGCATACATACATATATGCATATGCACACGAACTGCTACGAGAGACAGCTGTGTATGTATGCGCCTCGTGCAGGCAATCTTTTTGTTGATTTACTTCGTTTCAACGTTACCGGTTGCATTTTGATAATTTAGTTTTGTGAATTATCGAAACGAAATGGTTTTGATAATTTAGCGTTGCGAATTAACGAAACAAAACCATTTTGATAATTTAGCATTGTGAATTAACAAAACGAAATAGAATCCGTTCGTTCGTTAAGCATCTCTGGTTTAAACTAAATGTATAATTGCTTTGTATATTAGCGCGGTAGAAATTTTATTTTCCTAACAAAACTTTTCAAATTCATGCGCAACAAATATTTCTCTTAAGCTCTTTACTTTGTACTTTTTGATGTGTAAACATCTTTGCTGTAGCTACGAGTAATTTCGAAAAACAGGTAAAGTTTACGCGTAAACATGTAAATGCGTAAACGAGTAAACATGTAAATGCGTAAACCGTAAATGACCTTGGCATTTTCAGTGGTAGGTAGGTAGCTAGGCATGTACTTACAAATGCTTGCATGCATAGTCGTGCAAATGCAAATATCAGCAACAACAGCAACGAAGCGAAGCGAATAGGCAAAATAAAAAGGGCCAACCTGTTTGAACATGTATGGATATGCACACCTACATCTACCTATCTAATTTTCTGAGCAATATTGGTATCAAATGAAAGGTTTTGAGCAGGACTTCGATATGAAGCTCTTTTCATTGGGACCCTAGGCCGGTTCTCCAGATATGGGTCAAAACGATGACCCTGATGATCCTGGAATGTTTCTGAGCAAAATTGGTATCAAATGAAAGGTTTTGAGCAGATCTTCTACACGGAGCTCTTCTCTTTATGATTCCTATGTCGGGTCCCGAGATATGGGGAAAAACGAGGACCTGGATGATCCTTGAATGTTTATGAGCAATATTGGTACCAAATGAAAGGTTTTGAGCAGGGATACTACATGGATGTCTATTCTTTATGATGTCTAGGTCGGGTCCCGAGATATGGGCCAGAATGAGGACCGGATGATCCTTGAATGTTTCTGAGCAATATTGGTATCAAATAAAAGGTGTTGAGCAGGGCTTTCACATAGAGCTCTATTCATTTTATGAGTCCTAGGTCGGGTCCCCAAATATGGGTCAAAATGTGACCCCGGATTAACCCGGAATGTTTCTGAGCAATATTGGTATCAAATGAAAAGTGTTGAGCAGGACTTCTATACGGAGCTCTACTCTTTATGATTCCTAGGCCGGGTCTCCAGATATGGGTCAAACGTGGACTCTGATGATCTTGTATGTTTCTGAGTAATACAAAACAAAAGAAAATAAAATATCAAAATTTAAAAACCAAAAACCAAAACAAACAAAAACAACAAAATAGTAGCAGTCACAATGACAACAAAAATTACAAAAACGATAGTCGCATTTTAATCCATAGAAAACCAGGAAAAAAAGGAATAAGGAAAAGGGAATAAATATCAGATTTCGAAACTGTTTACACGTCAATGTTCATGAATACTCTTTATTCACCCTTTAATTTTTTTTATCTCTTATTTTTATAATTCCTTTGTTTTATGTACACCCACCAACAGCATATGATTATAACAAAAAAATTTTAAATTCCATTCGGGGTTCTTATCTATTTTGTTTTTGTTTGTTTGTCAATCTTCATATATACATATGTATCTGTTGTACTTTTGAACATTGGACTCTTTTAGACTTAATATTTTATTTTAGATAAAACTTTGGTATACTGCTCGTCTTTATTATTCTTATTATAATTCTATTAGTCTGTTATTCTCCAAAGTTATCAACATGCCGAGACTATTGCTCTTGTTTCGTTTTTGTATTGTTATTTTTGTATACGTCCTGAAAGAATATTTTTATTTTTTTATTTTTCAAAACCTTAAGTTTTGTTTTTATAAGGCACAGGATTTCAACCAAAAGTAGTTTTCCTTACCAAGTTATATTACTAATTTTGTGTTTATAATTGCATAGTATATTTTTAGCCGCAACTGTAAAACAGTATATATTTAGACTACATAAAATATCAACAGCGTTCAACTGCACGTACATATGAGTAGTCCACTCACAAAAGTCCCTATGTGAATATTTCATATTAAGCCACAAAGTAGAAAAAACAAAAATATAATTTTGAATGTGTAATCGTATTTAATACTATTTTTTTCAGAATACGGAAGGATTTTGCAATAAATTCTTAATGGACATTAGAAACCTTTAAATACTGTTAAATCTATTATATAAAAATGAATGTGTGGGTGTATGTGTGTGTGTGTGTGTGTGTGTGTGTGTGTGTGTGTGTGTGTGTGTTATTTATGGACTCCCAAAGTAATCAACCGATCTTTATGAAATTTTCACAGTAGATTCATATGGTATATGCGCTGGTGATAGGGTATACAGACTTTCGGAAAAGCGGGAACTTCCCGGAATATGGGCTAAAAAAAGTAAAGGTAAAGGTAAAGGTAAAGGTAAAGGTAAAGGTAAAGGTAAAGGTAAAGGTAAAGGTAAAGGTAAAGGTAAAGGTAAAGGTAAAGGTAAAGGTAAAGGTAAAGGTAAAGGTAAAGGTAAAGGTAAAGGTAAAGGTAAAGGTAAAGGTAAAGGTAAAGGTAAAGGTAAAGGTAAAGGTAAAGGTAAAGGTAAAACTAAATGAAAAAGAAAGAGAAAGGGAAATGTAGAGGGAAACCCTCATTATAACATACACATTTCTTCGTCGCTGCGAAGCGGGACGGGTATCTGCTAGTAACACTGCTCTACAGCCAAAAAATACTCTGAACGCAACCATCCTTTCTAAATGTAAAATCGGTCGCTGATTCCGAAAATCGGGTTCATTTTTAATTCTATGGGAAGGTTTTTGAGATATCGGCAATTTACCGTTATTTGGCCAATGTGTCCACTTAATCCTGTATATCTCTTTAACACAGTGAGTTATATTCCTTACGGTGACACCAAACGAAAGAAAATTAAATTTCCTTTTCACGGCTCCTATAACATTTTTCTCTAACTCTTATAGTTTCTGAAATATTGACGATTAAATTTTAATTTTTTCGATTTTTTACGATTTTTTGAAGAAAAAATTAACTTTGTCAGGCAATATCTTTAAAACCAATATTTTTACCTTCGGTTTTACTCCTTTTCATGAAGCTCCATTCTATTACCAAAAAAATAAGCTATCAACGATGAAAATCCATTGTAAAATGGAAAAGTTATAGGCGATCAAGTAAATACAGCCAGGTCGCGCAATGCCTCTGCACGCGTACATTCTATGCATATTGTACCAATACCTACACATCTGCAGTAGCAGCACATTGGCAGCGCGGTAGATACAAGCCCATTTACGGGTATAACATGCATAAAATATACCCGTGTAGAGGCATTGTGCGACTTGGCTGTATTTACTTGATCGCCTATAACTTTTCCATTTTACCATGGATTTTCTTCGTTGATAGCTTATTTTTTTGCTAATGGAATGGAGCTTCACGTAAAAGATTAAAACCGAAGGTGAAGACATTGGTTTTAAAGATATTGTCTGACAAAGTCAATTTATTCTTCAAAAAATCGTAAAAAATCGAAAAAATTAAAATTTAATCGTCAATATTTCAGAAACTATAAGAGCTAGAGAAAAATGTTATAGGAGCCATGAAAAGGAAATTTAATTTTCTTTCGTATGGTGTCACCCCAAAGAAGATAACTCACTGTGTTAAAGAGCTATACTGGATTAAGTGTACCCATTGGCCAAATAACGGTAAATTGCCGATATCTCAAAAACCTTCCCATAGAATTAAAAATGAACCCGATTTTCGGAATCAGCGACCGATTTTACATATAGATAGGATAGTCACGTCCAAAGTACAGACAAAAAATTTCATTTTGTGATCCAGTGTAATCTATAAAAACTCAATATCGAGAAAATTTCACATAGACAGTTTTGAGAATGGACTACTCATGAAATGAATTGTATAGATAAAGACATAGATTTGGTAATTGTACCTTTCATGAACATGATTGATGAGCGATTAAAGTAAGTTCTAGAAGAGGAGGTGATATCAGCCGGCAGTCGGGTCTAAATGCCGACAGGCCCGGGTTTATATCGCGACACGGACTGCCACTCCGGCTGTACTACTCAAAAATTCTGTGGAGTTACTTTATTGTTTCTGGCCGTTTTTATTTTTAATAATTACTTCATTTTTGAGCTTTTTAACGACCAAGTAATGGAGTGTTTTTAATCAGTATTATAACAGAAACAACGCGCTGACGCAAACAGCACTTAAGTATGTGAGTATTCGAATGTTTACTTATTTTTTACAAATTAACACAAATATTTGGCCGCTGTGGTGCAGTGGGTAGAGTGCTCGCCTGCTGTGCCATAGGTCTCGGGTTAAAATCACGGTCCGAGCCAAACACCAAAAACTATTTTTCTAATTAGTAAAAATCCAATTATTGGGTTTTTTAATAGCAGCGGTCACCTCTCGGCAGTGGACGGCATACCCTCCGAGTGTATTTCTGCCATGAAAAAGCACAAAAGGAGCACACCTCGAATTGGGAGAGAAGCTCGGCCATAAAACTCGTCAGAGTTATAATAGCGCCATTGTATTATATTATTATATGATATAACACAGATATTTCAATGTGCTTCTCAGAAATTAGTGCGCAGCCATTTCAACTTAACTAATAAAATTCGTTAAATTTTTAGTTGAAAACTTGTTTTCATTAAACTAAAGCTAAACTAAACAAAATGTTTATTGACTGACGAAAGGTAATAAAAATCTCGACAATATTTGATTTTTTTTCAAGATGTAAATATTGCTTGCCGGAAAATGTGTAATATTCATTTGAGTAGTTCACATTCAAACAGGGCTATGTGAACTTTTTTCGTTTTTGAGTTTTTGATGGATTGTGAAGACAAAGCATTTATTGCAAAATCCTTATAATAATAATACAATGGCGCTATTATAACTCTGACGAGTTTTATGGCCGAGCTTCTCTCCCAATTCGAGGTGTGCTCCTTTTTGTTTTTCCTACTAATTGGGTGGACCTACAGTTTTATGCCGGCTCCGAACGGCGAATGCATTTTTTGTGAGAAGCTTTTTCATGGCAGAAATACTCTCGGAGGGTATGCCGCCCACTGCCGAGAGGTGACCGCTGCTCTTAAAAAACCCAATAATTGGATTTTTACTAATTAGAAAAATTTGTTTGGCTCGGACCGTGGTTTGAACCCGAGACCTCTGGCATAGCAGGCGAGCACTCTACCCACTGCACCACAGCGACCACCGCAAAATCCTTACGTATTCTGAAAAAATAGCATTATACACATTTTCAAAAGACTCTTTGATTTCATTTATAAACTTTCAAAGGACTCTATTTGAAAAAAAGTTGCGCATACGCGTAGGCAAACACTGGTGTAATTATTATGTGTTTCAATTTCAAAACTAAATATACTGTTTCAAAACTATGTCTGTGTCATATTGCGGCTAAGCTTTCAAGTAATAACAAAAAATATTTAAATAAAATAGAGCTTGATACAGTAGTGGTTTTTGTGACTTAATATGAAAAATGAACATAGCCCTGTTTGCAAGTGGTGGACTACTCATATGTAGAGTGAATTGTTACCCTGCAAAAAAATGTGCGATCAATCCCGAAAGAGATTTGTCCTCGATTGATCTATTTCGAGAACAATCGGTCCACAATTAGTCCCCGATTGTTCCCGAACGGGTATAAATGTAGACTAATTGTGGACCAATTTTTCCCTAACGGGTATAAATGTAGATTAATCGCTTTCATCCCGAACGGGTATAAATGTAGATTAATCGCTTTCATTCCGAACGGGTACAAATCTAGATTCCTTAAATGTAGACATTTTACAAAAATATGCAATGTATTTAAAAAATTGTAGAACAACCGGTAAAACGAATTGAACACCCTTTTTTAATAACAATTTTAACAAAATGTTGCCTAAAATATCCTATGAAAAAATTCTTTACATTACGCTCATATAATGCATACTCAAAACTTACAATTTTTTAAATTTATTTAATGAGATTTTTTTACAAAAGTAAAACATTATATAATCTTTATTTAAATATGCATGAACAATTACAATTTTTTAAGGAAAAATCTACATTTGTACCCGTTCGTGCTGAAAGCGATTGATCTACATTTGTACCCGTTGGGGATGAAAGCGGTTGATCTACATTTGTACCCGTTCGGTATGTTAGTGATTAATCTACATTGGTACCCGTTCGGGTATACAAGTTGAACAATTAGTCTCTTCATAGGACATGCTCGAACAAATGCGATCAATTCACTCCATATAAGGGGATGTAAAATTGTATTGGTCGCATGCTCCCTTGCGATTGATCCCGGACAAGTCCCGGATTAATCGCATTTTTTGCAGGGTAGTGTAACAAATACCGTATACACATATATGAGCGCATAGCTTAAAATGTACATACATATAAAATGTAAACTTATCGGATTGGAATGTAATCTTTTTTCAATCACTTATAACAGAGCAGCCCATTTTTCCAACCAAGTACTGGGAGCTCTGGCGCCAAATTGGTTTAACACGCGCAATTCTCATTTACAAAAAAAAAAAAGAAGAAGAGAAATCATAAATTTATTTCTAACATAATTAGATAATTAACTTTTTAGTTTATGCGTTGAAATTCGCAAATGGGAATTACGTTAACGTTTTTTTCCATATAAAAAATCATATTCAACTAGTTACCGCTCACTATCACCGTGAAGCATGTGCTAAAAGCAAAACGAAACGAAACAAAACAAGTAAGGAAGCCTAAGTTCGAGTAGAATCGAACATTAGATACTCAGCTGTATGCTTTCATTGTTTGTTTGCGTTTGTTCGATATAGGGTGTATTTTATATGACACGAGTGCTGCATAAACAGGGCGCAGCCACGCCCATTTTCAAAATTTGTATCAATCATCCAAATAAGCATATAAATATTATTGTTAGTGCAAAATTGCATCCCTCTATGACTTTTAGTTACCCGAGCTTCTCTCCCAATTCGAGGTGTGCTCCTTTTTGTTTTTTCCTACTAATTGGGTGGACCTACAGTTTTATGCCGGCTCCGAACGGCGAATGCATTTTTTGTGAGAAGCTTTTTCATGGCAGAAATACTCTCGGAGGGTATGCCGCCCACTGCCGAGAGGTGACCGCTGCTCTTAAAAAACCCAATAATTGGATTTTTACTAATTAGAAAAATTTGTTTGGCTCGGACCGTGGTTTGAACCCGAGACCTCTGGCATAGCAGGCGAGCACTCTACCCACTGCACCACAGCGGCCAACTAACACATGTTATAAAAGTGTATAAACCAAGTTTCGTCATAATATCTCAGTTATTTGTCGAGTAATAGGCACGTAGATTCCTTTGTATAAAAAGAGGCGGTGCCACGCCCATTTTCCAAACTTTTTTATTTTTTGTTTCCGGTCTATTGTAGAACTCATGTCACAAAATTTCAGTGATAGATCTTTATATTTGACAGAGATATCGCTTAAAATGTTTTTATTAGGTCACTTTATAATACCCATATATAAAAGTGGGCGTGGTCGTCAACCGATTTTGGTAATCTTTCGTCCACACATTTGGCTAAGTAAATATATCACGCGTACCAAATTTCATCGATATATCTTTAACGGTTTCTGAGTTATGGCTTATAAAACTTTCAATATTTGCCCCTTAATAAGTGGGCGTGGCACCGCCCATTTTCCAAAATTTTTATAATTTTTGTTTTATTTCCCTAGTTGGTCTCCTGCCACAAAATTTCAGTGATAGATCTTTATATTTGACAGAGATATCGCTTAAAATGTTTTTATTAGGCCCCTTTATAGTTCCCATATATAAAAGTGGGCGTGGCCGTCAACCGATTTTGATAATTTTTCGCCAAAACATTTGTCTAGGTAAGCAAATTACGCATACCAAATTTCATCGATATATCTTCAACGGTTTCTGAGTTATGACATATAAAACTTTCAATGTTTGACCCTTAATAAGTGGGCGTGGCACCGCCCATTTTCCAAAACTTCAACAAATTTCTTCATAAGGGCCTGAGCTCAATACGTGGGTAAAATTTTATCACTCTAGTTATATTAGTGGCTGAGATACCAAATTTCCGATTTTTTCTATATAGGAAAAGTGGGCGTGGTCATGGTCCGATTTCGCCCATTTTCAATACCAACCGTCCCAGTCTCGATACCAACTTGCATTTCAAATTTCATCAAAATATCTCAATTTTTACGCGAGTTATCCTGCGTACGGACGGACGGACGGACGGACGGACGGACGGACGGACGGACGGACGGACGGACGGACGGACGGACATGGCTCAATCGATTTCTCTTTTCACCCTGATCATTTTGATATATATAAGTCCATATCTATCTCGATTATTTCATTATGTTACAATCCACCGTTATGAAATCAAAATTATAATACTCTGTGTACTAGTACAGCTGAGTATAAAAATCGGGACGTAAAACAAAAATTGAACAGTCAGACTGCAGGGCATTTCGATCAGCGTCAAGTCTCAAAGCTTGGAAAATCCAGCTTTTGTAAAATAAATATATGTATTAATTTATGTATGTATGTATAGAAGGGCGCTAAATGTGTGCGTGATATTAAAAACGATATTTTATTGTGGCTTGGGCCGGCATAAATGCGACTTGATCAAATATGTAAATAAATGCTGGTTTGTGTTGTGAGAGTCATTATGTACATATATTTATTATATGTATTTTTGTATGTACTATACACATTTTGTCGTTGAAGCTTCATAATCGCCTAAGTGAAACTTTCATAACCGTTTATGCCAAAATTGAGATTGGCCAAACTTTAACTTCAGTAAATTTGGTTTTTTGGGAAGCTCGGGAAACCCTATACTTCCTTATGCCATTCTTTTCAGCTCTGAAGTCGTAGTGTTGGGCGTCAGGAATTTAATTTTAATTTTTGGCACAAATGCCGGTTATGAAAGTTTCACTTAGGCGGTTATGAAGTTTCAACGACGTTATATTTATACAATTGGGAGCAGCAAATGGAACGATCGCGAAAGGAGGAGCGCGATTGCCTACGTGCGCCGTGTGTTGGCAACCAACCACCCTCCGCAACCACCCACCCAACGATGCCTTATTTGAATGGCGCTCTGGGAGCGTCCAATTCTTGGTATTCATTTAAATGTGGTTTTAAATTGTTTGCATAAAAAAAATATTTAATTTTGACGCTTATTATATGTATGTGAATGTGTGAAGTTGAGTAAACAGATGAAAGAGCAGTGATATTTAAAACAACCCAAAATAAGTGATATGTAAATATTTAGATGGTAGTAGGTAGGTACATATTTATATATGTATGTTTGCATGTAGAATCAGATGTACATATAAACATATTTATGCATACAAGTGTAGGTATATTGATCATTGGTTTATAAATGGTTTTTAACACCGTACCTATTTATATTTTCCTGATTTTGGTGTTTCCTTTGTTCACGTGATCTCGATCGATGATCGTGGCTCGATTTTCAAAGTTTGACTAAATTATAAAAGAAGAAAATTCTTGTAAACATTGAATTTTGAATTACTTCAAATTAGGCGGTTATAGCGTTAAGGCAAGGAAGTATAAAAAACTGCTGCATTTACAATCAAAGTCTTGAGAATGGCTAATGAACTTTAAGTGTGGATAAAATTGAAGAGATATTACCTATAAGTATTACTTCGTTTCTTGGTAATAGTTAAAGTGCCAAAAGGGGTTCAAGAGAGGTCCAAACCCAGCTGCTATTAGGATTAAGATCATGTCGTGACTTTTATAAAGTCAAAAATGCTCTACGGAAGTTCTGAGGAGTGTAGCCGGACTGGCAGTCTTTGGCCGAATACAAGGTACCCAGAACCGACTACCATAGGTACGTACGTACGATAGATTATGCAGGAATGTTATTTTATTATTGCTCTGATCATAGCACATATAACGCCTGTATGATTTACCAAAAAAGAAAAAAAAAAAAAAAACAAGAATTGTATTCGGTTAGCAATGGCCGCTTGATTGCTGTAATGCTTTACTCACATTTGTAGAAAATATATTTTATAAAAAACTAGATGACCCGGCAGACGTTGTTCTGCTAAAATTTATTCCTATGAAGCCTAAAGAAAAGTCTTTGATTACCGTATTTCTAACCATTTCTTGTCTATTCTCTGAATAAAAGTTATAGTTATATTCGCCGAGACAAACCTACTTCCCCCGATCCCTATCTCAATCCCTATCTCTATTTCGGTCTCAATCTCAATCTTAATCTCAATCTCAATCTTTATCCCTATCACCATCCCTATCCCTATCCCCATCCCTATCCCTATCCCAATACCCCATCCCTATCACTATCCCTATCCCTATCCCTATCTCTATCTCTATCTCTATCTCTATCTCTATCTCTATCTCTATCTCTATCTCTATCTCTATCTCTATCTCTATCTCTATCTCTATCTCTATCTCTATCTCTATCTCTATCTCTATCTCTGTCTCTATCTCTATCTCTATCTCTATCTCTATCTCTATCTCTATCTCTATCTCTATCTCTATCTCTATCTCTATCTCTATCTCTATCTCTATCTCTATCTCTATCTCTATCTCTATATCTATCTCTATCTCTATCTCTATCTCTATCTCTATCTCTATCTCTATCTCTATCTCTATCTCTATCTCTATCTCTATCACTATCTCTATCTCTATCTCTATCTCTATCTCTATCACTATCCCTATCCCTATCCCTATCCCTATCCCTATCCCTATCCCTATCCCTATCCCTATCCCTATCCCTATCCCTATCCCTATCCCTATCCCTATCCCTATCCCTATCACTATCTCTATCCCTATCCCTATCCCTATCCCTATCCCTATCCCTATCCCTATCCCTATCCCTATCCCTATCCCTATCCCTATCCCTATCCCTATCCCTATCCCTATCTCTATCTCTATCTCTATCTCTATCTCTATCTCTATCTCTATCCCTATCCCTATCCCTATCCCTATCCCTATCCCTATCCCTATCCCTATCCCTATCCCTATCCCTATCCCTATCCCTATCCCTATCCTTATCACTATCTCTATCCCTATCCCTATCGCTATCCCTATTCCTATCCCTCTCCCTATCCCTATCTCTATCCCTATCCCTATCCCTATCGCTATCGCTATCCTTATCCCTATCTCTACCTCTACCTCTACCTCTATCTCTATCCCTATCCCTATCCCTATCCCTATCCCTATCCCTATCCCTATCCCTATCCCTATCCCTATCCCTATCCCTATATCTATCCCTATCACTATCCCTATCTCTATCCTTATCCCTATCCCTATCCCTATCCCTATCCCTATCCCTATCCCTATCCCTATCCCTATCCCTATCCCTATCCCTATCCCTATCCGTATCCCTATCCCTATCCCTATCCCTATCCCTATCCCTATCCCTATCCCTATATCTATCCCTATCACTATCCCTATCTCTATCCTTATCCCTATCCCTATCCCTATCCCTATCCCTATCCCTATCCCTATCCCTATCCCTATCCCTATCCCTATCCCTATCCCTATCCCTATCCCTACCCCTATCCCTATAGCTACCTACCTTTACCTTACTGGGACCGTTCATCACCATCCGGGCCCACTACTTTAGCCATCTCTGGGAAACAGCCTTAGAAATCACAATGACAATAACTGTATGTATGTGGAAGCCTGCTCAACGCTTTTCATTTGCTACCAATATTGCTCGAAAACATTCAGGGGTTATCCGCGTCCACGCTTTGACCCACATCTTGGAACCCGGCCTAGGCATCACTATTTAAAAAGCTCTTTGCTGAAGTCCTCCTCAACAGCTTTCATTTGATACCAATATCGCTCAGAAACTTTCCAGGGTCACTCGGTCCCACGTTTTAACCCATATCTAGGAACCCGGCCTAGGTATCGCAATAAAAATAACTTTATGTTGAAGGCCTGTTAAACACCTTTCATTTGATACCAATATTGCTCGAAGGCTTGGTGGATCGATCTGGGTCCTCATTTAGGCCTGTATTCCGGGAAGCTCCCAATTTTTCGAAATTCTATATACCCTACTATGTGCACTAACACCACATGAATCTACTGTGAAAATTTCATAAAGAACGGTTGGTTACTTTGGGAATTTATAGAGGACACACATCCACAGATGCACACATACGCACATACACACCGATTTTTCCAATTTTCGGACTTTTCCGGAGGGATTTTCCAAAATTTTCTTGCGTACGAACCATCTCCTCGAGAATACGAACAACTGACAAAAAATTTTACAGAAATCGGCCCAGCCGTTCTCATCTGATGAGGTTAGTAACATTTTTTACACCATTTTTATATATATAGATATACTAAGCACCTAGTAGGTACGTAACCAAGAGCGTGCGCTTATTGCTTTCCAGTTATGCACATATTAACAAAAATAAAATGAGTAATCGCTTAAATTCCATTTAAAAATTTTATAAATACGTATATGTTTTATATTTGACTTAGTATACAACAGAAATGTGTATTACATTTAAGGGACATTTATTTATCAACATGTGCATATAAATCTAATCTATAATGACTTTGCTTAAATTTTAAATTAAGCTTTTTCTTTTATTTTATAAAACAAGCTTTCAAATTTAACAATGAAAATTATAACGTAAAAATTTTAAAATCTTTGTGTGACATTTTTGCAATTTACAAAAAAAAAAATTGAATACTTAAATAATAAATTATCTACATATGTATCTTAATATTAAAAATATTTTTACTAAAAATGTAAATTATGTATATACAGTTATTGAGCTTATATACTAAGGTCGGTATTCATAGAAAATAAAAAAAAAAGGTTTTAAAGCGCTATTTTCGCTTTTAACAGCTTTATAAATCTATTTTTATTTTTTTATGAATAAGGTGGTACTTATATACAAACATGCATATATGTACATTCACATAAATTTATAATAAAAATTTAAAAATAAAATATCTAGTTGTTTATAATCACATCTCATCACATTTTGCCATCCCAAACTTCTGGCATATTCAATTCTGCGCCGCACCTCGTATTATCATCCATACCACAGGGATAAAAGTGTTGCCATTTTTTAATGTAACGATACACATTGGCGCCGGGACTTTTTGTTGTTTTAGTCTTAAGTAATGAAAAAATAATTATTTTATTTTATAAACTATATAATAGAAAATAATTTCAAACTGTAGTACCTGATTTTGAGCCACCAATTTATAAGCCAACTCCAAATATTTATTGACAACGGCATGCGTTAAAAGATATTGTGTTGCTTCCAATTGTTTTTCACTCGGTTCATAACGTCCATAATCACCCAAAAATGTAACGGCCAATGTATTGTTTGCATAAGTATTGGCATAATCCCAACCGCGACCAACATAAACATTGCCATCGTCGCCAACCTTTAAGTTTTAATAGAAATTTTAATATAACTTTTAATAAAATAAATTTCAATTTTTTGTTAGTGCTCATCATTCGATTGTTTTGCTTCGATATCAAATTCTACTACTAAATGTTTGCCAAAAAAATTTTTGTCACACTTTTAGATACTTTCGCTTATTAAAGGGTTAATGGGACTCTGGTCAAAGTTTTCTAATTGATGCAAAAATGAACGAGTAAAATATAGTATCCGACCTGCATTTTCTTCTATTTGTATCCATTCTTTTCAACAGGGCTCTAAGCTCTAATCAGTATTGCCGGTTTGATGCAGTCGTATCAAATGGAATACTTTTTTAAGCCAAAGATACGGAGATATTTTTTATTTTGGCGTGGAACAAATCTGATACTCTGAAAAAAAAAAAACGTTGTAAATCTAAAGACTTTCGCTGTTAAATCAACTACTTTCCGCAGTTGAAATGTGCCCAACAACGCTCCGTTGTTGTTTCAAAGGTGCGAGCGTTGTTGATTTCAGTCAATAACGGAGATTGTTGGAAAAAAATTTCACCTAAAAATAATTTTTTTTTTGCATTTTACTCTTCATCTTCTCTCCGCCCGGGTCCCAACTGCAAATATGTAGCCTCCACTTGTTCTCCTATTCTTCTCTCCTTCTTATCATTCACTGGTTGCTCTCTTTATTTCTTATTCTGATTTTTCTTCTTTATTTTATATTCTCCTCCGGATTCGAACCATGATATCAACCTAAAATTCTATCCAATCATCACGTAGTGGAACATTCAACATTATATTGAATTGTAGTAACCTATTTATACTTCCATTTCCTAAAAAGGAATCCATGAATTATTTGAATCATTGTAAAAACAAAATTTAAAAAAAATTGTTCTCATTAGTTTTGTTTACAACGGAAACTGTTGGGTCAAATACTTTTGCTTTTAAATCTACAATGGGTAGAAGATTGTTGCTAAAAATAAACTTTTGTTTGGATTTTTCTCTTCATCTTCTCCCCATCATTATTTTCTTGTTGGTTTTCTCACAAAAAAATATTTTCTCACAAAAAATTTTTTAAAAGCAAGCAAGTTTTTGAAACAACAACGGCCGTTTTTGAATAAATTGTTGGATCAAAAACTTTGCTGTAAAAACAAATACTTTTGCTGTTGAATCAAAGACGGAGATTCAACAGCCGAAAGTTGTTGGTTTAACTACGGGTATTTTTTTCAGAGTACCTTTTTAATCGGCGTGTAACCATATTAATGAAGTTTGGTACAATTTCATCCATATCAGAGAATATTAATGTATTATTTTTTATTTTTAAGATTTTCTTAAAAAATTTTAACAATCTGTGAACGCCAAGAAAAATGTGTTTTGTGAAAGTCTTTGAAAATACCAAAAATGGCTGGATCTTAAATGGACAACATTTGAGCAAACGTTTCTTAGGCATCACTGCCCATAGCATGGATTTTGACTTAGAGGAGGGCAGAGCAACAAATATTTAAGTATTTATTCAATGAGTCCAATTCATTCCAAGAATCAGCTCTGGCAACTAGATCACCCAGCTCGTTTGATCCATTGAATTTTATGGAACTTTTATATTACTCGGTACTATATCAAACCGATGTTTTCCTCTTCGTTGCCAAATCGAACGCTTTCGATAGATAAGTTGTAGAAAAACTAACAAAAACCAATATTTACGAAAAATAATTTCAAAATTTCACAAACAAATTATGCGAAACCGCCAATTTAAATAGTATGTGTCTACATGTGGTCAGCAAGCTTTTGGTAAATTTTCGATCTGAAATTGTATCGTTTGAATTTTTTCGGTGATATGAAAATAAAACCATGAAAGTATCAATTTGTGATACCAAATTTTTTGAGGCTGCGGCAATACTGGTTCTTATGGAAATTTACTACTATATTACAGACACTCTCACAAAAGAAAAAAAAAAAAAACAAAAAAAAGCCTAACCACAACAACAAAACCCTACTTTGGTTGTAGTTGAAATTTTGGAAAATCACAACGCTTAATTAATATTAAAAAATATTATAGAAATCGATCGAAAACTGATTTTAATTTAGCAAAAAATTACAAACATCTGTACAAGCAGTACGTGCGACAAAAAACTGTCTAGCTAGCAAACGCTTGACCATACAAGTTTTTTTTTTTTATTTTTTTTATTTTTTTTTTACATAAACCGCAAATATACATAAATACTTAACATGCATACATAGTATATAGCCTTAATTGTTATATATTCATAAATTCAACTCACATAAAAGTTGGCTTGTATGTCGGGTAGATTTTTTTCAGCTATTGCCGAATCTTGTATCGTACGCATTTTAATTGAGCATTTATAGACATTTTCACAAGGTTTCGATTGCACGCCAATGTGTGTGATAAGCACATATGGTATTGGATGTTTTAATGGTATTTGTATTGGTTTAGCCAATTCCGAGGCGCCCCACTGATCGCGATCGATCACCAGATGTCCATTTCCTAAATTTGGAACTAAGATACTTAAAATAAAAATTTCTTCAGAATGCAAAAATTTTGTTCTTAAATATTTACATAAATAGTACATACATGTGTAGATAGATACATATCTGTGTATTTTTGACAAAATTGTTAATATGTAAGTGATGAATAGATAAAAGTCTCCCCACAAAAGAGAAAGATGAAAGCATATATGTATGTATGTATATAGTACTTAATTATAAAGCTCACTAAAGAACTTGTCAAAATTCACAGTTATGTATGCTTGTAGTTTTTTGTTTTAATTCTTAACATTATCTTAAGCAATAAATGTATATATGCATTTTGGTTTCTACTTACATGTTCCATGCTCATAACTATTCCCAAACAATATGGGCCCAGGCTCGGATTTTTTATTACTTTGCTGCAACTCTATATAGATAACAACGCCAGCAACAATTATCACTACAATTACGAGTAATATCAACAGTTTAGATGATGTGGAGAGATTTTGAAAGACGGAGTTTGATACATTATTTCTATGTTGACTGATTCCTGTAAAAATATAGAAAATTATATAGAAGATGGATTAATGTTGATATTAAATTCAAACTATATCAATTATGTACATATATGTGCTATTTACAGAGACCCATCGATCTATCTGAAATATTTGCTATAGCAGTTTTTAGAAATAGCTGACTCGGTTTGAATTTATAACTTGACCATATATTTAATGCCTCTAAATGAGACTTTTACTCTTTGTAATATCTTAAGGCCGCTGTGGTGCAGTGGGTAGAGTGCTCGCCTGCTATGCCAGAGGTCTCGGGTTCAAATCACGGTCCGAGCAAAACACCAAAACAATTTTTCTAATTAGTAAAAATCCAATTATTGGGTTTTTTAAGAGCAGCGGCCACCTCTCGGCAGTGGGCGGCATACCCTCCGAGTGTATTTCTGCCATGAAAAAGTTTCTCAAAAAAAATGCATTTCGCCGTTCGGAGCCGGCATAAAACTGTAGGTCCACCCAATTAGCAGGAAAAACAAAAAGGAGCACACCTCGAATTGGGAGAGAAGCTCGGCCATAAAACTCGTCAGAGTTATAATAGCGCCATTGTATTATTATTATTATTATTATAATATCTTAAGGACTTTCTAGCTTCAAGCGTTACCCACTCAAAAAAAAAAAAAAAAAAAAAAAATAAAGATCGAATTGACTTACTACTGCCTATCAAATTTTAAATTTATTTTTATACAGACCCAATTTGCCACTGAGTGAAGTCGAGTTCGAATCGAGGTCGATTCGACGTCGGTTTGGGGAACTCGCCGGGGTGAACTCGAATCGAAGTTTTTATTTTATAAAAAAATCAAAGTCATTCCGACTTCGATTTATAACATCGGATCAATTTCGCCACGATGCCGGTGTATGTGGTGGCGTGTATTTTTTAACAAAGCGGGAATGAATTCATATGTACATCTCAACTTATTTTATACCCCGCACCTCTTAGTCACAATTTAGGCTACTAACTGCAGGATGAGTTTGAAGAACTGTCGTCCGAAGTGGAAACAGAGTGTAACCCACTGTGCGGCGCAGCGTTAAAGGCCTACTTCATTTAATTTGTATACATATATGTATACATATTCACTTCAAACACTTGCAAAAAAAGTAACGTTGATGTACACGGCATGAAGTGCATTACCTACTTTCAAGAAAAATTTAAAGAAATCTAAGCATGACTTAGAAAATATATTGAACAAAAATATGTATTTCATTTGTTTACAAATAATAAAAAAAATATTATGAAAAGATTACGCATTGTGAGCAGCGATTTTTGCGATTCAGGCGATGTACATATGTGCTTCACCAGTCAGTAAGTAAACATAATTCAAGTATCCTGGCTTTAATTACGTCTGTCTTCTGCTTTCTATAGAAATAATATATTATTCTTTACAGAAAGAAGTGCAGATCAAACGCTAGATGTTGTTTTGGAAAAACTGGAAACCATTCAAGAAACCCAAAAGAAGATGGTGAATTGTATTTATAGCTTTAAAATAAACCTGCTTTCGTCCAATAAAACCATTGTCGTAGAATTGTTTTCTATGCTCACTGCATTAGCGACTCCCCGACGTTCCAATACTCCAAGCATTCGTTATGAAGCTTTATCAAGTCGTATTGTACGTCGTCAAAGAGTCGGTTTTGCACGTCGCTATCTAGTCGTTATTGTATGTCGGCCACGAGTCGTTTTGGCACGTCGTCAATGACTCGTTTATGTGGCTCGCTAGTGAACTGTTCTTTACATCCACTTACGACTTCGCCGGCAGGTCGCACGCGACAGTCGCTGGCGAACGAATCTTTCACTAGAACGAGCCGGAATCGAATTCGATTAGAAGTCGTTTGGCAAATTGGGGACACATTGGAAATTTGCCAATGTGATAACTCTGCTCTGACCAAAGTTCAATTGCTTAATTTCCAGCTGCGTAAAAGCAAATCTGGTTTGAGGTAATTATTTTAAAATATTAAAATACCAGTGGCGTAGTAACGGGGGGGGTTTTGGGGACAAAACCCCCCCCGAAAGATTCGTTTTGTATAAAATTGATCTGACCATAAAACCATATTTAACTAAGAGATGCTTTATTAGCATACATTTCTTTTTCAGGAAAAAATCAATGAGAATAGAAATTTTCCAAATTGGTAATTCGAAATTTAGCGCTTTTTCACGAAGTATTATTTATAATTGTAGCATTTGTTGAGCCGTAGGAAAGTGCAAGAACCGTAGGAATTTCAACACAATTTACATTCTTTGTACTCATATTCGCTCTTTTGTGGTAAAATTCATACGATTCCTGCACCTTCCTACGGCTCAACAAACTCTACAATTATTATACGGTATTATTAACATGCTAATTACTCGACAAATTTTGATCAACTTTAACCACCAAAAATGAAATAATACTTTTCTAAAGCGAAATTTTACGCTGATTCCGAATATCATCTCCATTTTTTTGTGGCAGACCCATTTTTTCAGATATCGACAAAAATTTAGAAAAAGCCATATATGCAAGACATTTTGGTAGTCATCGTGGCAATTTGACATCTAGGAAGATCTGGTAGAGGGAGCTCCAACAAACATTTTTAGCCATCACACTCAAAAATTGGTCAAGTAGTTTGGTTACAATGGCAAACAGAATGAAAAAAATTGGAAAAAAAAAATAATTTTTTTAAAGAAATTTCAGATTTGACTGTCCTAAAATTAGAAAAATTTTATGGGGGACAAAAAGTTAGCCCCCTTATCCTATTTAATTGTGAACATTTTAAGACTAATATTGCAATAACCGGATGTACAGTTATTTATATTTATTTATTTTTATTGAAAGTCCTTAACCAAAACCGGAGGGTACTTAGTTAACAAAAAGTTACTTTATTACAAGACTATAGACCAAAAAAAGTAATATGCTGCCTAAAATTCGTTTCTTGTATACACATCTGGATAATTTCCCTACAAGCTTAGCTGCTGAAAGTAATGAACATGGTGAAAGATTTCATCAGGACTTAATAGTATTTGAAAGGCGATATCAAGGATCTTGGTACAAGCGTATGAGGGGAGATTATTTTTTGGACAATCATACGTGTAACAAATCCAGAAAATCACAAAAGAGTAGTCAAAAGTACTTACTCACATCCCTCATTATTTATCCTCTCCTTAAAATCGCGAAAAACAGATTAATTAATTTTTTTTCCTATTAATCGCTGTTCTGAGACACATTTTGTACTTCAAAACACATAATAAATGGAATGAAATAATGTTAAGTATTACTACTCAATGAAGTTCTATGAATAAACCCAATTTTTGTTGTTGAAATCTTACTCTTCCGAAAAATTTTTCGTTAAGGACTTTCAATAAAAATAGATAAATATAAATAACGGTACATCCGATTATTGCAATATTAGTCCCAAAGTGTTCACAATTAAATTCTCTATAGGATAGGGGGGCTAACTTTTTGCCCACCATATAATTTTTCTGATTTTGGGACAGTTGAATCTGAAATTTCTTTAAAAAAGTTCGATTTTTTCCAATTTTTTTCATTCTTTTTGCATTGTAACCAAACTACTTGACCAATTTTTTGGTGTGATGGCAAAAAATGTTTGTTGGAGCTCCCTCTACCAGATCTTCCTTGGCACGATGTCTAATAAAACTTTTTGATGCACTTATGTGATACAATGTCTTGCATATATGGCATTTTCTACATTTTTACCGATATCTCAAAAACTGGGTCTGCCACAAAAAAACGGAGGTGATATTCGGAATCAGCGTAAAATTTCGCTTTAGAAATATATTATTTTATTCTTGGTGATTTTTTTTGTCCAGTAGTGTTACAGAAAAGTAACGCCAAAAATTTCAATAAAAAATTGGATAAGAAATTCAACTGGTGAAGATAGGCTGAACGGACTTGCCCTAATGAGTATTAACAGAAATATCGATATCACAGTGGAAAAAGTTATTCACAGATTGGCACAAATACATAAGAAAATCAATCTGCGATTTCAATAAATTGAATTATATTAATTAAAAGAATTTAATGTAATTATTTTTTCCAACATACATTTATTCAAATTTCAAGTTTTCCGATATTTGTGTACTAAAATGTTAAATTCTAGTCTGAAATAATTACATTTTTTTCATTTGTAAAAAAAATTGTAGTTTTTTGGTAATTTTAATTTTGGTAATTTTTTACATTGTCTGTAACCCCCCCCGAAAAATTCTCTTACTACGCCACTGTAAAATACCATTAACTGAAGTGCTTAAAAATTAATTTATAAATATATATAGTTAATTCATCCTGTAAGTACCAACATATATGTATGTACGTATGAATTTAGTTACTAACGTTTCGTTGTGATTGCCGCTGCAAGTGCGGAGGCGGAGCTGGTGATACCATAACGTTTGCGCGCTTTTTGCGAATTCACTTTTAATAATAATTTCATTTTATTTGTTTATTTATTCCGGTATTTGCATTTGCATCTGTATTTAATTTAGTACTGCTACAAGAGCTAAATGCTTGATATTTCCGGTGGAAAAAATTATGTGTTTATTAATATTATTTTTGTTTTTTTTTGTTTCTTTTTTTTGTAATTGAGTCAAAACCCTTCCACAATATGTATGCATTTAATTAATTCCTTATACGAGTACTACATTTAGTTTGCGTATACTCAATTTTTTTTTAAAAACAAGTATTTTTTGTTAAAAAATTATGATATTGATCTGAATATGGGCAATCAAATACATATGAGTATTCAACTGTCAAAAGTGGCTATGTGAATTTTTCATATTAAACTCCAAATTAGCAAAAACCACCACGGCCTCAAGCATAATTTTATTTGAATTTTTTTGTTTGTTATTAACTGACATCTTAGCCCATAAGGGATTAAGGGATATAAAGAAATAAAACCGTAAAATGACAGATTTTTGCAAATTCAATACTAAATTGTTTACATAGCTAGTTTTGCGACAGTATTACAACGCATGATAATACGATTCTTCTTACAAAACCTCCCTCCTTCTCTCTCTTAGCGCAGAAAAACGCTCGAGAACCGGCGCGAAGGGAGACCTACACTACGTTGGGAAGATCAGGTAGAAAGCGACTGTTTAAAGTTGGCTAAAAGTATGGACATTAATGAATTGAGAAGCTTAAAATTTACTCTTATAGTATAGATCAGGCGATTCTGGTGAAAATAAAATGGTTTTAGAATTTTGAGCGCCGCTTATATGAGGCGACACCAAAGTGTGTCATGGCGTATGAGTGACCTATTTTAGATAAATAAAACAGAGAATTTTGAAAATGTACTATAAATGAAACTTATAGACTTTTGAAAGAGTATTTTTTATTAAATGCTTTTTTCAGAATACGGAAAGATTTTGAAATAAATTTTAAATGGACATTGTACACCTTCAAATACTAGGTTTGTTTCTTATTAAACTAGCAGCTAGCTGTCAAGTGAGCAAAACGGAAAGAATGGCGCTCATAAAGAGAGAAACGAACAGAAAATCAAGAAACGGAAAAATTGTAAAAATTAGCGATTCATAATTTGAATGCTATTTTTGACTGTTAATGGTTATTTTTTCTAAAAAAAACATTTCATTTTCGTTATTTCTATTTCAAAGATTCAGAAAATTTCAAAAGTAACAAAATCAAAAGTATTCGTTTGTTTATTTTTTCAACAGCTGTTTCTTACTTTGGCAGCAAATAATTTCAGCTAGTGAAAATTTTACTAGCTGAAATTTGGAGCTGTCTATGGCTCTCTCCTGCTATTTGTTTGACTCAAGAAACGATTTGCCAGCCGAAACTTGGCTAACTATTCATAACTAGCTAATAATAAACGAATCTACTGCTACACAATCCATCAAAAACTCAATATCGAAAAAAAATTACATAAACACTTTTGAAAGTGGACTACTCATATGTTCATATGGGCACTTTTTCATAGACTTATTTGGTTCATAAATTTCCATTCATTATGTACTATGTATATCGTTTTCTTTTCTGAAAATAATGTTGCCCCTTTGGCTTTTATTTGCCATCTTTAAATATTAACTTTTCAGCCATTAAATATTAACTTTTCGCAAGAGAAAACACCATTACTTGTATAAATATCTTTTAATTCGCACAATATTTGATCAGCAGTGGAGTCAAAGCAAAACAGCTGATTTTGTTTTTAACGGCTTTGTGCTCTTTGAGGTGTGTTGTGTTAGCTTTTCATAATATTTGGTTTGCTTATCTTATTGATCGCGGTTAATGCAAAAAAAAAAAAAACAATGCAGAAAAACAATTCTTCTAATAATAATTTATTACAATAAAATTAATTTCAAATATGAGCAAAAATCGCACAATTTCAATCAACAGTGGAGTCAATGCAAAACAGCTGATTTTGTTTTTAACGATTTTGTGCTCTTTGAGGTGTGTCAGCTTTTCATTTAGTTTATAAGAATTATTATTTGGGTCGACATATGTATATGAATATTATTTTTGTTTTCTGAAGAGGGAAACAGTTCTTTTCTAAAATCAAGCATTCAATTTTCTTTTAACAAACACTATAGCCATTACAGAAATATCTGCAGATTACAATAAGAATAAGCTCACTTGTCTTTATTTTTTTCCTACATACTCGTATAATTTTTTTTTTGCTCCTTTCACTAAAAAATGATTCATTAAGAATTTCGATATGTAAGTACACCCTTCAGAGCCATTAGTAATCATGCACTGGATAAAAATACACCATAATTTTTACACTGTGACGTCATAAAAACACTTTTTTTCACAGTTTCATTTTTCATTGAATTAATACTGATTTCATTTCACTTAGCACTTGCTTTAATTTATTAAAACTTTAAGAAATGCAATTTATTAATTTAATTTTTTTTTGCATGCTATGAACTTGTGTATGTAAAGTGTATACATATAAATACTATATGCTACGTCTGGCACTTTTGGGTTTTATGCGTTATCGTAAAACGCATTTGTTGTCATCGTCGCAATGCGCCATCATAAAACCGCTTCAACGACACTCAGCAAAAACGCTACTAAATGCGATTGTTAAATTTTTAAAAAACTTTACTCAAAAGTGTTGTCGACACCAGTTAAATAAACAACGGCGGAGAACTACTCATGTGGATATAACACAATTTTATACTAGATACATACAAAAAAGATGGGCAAGTGTATGTACAAATGTAAGTCAGCAAGTAGACAAGACAAGACAAGCTACCATGAAGCGATCATCCAGCGAACTGGAAAAACTGTCTCGAATAGCACTCTCGCTTGTTTCGTTTCGTTGCTAAATATATGCGATATCGTTTTATATTATTTGTATTTGTTTGTAGGTATGTTAGTTTAATAAAAGGACAAATCATATTCGTTAACGTCAAGACCAATCTATAGTAGGTTATGGTTAACGTTGAGGTTTTTTTTTAGTTTTTTTGGATTTATTTTAGTTGCTAATGGATCTGAGTTGATGGACGTGTGTATAGAGTGTGTTTTTGAGAGTAATACATACGTATAATATTCTTTTAAGTGCCAACAATCAACAGATCTTTACATAAACACATTCCCACTATGTAACTTCAATTTCTTTGTCCATTGTGATATGTTGTACCAATTTTCAGTATTCTACGGCATATAATTCAGGAGATACATAAAATGCAAATTTTCAGCATAAAACTTTCAGTAGTATTAAAATTATACCTATGTAGCTGTAACACTGTGCAACAGCACTTTTGAGGGCGGAATAATTTCCACAAATACCTGGGTAATACTGAGTAGTAATTGGACTATTACGTACTTAAATACTTTATTATTTGATCTTGAAGTAATTAGTCCGTACTAAGTACTTTCAGAATATTCAAGTACAAGTACAAGTACAAGGAATTGAAAAAGAATTGAAGTTTTAGCAAATACCTCAAAAGTATTTGAAAAGAATTGAAAGTACTTGAAAAGAATTGAAAAATGTACTAGAATCGATTTTTCAATTCTTTTCAAGTACTTTCAATTACTTACAATCGACGACGGAACGTCAGGTTGAAAACAATATTTAAAAAAAAAGTAAGTACTTGATTTTTCAATTCTTTTCAAGTACTTTCAATTCTTTTCAAATACTGTTGAAGTGTTTGCTAAAACTTCAATTCTTTTTCAATTCCTTGTACTTGTACTTGTACTTGAAAATTTTGGGAATGCCAGTACCAGTACCAGTACAATTCCTTTAAAATGTACTTGTCACAAGTCGTACTGGTACTTGATATTACCCAGGTCTGTTTCCACACAGAGCGAGAAGACCACTATCCATATAGTAAAACTCTCAAACCGTTTTGTTTCCTGAGGTAAATTTTTTTATTGCCATTTTAAATTTGCGAAATTTCGCCTGAGTGTTTTCTTTTTTTTAATTAAATGAAGAAAAGGGTCAAAATACATACATATCGTATAGAAATATGTTGTTAGGAAAGTGTTGTAAAATTAAACGAGCTTTAGTTTTGTAGATTGCTTTAACCCTCTAAAACCTTCACGAAGAGGTAATTTGACCAATTTTTTGTAATGTTCGAAAAAAAGAGTACTGTTCAAGAAAACTATTCGCCATAAAATTTCACTATTGGTCTCCTCAGAAAAAACGTGGTCAAACCGATCTCTTCGTGAAGTTGCTAGAAGATTAAAGTATTCTACGAAATGAAAGCTCGTGAATTGCCCAACTATTTATGCTTCGTGAATTGTATTTATAAACGAATATGTACATTAGCGTTCGCTTGGAGTTGCAACAATGAGTCTCACACTAAAAATAAAATTTCGTAAAAAAAATACGAAAGACTTTCGTAGTCTAGAGATTCGTAAAATGTACGAAAGTTTCGTATATATTACGAAAGAATTTTTCTCAACAAAATCTAATTTTACGAATCTTTCGTAAATATTACGAAAGGGCTTTCGTAAACCATTTTCTAATATTTTTTTCGTATATATTACGAAATATTTCGTAAATATTACGAAACACTTTCGTAAATTTTCTTAAAATTGTCTTTACGAATAATTTCGTATATTGTACGAAAGTTTTCGTAACATTATCAAAGGATTAAAAGATTTACGAAATACTTTCGTAATATTATCAAAGGATTAAAAGATTTACGAAATACTTTCGTAATATATACGAAATACTTTCGTACAATATTTTACCGTACAAGTTTTCTTTCATTGTGAAGTGTTGTGTCGGTGCAATAATATCAAAAATTATTTTAAGTAGTAAGTGCGTAATGAAATAATGTATAAAAAAATAATGCATTGTATATAAAAAGACAATATTGATATATAAAATAAACTGTGATATTTTCCAACTTGATTCAACTTAAGGGTGAGTACATTAGTTGCATTTACTTTTTCCTTTTTTTCGATCTTATCTATTTTCCTAAATAAATACTTAATAAAATTATATAAAGAGATATTTCTACACTCAGAGAAAAAATTTTAAAAACATGTGAAAACGTGCTTAAAATGGGCAAAAACGTATTTAAAAGTGATGTAGATACGACCTTTTTTATTTTAAAAATGTTCATTGTAAAATCAAGAAAAAATATTTAAATTTAAAAATGTTTATTTTAATTCAAGCCCTATGAGATTTTGAACCTAAAAGTTACGCTTTTATTCCCTTCATTTTAATTTTGAATTTAAAAATGATTCTATTTAATCCAAAATACATTTTTATTTCAAAACTTTCATTTTAAATTTACAAATTTTCATTTTTAAAATAAAAACGATCTCGTTTAAAACGTGCATTATAAAAATAAAAATTTTTTTTATTTTTTTTTCTCCGAGTGTAGCTGCTTGAATTTTAGGGTTTTAAGTAGTTTCGCTTTATCTTTATCTTTAGTTACTAAAATTAATATAAATATAAATGTAAAATATTAAATTAATAAAGAAATTTTAAATTAATTGAATAAATTTATTTTAGTGGATATTTAAAACTAAAATGAAATTATCTAAACTTATTTCTTATGCATATATAAAACATTTTGCTCTTAGCATTATTTTATTGATATACATATTTCGAAAAAGTTTTCAAATTTCGTTGAAATATACATCATATATACATATATATATGTATGTAATAATTGGGGTTTTTTTAGCTTTAAGCTAAAAAATAATTTGGTCAATTGTACAACAATTTGATAGCTCTAACAGCTTTAGTAAATGTACGAAAGCGGTTTCGTACTATTTACGAAATCTTTCGTTGCTCAAAAGTACGAAAGTATTTCGTAAATAGTACGAAAGCGTTTGTAAATACTACGAAAGTATTTTGTTAATAGTACGAAAGCCTTCGTAAATATACGAAAGTATTTCGTAAATACTACGAAAGTATTTCGTAAATAGTACGAAACCTTTCGTAAATATTACGAAAGTATTTCGTAAATAGTACGAAAGCCTTCGTAAATACTACGAAAGTATTTCGTAAATAGTACGAAAGCCTTCGTAAATATACGAAAGTATTTCGTAAATATACGAAAGTATTTCGTAAATAGTACGAAATAGCTTTCGTACTATTTACGAAACCATTCGTTGCTCAATTTTACGAAAGTGTTTCGTAATATGTACGAAAGATTTCGTAATATTTACGAAATATTATTTTGAGTGCATATACGAATTTCTATCACGCAAAATAGTCACCCATTACACATAAACGTAAGAATGCGCAAATACTCATAAGTGCACCAACATACATCGCTTACGTATGGCCGGCACGTAACACTTTTAGAATTTGCATGATTCTTTTTAACTTTTAACGACAAGACATAAAATTTCAATCATTTCATTAAGTGCTACCAATTATAAGTAGAATGATATAAATAATTTAAATTACATTTTAAAAAACTCGCAAAGCCGAAAGTTTAGTGCAGGTGGGAACGTACATTACCCAGTAAACCGCATAGCCTTATAAGTTATCATTATTATAGTTTTATTTTTTGCTTAGAAAACAATTGAGATACATTTTTATATAACAAAAAAGCCTACCTAATGCCTATAAATATATATTAGCAAAAAAAAAAAACAGCAATTGTAAACTTATTCAGATGTGTTTTAGATACCGATTATCTTTAATTGTCAGCAATAATTGTGTTTAACTGATTATAATTACACCAAAATACAAAAGTAATACCTATCCATATAATGAGTCGTGAAATAGAACGCAAAGCTCTCGTTTAATTAGTGTCAAATATCAGAAACCCATTTGGGGATCAATGTAAATCAAGGCTAGTTACCACAGCTGATTTGCGTTACGGAGTTTTTTAAAATGTTTATTAAATATTTAACTATCACTTTCTAGTAAAACTCAGATTAATGGCGTTGCTGATATGACACTTCACAAAAAGGTAGTTTTATTCACTTATTGGCATCTGGTAACTTTTATATAACTGGAAGCTGTCCATAAAGGGCAAACTTGTATAAAAACTTGTGTTTATATCTTTTAATTTTACTTCTTCTTATCTTAGTCCTTAAATTGAATATTTAGTCAATTGCAATTTTATTCTTTTTGTTTTTCAACACAACCTGTGAGCAAGTACGAGTATTTAAACTCAATTTACACATCACAAAGTACATTTCACAAATGATATAAATGTGTTAATTGATTGTGAATTACAATGAAATCGTTATTTTCTAAAGAGCTTGCTTTAAAGTAGATAAATAAATATGTACAATGTACATCCATATGTTAATTCTATACATCAAATGATCGTTGAAGCATAGCTCGCAAATAACAGTTAACGCCTAAATGTTAAAATTACCTATAGTCCGCTAGCTTTAACCCTTCTATACCTAGTTAGTGTAGAATTTGCTGGGTTTGCGGAATGACTGCCGATCCAAAGGTATTTTTTCCTTAACGGTGTCGAAAAGCTCGAAAAAAAAAACAGAAATGGGCTTGCCTGCGCTACGGAGCTATGTAACTACCAGAGGGTCTAAACAAAATAATGATATTTCTTTGTGGCCTCATTGCTGCCAATGCTCATGAAAACCGTCAAAATCGTGTATGAGCTGAATGAGCTGACTTCTCGAGTGACTTTTAAATGAGCGTTACCGATAGCGAACTTTAAACTCACAAAAAACGTTCTTGTTTTTCTAATAAAAAAAAAATCTATGTATATAATCAAGTAATGTTAGTATCATCATCACAAAAAGTAAACATTGCAAAAATAAACATTGCAAAAAAAAACATCAACTAAATAAAAGATTGGAAATGCGTACATACATACATACATATGTAGGTACTTAAATAGTTCTGCCTACAAAGCTTTGTGTAAAGAAATTCAATTCTAAAAGCTTTCAATCAATAGCAGGTAAATATGTACAAAACTAATTACCGGCACCAGCTTGCATAGAGCGCGCCTCCACCGTAGCATCCATATATTGATATATCGTCACCGGGCCCTGATATTGGGTCATTGGACCGATAACAACATCGGTCGAATTCGATAAATTTATCACACTTGTCGGTTGTAGGGCGGGATTAGCGAAAACATTTTGTGGTAGTGCAGCAGGTGAACTATTAACCGGATGGCCGGGATTGTGACCTTGCAAGCCCCACAGAGCATTATTTGCCGCAGAGGTGAGAGGATTATTATTGCCCGCTGAGCGCATGCTTGCACGATCCTCGTCCATAATTATATTTAAGGTATTTTCTTGCTAATTTTTGGAGCCTTAATAAATCCTCTTGGTTATTGTTTATTTTTATTTTTTTAAGTGAGATTAATAAATGCACCTATATATGTACTTGTATGTATGTATACATATATGTATGTACAAATTTGCATATTTATAAATAACACGAAAAACCACTGAAAGCTCAGTTAGAGTACTTTCAAACCGGTCGGTTATGAACACGCGCAACTTATTAATTCATGTCCGACTTTGACGATTTCAGAACTCTGACTGGAGATCATACTAAGCTTATTTTAACGTTTGTATCCCACTATGCTGGTATGTATGTAAATATACTTGGATATCGTTAAATCGATCAACTTGTTTTCAAACTGTATATGTACGTATTACATACATATGTACATCCAATATAGTAAGCTTGCAAATACAAACTGGCGTAAGATATGATAATAATATACATATTGTACATAAATAAAGCAAACATACATACATACCTAGATACACATATATAAGATATTTGCCTTATGACTTGCGTGTAGACTTTACACTGTAGTAGACAGTTTTGTTTGTATAAGAGGAGAGATATCCCCAATTGATATATACCTAGCAATCTGTGTAAAATTTTAGCTTTTTATAAACAATGGGACGTGGATCCACCTATTCAAGCATACTCAACAATGGGATCGCTTAAATATGTATGTAGAAAGTGATAAAAAAAAAAACAAAATTCATATATATTCCATGCGACTAGTCCGAAGTGCGTTTGGGACTACTCGCCGAGTAGCATGTAACCTTTTCTATTAATCAATTGCATTTATGGAATCGAACGTAGTGTCAATACACCTTTTACGCATACTAGAAACGAAAAGACTTCCTGAATATTTTAAAAAATTCCTACCGGGTATATAAGCCGTGATTTCATCTTAACTTTTTTTTCATATCTCCACTAAGAAAATTGATCCTAAGTAATCCAGAAAGAGTCTGGTCCTACTCGTAAAGGAGGAAGCGACCGTTACGTGAAATGGAACGTGGTAGAAAAATGATACCACTCCAGAATGTGTTTAAGACTATGCACCAAGGAACTGTGTGACCGTTATTATTTGATTGGTCTGATATGGATAATAGACAACGTTTTCAAATATCACTATATGGTATATAACCTTAGATTCCCAGACAAATTGATTTAAAGTTTAAATTTAAAAATTAAATTTTAAACATATTTTTATTTTCTTTAGAACGTGCATACATATATTTTCTACAAATTAATGAAGCTAAATGAAATCACTCACAAATGCTTTTTGGTAGCTTTTGATATGGCAGCACCGAAAATTAATCCATGTTCATTCTACCCAAACAGCTGTTTTCTTTCTATATCAGGGCCCCGGAGAGTAAATTTTTTTGCAAACAATCACCCACAATGCTTAATTTCAACTGTTACGCAAAACAAAAATTGGGCGTCGAGTTTGCTTTTTACGCACGCAATTCAATTTCGGTTACTCCCATACAAGTTGTATGGCCATGAGAAATTTTTGACAGTAAATTGACGGCGTGCGTTTGTATTAGGTTAGTGAGCATGTCAGAATGAATACTTTTCCGGCAATCCCGCTCCGTTTAACTGACAGCATTGTTCAATTTCACATATTTGTTACGGCAAAGGTGAAGTACTGAACGTGTCGATCGTTATTCAAATATTACAAATAGTTTCGAGTTTACCTCTATCGCAAGTAAGCATGGCACGTTTTTTTCATCATTAAAATTATCGTATCAATTTTGATTAAGTGCCAAGATTCTTCCGAAAAGGTCAAAAAGTGCTCAGGTACGAATTATTTTCGATTACTGCACTATTGTTCAAAATTCCATTTTTGAGGAATAAAAGCCAGACATTATATATATATATTTTTACTCTTAAATGCCCTATGATTAGGTTTAGGTCGATATCTTAACTCTAACTATTGTATTCCTCAAAAATTTTGAATCATAGTGCAGTGGTACATAAGTAAATAACGTTTTTTGTTTATTGAGAGGTGTAGCCGAGCCAGAATATAAACGAATAATTTGAGCGAGAGCGGAGCTCGGAAGAAAAAAAAAATAGGACTATGAGCGGACCCATAGCAAAAAAAAAAAAATTGTTGACGGAGCAGGAGCCATGATAATGAAAAAATCGTTTGCTCCGAGGCCCTGTACCCTTGTTCATTTTACCCAAACAGCTGTTTTGTGTTGATGTTCATCGGCTAGAGAGCAGCTGCTCCAAGAATTTTTTTATACCTTTGCTAACAAAAAAGTATACGGTGTTATTTCTTAATTTGAACCAATAAAAAAATGGAAGAGTATGTATTTAATTAAACAACTTTGTGCTCTGTAGACATATCTATATATTTACAAAAATTACTTAATACTTATGTGTGTTGTACAGGCAAAATCCAATTAACCGGTACGAGTTGGACGTGAAGCCATCTGCCAGCTTCGAAGCAATATTTGTAGGAATGGATGGGAGGACAAGTAGAATGGATGAATGTACAGACAATACGGATTTGTATGAGTTTCTACTTCATTCAGAATTGTTTATTTTAATTTAAAAAAGAACACTTTTTGCTTTAGGGATTCTACTAAATCATCGGAGCAGATAGTGGAAAGGGAACGGACTACAACGGATTTGTATGAGTTTCTACTTCATTTATAATTGTTTATTTTTATTTAAAAAAGAACACTTTTTGCTTTAGAGATTCTACCAAATCGTCGGAGCCGATAGAGGGAAGAAAGCGGACTGCAACGGAGAAAAATCACATTTATCCCTACATGAAGAGGAAAGTGTTGAATTATTTAGAAAAGAATGGTTGCAGTGCAAAAAGCGTTGATAAGTTCTTTGCAGGATCTACACTTAATAGGGAATCAATGTTGGGTAAATATTTTAATTAAGTACCTATATATATGACAACATGTTATGAATGATTGCCCACGAATCATGAACAGCAAACTGTTTCTGTTTTAAAGCAGTCGTTGTGTATTGTATTATAATAATAATTAATAATAATCTATTAAGTGATGACGGCACAATTAAATATTATTAAACTTCTTATTGAACTTCGTAGATTACCTGAATCAACGCATGCAATTGGCTCAAATGCATGTTCACGAAGAGTGCAATTCGCTTAGTTTTAAGAATATCGAAAAATGGTTGGAACAATTTAAAAAATGGGGAATGCCAGAAAGATGTTTATATGAGCCCGCCTTAGTGGTTAATGCAATTGTAAATAATGAAGACTTTCCCAATCCTGATGAGCTCAATGGTGTAGACTTAAAGTAAGTAGTTGCCATAGAGAAACTGATTTATGTGTATGTATGTATATGCACGAGGTACATATGTATATTGTCTGCTTATTTATAGATCCGTTTACAATTTTTTGGGAAATGCATTGCTGGGGTTACCGCAGCCGGAATTGAATGAGAAAAGCGCAAAATTTTTAACCAAAGAGTTGGAGGTAATACTTACATATAAGTTTGCGAAACTTGTTTTTATAAAAATGGCAAGATTTAATTCTTTTTTTTTTTTTTGGCAGACTTTGGTCGAAGCAGCCAATACAAATTATGGCGACAAGCAAACACTTCGTATAAATCAACAGCTAACAAACACCAAAGTATTGCCAGGCTTCTTGCAGCTAAGCGAAACTGCTAGCTATGATCCGCTTTCATTGGAATGTAGAGATAATGAAGAGGGAGAAATGTAACTACATAGTAAAAACTAGTGAAAATTTGTATTTTTTAGCGCATTATTTAAATCAGCTATAAGATGCATCATAGTTTAATAATCATCTACTTACTTCAGCTTAGGTAATTAATATTAGTGAAAAAAAAGCCATAATTTTAATTACTTTTTTTTATCTTCACATTTATTACACAGTCAAATATTCCGTATTTTTAAAAGAGTATACATAAATTTGTAAATAACTCCAATGCATCACTTGTTCATGCATGAGCAGTTTTGGTTTTTTTTTTGTATTTCAGAAAATTAAATCATAAATCTTGGTTGGTATTTTTTTACAGTATATTTCTTTACTGTTTGTTTCTTTTGTATTTAATTAGACTTTCACTTTTTTTCTATGCGTGATTTGAAAATGAAAAAAACCAATTGTTGAAAATTTGCATTAGGTACATACATATATGTATGTATTTTTATGCATTGCATATGAACGCATGTACAAGTGAAATTTGGAATCTCTTTCTAACAACTAGATATTTATAAGTCTAAGTGAATTGTTTTTGAGCTAAGAATTATTTAATTTATATATATATATTTTTATCGATAGTTATATATAGTTGATAACAAGACGATTTCATCTATTTTTTTTTTAATATATGTATGTAGTTACGAAGGTACAGCTTGTTTTTTTAATAAGTGTAAATTTTATAAAGTACATAATTACACTACGCAGTTTTTGTTTTTGGTTTCTTTTTTAATTTTTTTTGGAATTACGACTAGAGTTAGTGAAATAATTGTTAAGTATTCTTTTTGTGTAAATAGTTGTAATAAGATTTTTTCACTTTTGTTTTTTTTTTTTGTTTTTATGCATTTTCTTTCATAATAGTAGATACAAGTAACAAACATATTGCAACTAGTTTTTAAATAAAGTATTCACGTTTGTGTGTAGATATTTTTGTATTTGCAGTTAACAATCAGGTTGCTTGTATTTGCTTTGCTTTTGTTTTTGTTTTGTTTTCGTTTTGTTTTTGTTTTGTTTTGGTTTTGTCATAAGAAGTTGTTTTCGTGCTTTTGTAGCAGCACGTTGACCAAATCTGTGGCCACAAGCCATAATCGCCTAAGTCGTAAAATATGATTTCGAGATAAATTGCTTTTTATATTCGAATGCGTTCTTTGAAAAATCATAAAAGTTGATTAAAAACTATGAATGCCAAATCGATGAACCATCCACTATGCTACAATTAAATTTTGTATATAAAACAAAATGTTATGAAGAAATTTCATTAAGTATATATATAAATTTTGGCTGTTATAGCAAATTTAATATACCTCTATTGTGAGTTAAGCCAAAATGTTTTTATTAATATCTTTTGATTGGAATAAGTTATAAGTATCGGGGTTTTACAGAAATATAGAGTTTTTAATGTATAATAACGTGGTATATATAACTCAATTAACTCAAATAAGTCGACTTAGGCGGTTATGGCTTGTGACCACAGAAATATCAATATAGTTTTTTTTTTTGCAATTTTCTTTACTTTTGTGAATTTAAAGTATTGTATTAAGTAGAAACTCAGTTATAAGTTGTATGTATATGCATATATTTACTAAGTAAAAAGCATAATTAGTAATTGTAGTATATCATTTGTTCTCGAATACTAAACTTAATATAAAATAATACATCTGTTTTATATACATACATACATATGTATGTATGTATGTATACATACATACGTATATTCGTAATAAATTAATGTAAATTTAATGCAAATATGATGTAATTCAAATTCAGTCGTTTTTGAGCTTTTTGCTTTCCCCTTTATTATATTTTTTTGGTTTGTTAATTTAATACATGTGTGTACAAATGCATAAGTTACTTATACATATGAACATGCTATATATACAAATATTTACATATGTATGCGTATTGTATTTATAAATACATACATATGTACATTAATATGCTGCTAATTTGTACATAGCAAATATTTATGTATGTATTTATAGAAATTGCATAATTGCGAATTTCGATTTGATTTTAATAATAAAAAAAAAATATACATAAATGAAGAAATAAATAAAAATAAATTATTTTAACTTATTTTATATAAGCATTACAAAAAACAAAAAAAAAACACGAACTTGTTTACCTTACACATTCGAAAGTGCGAAAAAATGTTGTGAGCAGTTTTGCGAGCGAGCTTCGCTTAAAGTTGAAGCGTAGTGACGGAGTCATAGTCCTTATCCGGTTATGCATCCGCTGCCACTGCGTTGGGAATGTAATTGTTCCTCAAAAATGTATTTACATACATATGTATATTGGCTTCTAAAAGGCTTGAAAGGAAATTCTGCGAGCCCAGCAGTATTGACTTTCTAACCTCTAAATGTATTTTAAGTTATTGCCATGACATTCTGCTCTGCGTTAATACCAGTTCCAAGTGCTTTTGCCGTAGTAAGGTTGATTTCGGAACATTTCTGGCGCTAGTTGCTATATTATGGTAATTTTGATGCATAGTTTCTACTATAGTTCACAATTTACAAAAAAAAAAAACAAAAAACTAATTCGAAAAAATTTTATGTAGGTATGTATATGATAAATATTATTTAGTAAGTCACGATATGCTGAAATTCTTATTTTTATTACTTTTGCTTTAGCTAAATTTGCGTCTATTATGTACTGAAATCGTTGCACGAAGCGCTTTCAGCTTCAGAGCTCAATTCTATAAAATTGTTGATTGCATACGCAATATACAGGGTTTTATTTTCACCCTGCAGCAGAAAATTTCTATGATCGAATACGGTCGTTTGCTAGGTTTAAAATGGACTTGGTGGCTGTTTTGTTCTTTTTTTTAATACAAATAATGTTAAGTATTTACGATGTTAAATTTTAGATAATCAAATCTGTGTTCATATCGAACAGTAACTTAGTATGTCGAAAGGCAAAATTTCAAGATATTCGTAAGTTTGTGTTCTAGCAGTTCCCTGACATCATTTTGACTGAAGCGAGCCTGAGTAACAAACAAAAACTGCGGAATATACCTACTCTATAAGCTGCATTTTTCGGCTTTTTCTAACTGACTAATTTTTTCATTAAGCACACTTAAGCTACTGTTCTATATGAACGCAGAAATATATGGTTGTATCCGTGAATATGTACTTAATTTAATGCCGTGGATGTTGGGACCTAACCTAAAACTTTTGTTTGTATGTATTTACAAAATTAATGGAAGGTTTATACGTATAGTGAAAGTTTCATTCACATTTCTTATATGTATGTACATATATAAGAGATTGTTTTCACGGTAGGGCAGAACATATTTTAATACGAAGATCAGACCACCAACGAGTTTATTGCAGAATATCAAAGCGCAAAGCTTCACTAGCAAGTGACTGGCAAAGTCAAAATCGCAAAATTGTAACTTTTTGAGAAAACTGCCATATTATATATTTACGCCACAGTTCGAATTTTTTCGATTGATATATCTTTTCGTATAGCTTGAGGATGATAAAGAACGCATAAAATAAAAAAAAAAAACATATCTGTGACGGGAACATTTCACGAGTCTTTTTTTTTATTGAAATCTGTTAATTTTATTACATATATGATCTCTCATGCAGGTTCCTATTAATTTTAATATATTAACGTTTCTTTTTTTTAAATACACCAAGCACAATTTAGTAAAATTTTGCGGTTTTGGTTTTGACAGTTACTTGTTAGTGCAGCATTGAACTTTGATATTCTGCAATAAAATCGTGGGTGGTCTGACTTTCGTATTAAAATTTGTGCTACCCTATCGTGTTTTCTAAGTAAATATGTATCTATTTATGTATGCATATATGTATGTACGTAGGTACGTTTACTTTTTATATTTCGCACGAAAACGATGTTGATTGTCTCTCAGATAATTTAAAAAATGCACAAATAGATATTCATATATACATACATATGAGTTATTACCCAGCAGAATTTGAGGTAAGGAGGTGCATATTCAGTAGAATATTCATTATGAAAAATACCCTGAAACTAAGTTAAAAATTCATTGCTGAAAAAATAACTGAACACGCAGTGAAGACATCAGGTGTACTGAAATACATGCTATGGAAGTTCTCCCTGCGTATTCAGGCCTTTTTTCCTACAGAAACTCTCCCTTCTCGTTCAGCAGTTTTTAGGTAGTTGATTTTCGACGCCACCTTTATATAAAAACGAAAGGGAAATTTCAGATTTTAGAACTACACCTCTACTGAATATTCGGTAGGAAATATGTGCTGTTTTCCAGCTGATAAATACTGCAGGGTAGTTGTATAATTAATATGTCTGTATTATTTATGTATGTATGGTGATACATAGGTACATTGATGTAATAACATATTTTTAGTAACACTGATATTTTTTTGTTTGTAACTTTTCAATTGTGTACTTGTATTACTTTTTGATTGCTACTTTTTGCACCTTCTTGGTTTTTATGCGTTAAAATTGACAGAGTAACGATATATGTATGTACGTATATGAAGCCAACTTATTGTTATATATAAATACATAGATACATAAATAATATCCCTGCAGGGAACTCAATAACTAGTGAGCAAAATTTCTAGTTCCGAACTAGCGAAAAGGTGTCAAAGGGGAACTAGATCAATTGTAGTTAGACCCTGAAGTGAATTGAGTGACCATTATAAGACACACTTTGATTTGTATGCAATTTCGAAGTGACAAAAATTCTATGAAAATTTTTCGTTCGTTTAATTGCCGTTGGCTTTGTATATTTCTGCAATTCTCAGATGTTCAGTGAAGCATTTTATATAAAGAGTTTTCTATTTGCATCTTGTATGAAATGAAATGTTCCATTAATTATGCTTTTCAGATCCCTCAGGCTTATTTTTAATTTTTTTTTTTTTATTTTAATACTTTTTAAATATTATTGTAAATTTTTACTAGGTAAATAAATTAAAAAATATTAGTTAAAAAAAATAAAAAAAAAAAAATTATCATCCACCTTGACACCGACTGGATTCGAACCCGCGCCCATCAGATTGAAAGGCATATGCGTTAGCCAGTCGGCCATCGCGCGACTTGCATGAAGTGTGTCAAGGGCTGCACTTAAGCGGCAGATGCAAAACTGTAGAATTTGTAGGTACTTGTAGCTAGTTCAGAACTATCGAAATTGTGCCAATAAACGAACTAGTGTAAACTGTAGAATTTAGTACTAGTTCGGAACTATCGAAAATGTAGTGCAGAGAGTGACAATTGACACCGCCTAGGACATCGCCGTGTTAAATTCGCCAGTTGATAACATGCAAAAGAGATTTAGCTCGCACTACACTGAAAAAACAAATTACTCAGATTATGGAAAAGTAGGAATGATTCGGCGCTAAAGACATATTTCCATATTTTGATGTACGATTTTCTTCAAATCAAGGAATAAAAACCACGTTTTAAAGAAAATTGTACATCAAAATATGGAAATATGTCTTTAGCGCCGAATCATTCCCATTTTTCCATAATCTGAGTAATTTTTTTTTTTGAGTGTTTCCCTACAGGGTATGTATTATGTATATATGGATGTGTAAATGTATGCACATACACTGACTCATAGATTTTTAAAAATAATACTGTTATATACCCACATGGCATTTGGAAGATTGTTTTATGAAAACTGACTATGAGTCTCTTTCGACCCCTTTGATGATAAAAAAACTGATTAATCACTTCTGCGATTAGAATAAGACTCGAAAATGAGCCAGACCAGCGATCGAAAATTGATTTTATTTTTTCTCATATAAAAATCACTTGAGTCTTTTTCGATCCCCCTTGCTGATAAAAAAAAAATTTATCACAAATTGATCATGCCAAAGATATAAATGTGATCGTTTACTTAGCTTTTTTTGAAAAAAAAAAGAAACCCTGCAGTAAATTTGTTTCACTGCTGAAGGATCAGTGATGATTCTTTGTTGAATATTCATCACTGTCGTCATAACTCAGTATATTTTTATTTATTTTTGTTTTTTTGTCTGAGGAAAGCAAACCATTTATATGAAAAATTCAGCAGTCTTTATATGAAAATATTCACTGATGCCTCCTCGTCATAGGTGAATTGCATCAGTGATTCATTAAGGATTCACTGCGGATTTTTACTGCAGGGAAGATTCCAGCCTAGTAAATAAAGCTATAATTTAAAAAAAAAAATTTCAGAGAATTTTATATTAGATTTCGGTATTGATGGTTGCGAATGTTTTAGAGCAAAGATTCGAAAATTACCAGAAAAACGATTGAAAAATTACCCAAAAAAGATTGGAAAGCCAATCGGATATTATCAGAAAAACGAAGAAAAATGACCCCAAAAAGATTCAAAAACGATCGGAAAACTATTCAAAATTTACCAAAAATAAGATTCAAAATCGAAAAAAACAAAATCTAAAGGGACTCGAAAATGATTAAAATACGATTAAATCCCCAAGAAGAGTTGGACGTAGGCTATTATTTTCTACCGACGCACACTGGTCTCATTTGTATGGAGAGTGGGACAAAACTCAATTTCTTGGAAACGGATGGACCTACCGAAACCAAATTTGGCACATTGGTGTCCCACTATACGACTCATCTTTCAGAAAAATTAAAAGCATATATGTTGTAATCCACGCCCACCAATAACGCTAGTTTACAGCCAAAAAAAAAAAACACATGCTGAGCTTTGAACTATTTTTTTAAATTTTTTGTATAGTTAGGTTTTTGAGATAACGGTAATTTTGTGTTTTTTTGTTATCACTTCATTCAAAAATTATCTCGTCCGAAAGGCAATTAAAATACGCTTGAAACGACATACAACTTGTAGTGGTCTAAGGAAAACTCGCTGAGCGAAAGCTGGTCAAAGTCAAAATTTTGTGGATTTTTTGCGATTTTTGAAAAAATTTTGATTTTCAAATTAAGTTTTTATAAAAAGTTGTAAAAATCAGGAAAGTTTTATTACTTTAAAAATCCCGTTTAATTGCAAAGACTTTAAGCGTAATATCAGAGAGATCCGATAAATATTTTATTTTTGGCGATTTTTTTTATTGTGAAACAAAAAGGATATTTTGGACGAAAAACTTGGTTAGGTGACTTAACTATGTGAAAACGACTTCATATGTCAAAAGGATATTAGAAGAAAATATAGAGCTTCCAATGACTAAACTAATGACATTTCGATTTTAAAAATCCGATGTCAAATAATAAAGTTACAATAAAAAAAAAAATTATTCCGCGATATATCGCGGGATCAAAAAAAAAAAAAAATTGTATGGAGAGTGGGACAAAACTCAATTACTCAGATTTTATCAAAAATAAAGTTTTATCGAAAACAGTCGATGTAAATATGTACAAAAATCGTAAAAGGGCAACAATATTTTGTATAGACTAGTTACATTTAATATGATATTTTAAGAAAAAGGGGAAAAAAGGGAAAAAATGTATAAACAGGCTTCTTAAGAGAAGACTTGAAAGAACTCAAATCTGCTTATAAGACCTGGTCCAGAGTGGTGCTTAATTGTTTAAAGTTTAAATGAAAATGCTAATGCTTGAAAATTACGCTCATAGAAAAACTAAGATTTCTTCATCTTGTATTTTGCTAAAAATAAATTGTTTTCACTGTTTTCTTTCGCTAAATCATGAAACATACGTTTTTCTTGCGTTTCCATAGTTATCCGCATTTTTTTTAGCACTCAAACTTGAAATATCGCAAAAATCGTAATACACTTATTTACACAAACTTTTTCCAGAAAATTTTTTTTTCAAATGTGTTGACTTTAAATGAGCCAAAGTAACATTTAATGGTGGCTATTGCGTGTAGAAGGAGGTTTTCCATAAAATTCAATATATTTCCCACGGAAATGTATGACAGAAGTTTCGTTTTCAAGCACCAATGTTTTTGACTTTTGTGTATGGGGGCTGACCAGTGTGCGACGAAACACTCTTATGATCAGAATATTTCCATTATTTTCAACGTGCATAGGGATCGAAAAACAACTGGAATATGATAAAAAAAATTCATAAAATGCTATGATGTGGGTAATTTTAAATTAATTTTTGTCCCTAAATTTTTTTGCTATATGTACCATAAATCAATGTTGTTTTTCTAAAACTTCCCAATATTCGAAAATTATGAGATTCATTAATTATGTAATTAAATAATAATATCATAGTTGTTGATAATACTACACGCACAATTCTAGGAGTCAGTGTAAATATACAGTTGTTTTTATGCATTTTATTAAAAACATTTTCTTTTATTACACAAAGTTTGAAGGTATCGTGCGTTTAAAGTTTTTTTAAGTAGATTTTTTTAGGATTTTTTCATTTCAGTTTTTTTTAATGCTAGGTTTTAGTTTTTATTTTTATGAATACTGAAAATGGCACATATTATATAGTAAGTAGTACATTCATACATAAAACTAGTTAATTTAAATACACATACATACGTAATTACTCATTAATTTTATACGCATTTTTTTTATATATTGTGATATATGTTTTTTGTATGTATTAATTAGTGGGAGGGACCTGCCCTGTCTCAGAGGCGAGATTTAATTATTTTTTTTTTTACTTAGTAGTAATAGTTGTGGTGTTTGTTGTTAATAATGATGTTAAGATTTGATGATGCTAATGATCCTGTCAAGTTGGTAATGATGACTTTATTTTTTTCATAAATCAATTTAATTTGGAGTGATTTAATTATGGCTCTATAGGAAGGGTGGCCAAGCAATGGTAATAAAGTTAGTAAATATGAAAATAGTTTTGTTCGAATTATTTTTTTTTATTACGGCAACGAGTTATTGTAAAGTTTATAATGTTTTTGTCGTAAGACTCTATTATGGGCTAAACAGAATCAGTACTTCTCCGGCATGACGGACAAGGAAGAAACTGACAGCTGAGTAGACTGTGTATATTTTACTCCGGCAACGCTACATTGGCAACGTATCAGTCGCCGGATCCGGCATACTTTGCCAATTTTCTATTTTGCCGTACGTCAGTAATATAAGATGTGTTCGGTGAAGGCATTAGAGTACTCTAGTGCAGAAAATTGCGTTCGATAACTCGTTTTTGTACTAAACTGTGCAGAACTGTGTTTTGTAACCAACTTAAAATTAAATATTAGTATTAATTAATACTATAAATACATATTCCATGCGATTTTGCTCTTAGCAATTCGTTAATTTTCGTTTTTTGACGCCTTTACCTAAAACTTCTGTGACAAATGTCTGATATTGTTCTACCCTACACTTTTATGGCATTCACCGAACACATATTATATGTGCCACTCTTTCCGCTACGTACGTCCTGTCAGTCGAAAACGTGGTACGTCATGACGGAGAAGTACTGATTCTGCTTAGCGCTGTAGTTAAACTGCTTCGTCACCCTTGCTTTATAGTCCTACGGAAAATGTGCATTAAAATTTCTTTCCTATTTTGGGGTTGTTAATTTTTTTTTTAAATTGCTATTGGCTAAACAAAACATCTAAAAGCATGTTCCTTTTTGATTTTCGCATTGTGCTAAACTGTTTTACTATTTTAAGGTGGTTGACTATAGTTTTATGGTTATAGTTATAAATTAAAAATTTCAAAAGTTGCACCTGGCATGGAAAAGATATTACGGTTAGATTTTGGCATAGTCGAAAAATGCTAAGAGCGTTCAATTGGCCTAATTCTAATAAAAAATAGTTAGTGAATTTTTCGAGTAAATGCTTTTACGAGATAAAACTATATAGCTAAACTACACTACAGTATATATATATTTACCGTTGATAAACGGATATATGTATACTAGATATGTATATGGTTTTACATAGATATATACATACATATGAACAGTTATTTTCACCTAAATCACACTTCTGCTACTATAAACATTAAGATTTCTTTCTTTTGTATTAAATAAACATTTAAGTATTCTGTAGGTAGATATGTTAAAAATTCCCATTTTCACTATTAGTAGTACATCATATGAAGATACAAAAAAATTGCTAGTTTTCCTAAAACATCCTTTTTTCCAAAAATGATTGCGCAGCCTAAAGCTGGCTCAGATAATAATATATTTGCCATCTATTAATTTTTGCATTCCTTCTTCTTTTTGTTTGGCCAAGAATTGTAACACTTTGTGTTTGACACAATAACAAGTTCTTTGTGAACTTAAATATGATATATGATATATGATATATGAAAGATATGATAGTATAGATAGATATGATATGATAGATATGTTTGAAAAAGTTAATTTCATTTTAGTTTTGTTTTACGTATGCTGCTACATATACATATAGTATACATAAATATATATATTTTTTTAAATCAAAAGTTGTATTCTGATTCGTAGATTTCTTTAATTTTTTAATTAAGTAATGAATGCAGGTTGTGCTAAAAAAAGTGCTCATTAGTTTCGACCGGAGAATAGCTGGTACTGAAAAAGATTTTTATATTAGTAAATAAAGAAAAAAGAAGCAGATTTTAATGAAATATTTACAAAATGAACGTTTTGTTTTCTATTTTTATAATTTGTCTCTAGAAAAATGGCACTCAAATAGATTTGTATTCGCAGTTGAGCTGAAACCCCTGGCGGCTGGTGATATTTTTCTATGTAGAGTAGCAATTTTATTATTTTGTTAATAAAATATCCACATTTGTTTGACTTGGTCATTTTTACATATTATTCTATTTTGTTGAATTCGAAATGGTGTAACATAAAAATGAAGTAAATAACGGTAGTCACTGGAATGCCATTTTTCGGATGACTACTGAATGCAATATGGATAAAAGAATATATACATATATACTATGTATGTATAGTGTGGTCTTGTGACTAATTTAATTACGTTTATTGCAATTGTAAATAAGTAAAAAATTTTTTATAAATAGTTATTATATTATAGTAATAATACAACACGAATTAAATAGAGTTCATACATAGATTAGATTATAACGGAATGTTTCTAGAGCAAAAACTCATCAAAGTATTGTCTGGTATTCTTTCTTTGAACTATATTCGGTATTTGTCTACCTGTGTCACATCTGGTAAAACTAGAAGCTTTAAACCTTAATTATATACTATAAATTATACATACCTACATAGGAATAGGTACCATGCTCACATACAAAGATGTTGACTGTCTTATGGGAATTAAGTAATTGAGATATACACGCGTCTAGTCATCAAGAAATAGTAAGAAAGGGCTGTTCCCAAATTTTCAATCACTTTTTATTATAGCTCTAATTTTTCTAAATCTAAATTTTTGAAAATAATGATAATTCGATATCTCTTCTTATTTAATAAAAGTTAAAATCTTTATTTTGGAAGCATTTTATATTTAGCTCGTGGTGGGCCCATATAGAGTTTATATAATGTCAAATTCGACGGAAAATGAAAAGCAGAACATTCTTCAATACATAAAATAAAGTCCTATTATAGGACTCCTATATAGTATTTTAACACGAATTAAGGGAAAATATATACGTCATCATCTAAAACTATGTTCAGGCATACGTTTAATAAACTATTAAGAGCCTTTAGCAATTTAAAGCTTTATTACGGAATTCAAATTGAGAAAAAAAAAGTCGAAAACTTCTAACGTTTCTTTGAGGAGTGGTTCTGAACTCCTTTTCATATTTTTCACTTTCGTGTTCAAAACATAAAACACTCTTCGCGTCGGGCGATTACGTTTAGCCATGGGTAATGGCGCAATTTTTTTTGGCGCTGATACAATAACACCAGCGCTAATCGTGGCGCCGCGCACGGTTATGGCGCAATAACACCTTTAGCGCAATTGCCATGGAATAATCGATAAATAACACTTGTTCGCTTCTTACTGTCTACTATCCCCGTTTTATTTCTTTTGGCGCAATTCTGCTTACATACCCGCGGGCACAATTGTGCCACAATTAAATTTAATTTTAAAACTCATTTGCGTATATTTGTGAAAATATGCCGGCATCTCGTTTTGCTGCATCTTCATTAAGGTGGAGTGAAAACATATGGACATTTTTTTTGTTCTTTTTTTGAACGTACCAGCAATGAAAAGTTACCTTTATACGAGTTAATGAACTCCACAAAATTTTATGGCGATAGGATGACGTTTTGAACTGCCCCCAGCTTCGCAAAGTTGAAAGAAATAAGCACGATCTGGTACAAATATGAAATTTTGAAAATTATAAAATCAAAAAACGAAATATGAGGATTCATAAAGATGGCTAAGCTGAGTATTAAAGTGAATTTCTTTTTTTTGGAAACAACAACAACAAAAGTTATTAAAGGTCAAAGTTTATATTATGTATTTTTTAAATTGCAATTACTTAAAAAATATTGAACCGATTTCGAATATTTTTATACCATTCGATAGGTATATTGATTCCCTTTAATTTGATATACATTTTATATATATTAAAAGTAAGGTGGTAAAAGGGGGGTTGACCACCGCAGGGGGTATTATGGAACCCACATAAAATGTATATCAAATTAAAGGGAATCAAAATACCTATCGAACGGTATAAAAATAATCGAAATCGGTTCAGTAGTTTTTAAGTAATTACAATTTAAGAACGTATAATATAAACTTTGACCTTTAGTAACTTTTGTTGTTGTTGTTTCCAAAAAAAAAAGAAATTCACTTTAATACTCTGCTTAGCCATCTTTATGAATCCTCATACTTCGTTTTTTGATTTTATAATTTTAGAAATTTCACATTTGTACCAGATCGTGCTATTTTTTCAACTTTGTGGGGCTAGGGGCACCTCTAAACATGCGAGTAGCTCAATAAAATTTTACAGGCTTATTTCTGGGCTAGAAAGGTGCCATTCTGGCTTTGGAACAAATTGAACTTCCAAAAAAAAGTTTTCACTCCACCTTAATCTTCATTAAGGAATACGAGGGTCGGCTCCACCCTATTAAAAAGAAAGATTCCGGCTCCGGGTGCATTATATCGAAATTTCCTCTTACCATTTACCATGCGTAATAAAAATATACTATATGCTAATAAATATTTTATTTTATTTATTTTGGATTATATTTTTCTCTCCTATAATGTCAATTTTGTCTTCTTTTTTGTGAAAGTAAAACAAGGGTCTCCACTGCCTAAGCGCTTCCGCGCTTTTTGTTTTTGTGCCGCGCTTAAGCATAGGCAAGCGCGCCGAAAATCACCGCGACCGCGCATTCTATCGTCTCGCCTACAAACGAAGTTTAATACTACACCCGTTAGGAACAGCAGCGCAAAATTACTATTAATTCATGTAAAATTACATATAAAGGAATAATTTTGGAATATTTTTTGTATCAAACAATTTTTTCACTATCAGACCTGGAAGACAAATTATGGTGTTAGTTTCTTTTATTATATTGAACACTTTTAAAAGTATTTAATGAAACCTGAATTTTCAAAGCAATCAATTCCGACGGGGTTTGTGTACACGCCATTTTTGGCTTCCATTTTTCTTTTTTATTTTCTGCAGAAGCGGGCTACAGCGAGTCGCCGCCCACACACTGAGACAAATCGTTGTGAATTAAGATTTGATACGGAATTCAATAGTGTGATATGTATGTACTTATGTAGATTTTTTTTTTAACACATTTTTATTAGCTTCACCTGTATGCAAGGAAATAAAAAATCGATATTTGAAATGGTTAGCATAATTGAAGGCTTTATAAAAAAAAATAGAAGTTTTTATTGCTGATTTAAATATTACAAAACTTTGTCACTTTCCTTTCTTAAAGTCAGTACTAAGTGAATTTGATATTTTAACTTTTGATTTCTCCCTGTTTATAACGTATTTCGCTGATTTAAAAAATAATTTTTCTAACAGATTCCAAGACTTTGAAGTTATCAAAAAAATGCTACCAATTTTTTTTTTACCAATGACATGCAATATAAATGAGCAGAAGCCAGAATTACAAATGGAGCTATGCGACTTACAATGCGACCCTGAACTAAAATTCTTGGATTTAAAGGGCATTGATTTTTGGAAAGTTATAAGCAACGACAAATATCCAATACTGCGTCAAGAAATTTTAAAATTTTATTCAATGTTTGGTAGTACTTATATTTGTGAAAGCGCTTTTTCGTATCTTAAGCAAATAAAAACAAATCACAGAAATAGATTAACAAATAAGCATTTAGAAGCGCTTCTTAAATTATCTACCACAAAAATCGAGATAGATATCGACAAATTAATTGAGAACTCTTCAAAATAGGTATCTCATTTTTCTCCGTTTCCTTTATCTCCTTTTTTATTGTTCTTCATATTCACATTCTCCTAATTTTCTTCCGACAACAGTCTATTTTTGTTTTTTATGTTGCACTATTACCAGTCCCTGAATTATGTGAAATTTATTCTTTTTTTTTCTCAAGACCAAAAAAAAATTAAAAAAAAAAACTTAAAAAAAAATTAAAAAAAAAATTAAAAAATCTAAAAAAAAAATTAAAAATTATATAAAACATTTGAAAAAATACCCAGAAATAAATTTATTCTCTTTAAAAATAAAAAAAATATCAATTTATAAATTTTCGAAATTTTTCGGGTGTACTTTTAAAAATGGAGGAAGTGGGCGGCCGCAATTTTTTTGCTCTTACTGTCGGCCATGATTTTTATTTCAATGTACCGTTGCTCGCGCGTCCATAAGGGCTTTGTGGAGATCTCTGAAGTAAAATATCAATACCCTTTCGATGGTTCGGTATTGGCGTTAGCATACATAATTGTGACGGTGTCATATACGCTGTGCTGTTATTGGCTTTGTGGTGGTGCCATTTTGCCATTGGTGCTGGTGTTAGCGCACGAAATTGAGTCAGTGTTATATTGCAATAGCGCAACATTGAGTTGGCGCTATACTGAGTTGGCGCTACATTGAGTTGGCCCATTTTCCAAATCGGTGTTAGCGCAATAACACCTGGGTTGGCACTAGCGCAATTGCGCGGCGCAGCGCAGTGTTACCCATGCCTAATTACGTTAGTGTAGATACATTTTCGCTCCTGCTGTGGAGCGTACAGAAAGTGGTTGGCTGGTATATATGTATACAATATTTAATGAATATAAAATTTCAGAGATGCAATTCAAGTCTTAATTGACTCAATTAATTTGTCATATCTGAACATAATATTAGGTACATACATTACATGTAGTACATGAATATAATATAGAAGAAAACTTTGACATATTTTTTTTATTACAAATGGAAAATAAATACAATACACGTTGTTTTAAGAAAATGTATTAAGAACATGCAAAATCATATACACATATACACACTTTAATTCTGTGTTCATATCGAACAGTAGCTTTCGTCGAGAGGTAAAATTTCAAGATATTCGTAAATACATATATGTATTTTCTAGCAGTTCCCCGCACGAGATTTTTAAATGGAATAATTGAGACTGAAGCTGATTGAAAGTCTGAGAAAGTGATTTTAAGAAATCTGCAGAATGTGCTCTCTGATATGCAGTTCTTCAGCTTATCCGAAACTGACTAATTTTTTTCTTAAGTACATTTAAGCTATTGTTCCATGCGAACACAGATTTATTTTACTATTCTATATGTATTTAAAATAAAAAAACTATTTTTTTTTATTAATTATATAAAGCAAGGGTGGCCAAGCCATTTGACGAAGGCTACACATTTAATGACGATCGCTTGTTTGTTGGTTCTTTTCTTGCGTGTTTGTTCGACTCGTTTGCTTGTGGGAGCCAAACTAAGCCAAAGTTATGCTATTTTGGGTCATATAAATTCAACAGAGCCATTGGTTGGCCAACCTTCACTTACATGTACTATATGTTACCGAAAATTATTTTAACTAAATACTGTGTAGGAACAAAAGAAAATCAATTTCCTAGTTGCCGTACTATCAAAGAAAATTGGATGTATGCATATATACTACACTCAAAAAAAAAAAAGAAATACTCAGATTATAGAAAAATTGGAATGATTCGGCGCTAAAGACATATTTTTATTGTTTTGAATACAATTTTCTTTAAAATATGATTTGTATTCCTTGATTTGAAGAAAATTATACATCAAAACAATGAAAATATGTCTTTAGCGACGAATCATTCCCATATTTCTAAAATATGAGTATTTTTTTTTCAGTGTTTATATGTATTTTTTATAAACTGAGGAAATAAAAGTGGATATTTTCTATAGAAATGTATGTATATGTTTCTATGCATGTACATATGACTATCTACATAATGAATACACCATCAACTAATACTACTAAGTTTGAAAAAATTAAATAAAATTATATTAAATGGAGAGCAATGAATAATTGGGGCACATAATATTACTAAACTAAATTTGTCACTAAAATAAGTTAAACATACACTAAAAAAAAAAAATTACTCAGATTATGGAAAAGTGGAAATGATTCGGCGCTAAAGACAATTTCTGTTGTTTTGATGTACAATTGTCTTCAAATCAAGGAATAAAAACCACGTTTTAAAGAAAATTGTACATCAAAATAATGAAAATTGTCTTTAGCGCCGAATCATTCCCACTTTTCCTGAGTAATTCTGAGTAATTTTTTTAGTGTAATCTCTTACTTTCTGAGTTTTTCCTACCTGTACGCATTTTGCTTGGTTTATTTGTTTGTGTGTGTTTTTTGTTTCAAAATCGATGTATAAAATTTTCAGCTTTTTGAGAATTTTCTCACGTGTGCTATTTATTATGTACTATGTATTAACTAATTATATATTATTTACATATATGTACATATGTACAAGTTCACAAATGTAAGACATACACATACACAAACACATGTATGTTTGTATGCATTTGTTTTTAAGTGCGTATGTATTTGTTGGAAAAGAAATAGGCTTTTCTAAAAAAAACAAAAATGCATATTAAAATATTTAAGGCACTTAAAGTGAAGGAGTAGTTTTTATTCGTCAATAGATAGTAGTTTTTTTTAGTTGTATTTATGTGCAGCAAAGATATGCGATTAAAATCAAGATTAGTGAGGAAAAGTCAAGACTGAATGTTTGAAAAATTAACAAGCCTGAAAGTTGGTAAAATTTGCTTCATTTTTGGTCAACCTTCGACATCGATATCGTGTGTAGATTTTGCGCTTAGAGCAGTTATACTTAAATAGTGTCATAGATATATTTATATAGTATTCTTTATAAAAAAAGCAAACGAAAAGCAATATTGTTTAAATGAAAGCGAACATACAATTTGTGGAAAATATTTTTTTCTTGTTTTTTTTTTTCGTTTCAATATATTAGCACAGGTACCAAATTCTCTTTATCAAGGACTATCATGCATATATACATCAAATAAAAAATTTTCTATATTTACAATGCCTATACTCATCAGCATATAATATATACATATATACAATCCTACTAGCTACATACATATGTATATAAAACAAACAGTAATATACAAACTTTCAAACATGCGCATATAGAACAAAACCCACTTAGAAAGCGATGAAACGAAAATTTTATAAGACCGTCGTATTTTGACGCTGATAAGACTCTTAGTTATTTCCAATACTAATTGCTATTGCAGATTAGGTAAATGTATAGAAGTGGAATCAATATGAAATGATTTGGTTTTTCTAAAAGCGATAAATTCTATGCTTAACTTGACAGTTGAGAGCAAAGGTTGGCAATATGTTTGAATGAAAATTAGATCATGGTTCATTAAGCAAACAAGAATTATGCAAACTGCTTATAAAGAGCCTTATTTAATAGTCTAATATACTTATCTATTTTATTTATATATTTCAATATCTAATAATGCTTATTTTTACATACATATGATATATGGGCTTACCTATATACACACACGTACATACATACTAAAGTACTGCAAAGTTCAACATTTTCTGTAAAATTGCCCTTTTCAAAAATTTCATACATTGTCATACCATGTCATCACAAACATACTGTCTTGCCATGTTGTGCCAACTCAAACATACTGTCTTGCCATGTTGTTCGAACTCAAACATACTGTTGTAACATGTCATTGTTGTTACCTATACTGTTGTTCGATTTTGTTTTCTATAACATGCCTCTGCAATATGTTTTCATGCTGTTGTATGAAAATATATGTGCGTATGTACGTACATACCTTCATATGTAGATTATTATTTTTTTATTAAGAAAACATTTATCTACTATGTATGTACATATATAAAACGAAATGGGATAGGGATAAGGATAGAGATAGGGATAAGCATATAAGCTATAATTTTTCATTAACCCTAATCACCGAATTTTAAAAAGTTACGTAAAAATGAAAGTGAGACTCTGAGGCTCACCTATGGGGAAATTTTTAAACACATTATTTTGGTATTTCGTTTTTACTTTTATTTATGCAGTAATGAATTCAGAAGCATTTTTATGCATTCTTATAAAGTTTTAGAACAATTTTTTTAGTAGATATATAAAGATGAAAAAGGTAATTTCTGAAAATAGGGGGATAATAATGAACTACAATTTTCACACATTTTTGTAGCTGTTGAATGTTCATTACAAATGTTTTTATTAAATCTGTTATAAATTTGTTTTTGTGCACACAATGAGAAAAACTATGAATGAAATAAATATGAATAAATTTTTCATATGATCGCACCTAATATATATTTCCCGCAATCAAATTCCAAATTTTTAAAACGCGACGTTCGTGGTGAAATTACATACGCATAAAAGCAGCTGATCGTTCGTTTCTCTATCTGAATGCATCTTTTCCGTAATTCAGAATCTCAGTAAACAGAAAAATTATAAGATTTTAATGGTTTTGAAATTGCTGACTTTACCGGCCTTCTTAATTTTATGATATCATATGATGTTTAAACTCCTTCTCGGGCTTTCAACCGGCTTCAGTTTCAATGATTTTACTTAATAAACCTGTGCTAGAAAATTACACAAATTTACGAGTATTTTGAAAATTTGCCTTTCGACATAAGCTACTGTTCGATATGAACACAGATATGTGCTAGATTATGTTTAAGGAACAATATTGTTTTTTTTTTTTATCTTTTTGATCCCGCGAAACACCTCCGAAAAAGATTTTTTTGTAACTTTGTTATTTGACCTCTAAAAAAAGGATAATTTATGGACGTACAACATAGATAGCAGACCCAGCTGTGTATGTGAAAACGACTTCAGAATTCAAAAGAACATTAGAAGGAAATATAGAGCTTCATAGGACCAAAATAATGATATATCAATTTTAAAAGTCGGATTCAAATAACGAAGTTATAAAAAAAAACAAATTCGGTGGTTTTTTGCGGCATCAAAAAAAAAAAATGTTGTCCGGAGACCTCCTTAACATTAGCTTTATATTTAGGGACGGACTTTTAAAGATTTTTAATGTCTAGTCTAGTGTACATGTCAATTTGGCTTCTGGGCTATGTATCTATACATACATATGTATGTAGGTACATAACTATTATAATTCTTCTTTGTTGAGACCAGATTCATATTCAGCGCATCTTCCACTTGCAAAATTTGATTTGATTTCGCTCACAATGCTAATTTTTACGGAATTATTATTTGCTGCCACAATATGTCGCAAGTGTCGCATGTGTCGCATGTGTCGCACTTGTCGCATGTATTGAAAAATTGTTTTTCTATGTTCATGCATGCCAAACAATTATACAAAAAATGTATAGGTTTGATTTGAATTTTTTCGATAGTGTCTTTGTATGTCGTTGTTAAACATGTATGAGCAACATGGCAAGGCATGACATTTGCATGATGTCGCAAATGTGGCATGTCAAATAGTTCAACAATTGCAGGCCTTTAATACATACATATATACAAAATTATGCTTCTATGTATATAACAATTTACTGTATAGCAGCTTAACTAAATTAAAATCTAATTAATTATAAATTATTAATTAAATTATTAATTATATATATATCAAATATGTATGTATGTATACTTAATATGAACAACTTTTAGAACAATAGATACAAGCCAATTATGTTTGTATGTATATTATATGAATCGTCCATTTTCAAAACCGGCCACCTCCAAAATTTTTATTTTTTAAGCTAGATATCAGATCCAATTCTAAAACATCACCTGTATTTAATATTAAAACAATTTCTTAACCAAAACCTGCCATATTCAAGTCAAATTACTCTATAATAATAATAAACACAAATCGTTTTAGCCATTGGTTTCTTAAGAGCAGCTTTTTGCATTTTTCTCACAAAAGACTTGAGTGGAGATGGCCGGTTTTGAAAATAGACGATTCATATAAACTATAACTGCAATACATATGTATTTATACTTAAAAGCAGAAGATATGCATGTATGCGTGTGCCAGATATGTACATATGTATGTTTGTATGTTTGTAAATATGTATGTAGTTAATATATACAAATGTGTTTTTGCAGGTTTTTGTTTGGAGACCGTGAGTGTCAGTCAGTCAATCATATTCATTAATTGCAAAATTATTGGCAATCTTTTATTTTTTTTAAGTAGTCCACATTCTGCCAGGCTTTAATACAACAGCAACAACAAAGAAGATTTTTCGTGATTTAAATATTTTTTTTTTGTTGTATGAATTTACACGTTTTTTTTGTTTGCCTTTTTCATTTAATTTCGAAAACTTTTATAAACAAGTGCAACTGCTAGATGGGCAGAAAGTAAAATGCGCGTATACATACATATATGAATTGGATATAAATGTTTTTAAGTAGAGAGTTATAAAGTGAGATTTGCATGCAACAATAAAAAATATATCGCACGCTAAATCATAAAGTGGCACAACTCAAAATTTTTCGAAATCGAGTTTCTTCCATAAATTGGTACAAAGTATATACCTCTAGCGACTGCCAAAAAATCATTTCCATGCCATAACCAGATCATTGCCTGTAAAAAAGAACAAGTTTTTTGACTCCTGAAAATTTTGAAATTTTGAGTTGTGTCACTTTATGATTTAGGGTGCGATATGCATACTATTTGTATGTGCACATACATACGTAAGAAGCATTTGAAAATGTTTTGAGAACCATAATTGTAGTAACTATTTGGAAACTCTGATCCCTCACTCTGTAGTTCGAGTACGAGAGTACGATTTTGCTTTCGAATAGAACAATTTTTCGTATCGAACTACAGAGTGAAGGCGCTGTATCATATAATGTTAGCAAGCTTATTAAAAAAAATGTTTTGCGAAAATTCTCAAGCTTATTCGAAGGCTTATTCAATTCTACACTCAGCCTGAGGGTAGTGACGTTGCATTAGCTGATTGGAATAGGCAAATGTTTCTGTGGTGAGCTCTTCATTTGACCCAAATCTCTTACCACCCAACCATTTCTTCAGGTTTGGAAACAGCAAATAATCGGACGGAGTTAAATCTGGATAATATGGTGGATGAGGTAGCAATTCGTAACCCAATTTATGAACTTTTGCCAAGGTGACTACACACGTGTGCGGTGTGTGCGTTGTCATGGTGAAACGGAATTATTTTTTCTTGCTAAATGCGGAAATTTTTGCTTTAAAACAAGTTCGAATCTGTCCAAAAACTCTGAGTAGTATTCGCCGATAATTGTAATCGATGTAAATGACACCTCGTGCATAACAAAACACTGTGGTCATAATCTCACTGACCGTCAGACCCACTGTGGGCTTCTTTGGAGCACGTGCACCCGGGGAAACCTACTGTTTTGACTGTTCCGTGGTTTCTGGTATAGTGTGATGGGTCCAAGTTTCATCTACGGTAATAAAATGGAGTAAAATTTCTCTCGGATTATGTCAAATACTCGTTTGAAGTTTTGACGCGATTACGCTCATTATCGAATGTAAGCAATCGCGCGGACCACTTTTTCATATCTAAATATTCATGCAAAATGTGATGTATGCACTTATTTGTGATGCCTGTCGTCTCAGCTATTCCATGCACTTTATTTCACCGACGATTTCTGTCGTGACTAGTTACTTCTTTTGGGCAATCTGAACGTTCGGCATCGCTTGTGCTAGTACGGCCACAACGGAATTATGTAGTAACTGCCGGTTGCAATTACTGGTCGCCAAGTTCAAAATATCATGGACTTATCAAACAACCCTCGTAGAATTGATAGCATCATATGATATTGAATTCGCCTTAAGATAAACTTGAGCAAGAAAACTAATTTAACATGATTTAAAATTAAAGAAAAAAGCAGATATGTAACTCTTTTGAAGTGCTTCATTTTCAATAAAATATATTTTCAAAAACAAAACCAAAACAACATAATGCAAAAGCATCAACCGCAAAAAAAAAAAATTGAACGCGTTAATAAACAAGTAGGTAGGCAAATGTGTTTATAAACTTATTTTGTGATTAACAACAACAATAACTGAGTTTTCATTTAAATGGGATATGTTGGTGATTTGGTTGGGGTGTTAGAGATGATTCTGCAAAAAGCTGAAAATTATATATTTATGTTGTATATTGTAAATAAAATTCCTTGGATTTGTGGGGGACAAAAGCTAAACGCGTATTAAAAAAAAAAAAAAAACAAACTACCAAATCTCACCCACTAACAATAATAAACCACTACTGTTCTGAATAGTTTTGCTAAAATCAATTGATTTTAATTAATTAATAATAAATTAAATACTGTAGTTTTGGATTTTTACCATTTAATAATAATAATTAATAATTTGCCTTTGCATTTAAACTACATAAATACCGCTAACATATATGTAAATATATGTACATATATGTATATACATATGTATTAAGTGCACGTCACTATAAAATACTATAAATGACAAAATAAATATTTGCATATTGCAATTATGTATTTATCGAACAATATGTTTACATACACACAAAGTAAACAAAGCAAATATACATATGCCTGCATGTATGTATGCAGGTTTGTATGCGGAAAGGTGTTGGGGAAAATGCGCTCGAACACATTATGTATTTACATATCTATTTACTGTTTTTAATTTAAGTAATATTATTATTTTTTTATTAAAATGTTAATTGTGTTGCTTAATGGTTATTGTATTTGTTATATAGTAGGATTTATTGATGCGGGTTTTTCTTTTTTTTAAATTGTTTGGTTTTTTATTTGGATATTTTGGGTTTTTTTTTGGGGTTTTTGGTTATTTTTTGGTTTTTTTTGGGTTTTTTTTATACGTTTTCGGTTTTTATTTTGTGGGATTTTTGTTTTTGTGGAGAAAAGATGCTCGCTCGTCATTACTCACTTGTAACTGGTTTTAAGTTTTCCTCTTTAATTTTTAAGAACATAACATTAAATACATATCGTCGGTCTCCTGCCAGAAACACGAATGTGAAATTTTTTTTTAAGTGCAATGTCTGCTCTTTATCAGGTATATATTGATATAATAGCAATTAATATTTGTATATATGCGTATGTAAATACAAGTACATACATATTATGTATTTATGTTTACACAACAATTTATACAAATAACAATTGTTATTACATCAATGTATGCCCGATAAAGAGCAGACATCTTACTTAAAAAAATTTTCACATTCGTGTTTCTGACAGGTGACCAACGATATCTACTAGATTAATATACAGAAAATTGTTTATACATGTACATATATAATTGTCGTTTTCGATTCGCCATCACACAAGCGAGGTCGGATCGAACAAAAATGTTTGAACCCATAATGAGTAGTAGCCATACTCGCTAATAGGTCGATAAAACTTTCCCTCTGCTCGCTATCATTCACATATAAATTTGAAAGAAGGAAATTTATAGCCAGCAGAGAAATTGTGAATCGAAAGCGGCTAATATTTCAACAAATCTATGTAAGTAGTTAAAAATGAGTGAAAACATTCATGTAACTAATTAATGTTAGTTAGTTTTTGTTTTTTTGTTTGTTTTTGTAATATCAACGATATATTGTAAAGTAAATAACATTTATAATAAAATTTTTTTATACACACAACTACATACATACATACAAAAATGAAAATGAGTGTATGTACCTATAAGTAATACAACACTCGTCACATTATTACCCTCTGCCCCGTCTACAGTGCTGCCAAAAATACTGTAAAATAGAAACAAATATTTTAAAATACAGAGCTCTCTGTGAGCGTGTTTGCTTTTAAAGCATTTATATGTAAAATGCAATTGAAGGTTTGTTAACAATTTAATTGAAAATAAACACTATTATTATGTATTTATTTCAAGGATTTTTCTTATACCAAAAATTCAGCAATAATCATACCTTTTATAATTTATTTTTATATTTATTTATATGTGTTTTTACTTATCTACACATGTATTTACATATGCATGCTCGCATAAATTAAGCACATAAAAATTGTTTGTCTTTAAGCTTGTCCGTCAAGCACTAAACGATAGCCCAACAAACACTTACATATGTATGTATGTTATTTGTGTATCGAATAGAAATCTAGAAACAATGCAGAATTATAGCGTTCTCAAACAAAAAGGATAATAAGTAATTCTTCAATTGCAATCTAATGTACATTCATATGTAGTAATTCACAAGATTGCATATTTGAGTTTCCTCTCCTTGTTTTAATGCTATGATGATAAACGGATATAACGGTAATAGGACATACTCATACAATGTTTGATGAGAGTCGCTCTCTCATTAATTTTATGCCTCCTAATATGGCCTAAAAATAATTGATATTTTTTTTTGCATTTTCTCTTCATCCTCGCTCCATCCGGTTTTCAATTACAAATATGTAGCTTCATCCCCGCTTGCTGTTCTCTTCTTCTCTCTTTGTGGCACCTTCCCCTTTACTGCTTGCTATATAGTGTTGTCCCTTTTATTTTATTGCATTATATTGGACTTAAGTGATGCTGTTATACGTAATTTTTTTTTTCGAAAACAGCATCTGTGAATTGTTGTCATCATTGTAAAAAACAAAACGAAAGAAAAATTTATTCTCGTAATTGTTTTTGTTGCTAGCTTCAATATTATGGCTGAGAACCGAAAGCTGAACTCTTCGCCGTCTTTGGGATGCATTCTAAAATGTATCTGATTTCCTACAAGTTGGTAGCAACTCAACTGAGAGTTCAGATGAAATCATAGTTTTTTTTGAATACATACTTTAATGCAAATTGTTCGTACCACCTTTCCAACTGGAATATAACGTGACCTCACATCTGTCAAAAGCCACTTTTTCTAATCACTTTCAAAACGAATTCCAATCTAGTTTGCTACCATGGCGCTCGATTAGAGAAAAGCTAAAGAATTACACTAGTTATTTAATGTCGTCGCCACAAATTCTGAAACGTTAGAGACGAATGTGTTTGCTGGGAGGCGAACTTTTGTAAAATGTGTGCTTTATGCGAACATACATACATAAACAGTAATAGATACATATGTATATGTGTGTTAATGAAATTATCATTATTTTCTTTTGCTTCGGCTTATGCATAATAAAGCATGAAGAATTAACGCGTTATGAATTTTTAACTTTTTTTTTGCTTTCAAACGCCTCTACTTGACGCACTTTTGTGTGAGCACTCTGTATTTATACTTTAGTAGGTTTAAGTTATTATTAAACTTTTCATGATATATTTTTTTTTTGTAATATTTAATAATTTTTTGTTTATATTAACTCTATCATATTTTATATACATACTCGTATTAACATGTATATAAATTTAATTACTCATATACATATGTATGCACCTATATATCTAATCAGTTATACATACATACGTGTAAATCGAAAATCCTTTTTTTTTGTTTGTAATAAGAATTTATTTTAAGAATTTAAGAATTTGTTTACGAAGCACAGCTCAAAAATTGATTTAATGCATTTATGCGTTTAAGGCGTTTTTGCATTATCTATTATTAAAAAATTTTTTCTCTTTTTTTATTTTGGTTATGTTTTGCACATTTGGATTTATTGCCAATACGCCCAACAAATTAGGATATTGTTTTTCTTTCATTTTTTGTTTTTTTTTCTTTCATTTAGTTGTTTATCTTTTATATTACTGACTGAATGTGATATTGAGTGACGGACACTTTCGGACGTACGTACGTTGCCCATTAACCATTAAGTGTTGTTGTATCGTTGGCGATGCAGTGCCCGATACAGAAGTTGTTATTTGTCTTACCATTCCGCTACCAAGTTGTTGTAATAGGCCAGAGCCCGATCCCAATGGTCCCGATGAGAGTACGGTTGATGTACGTCTGGAACGGATCGATTGCATACTGGACGACAATAAAAATGGTACACTGCTCGATGTGTTCGGCATTGATCCACCCTGTTTGTGGGACGATAATAAGGGAGATTTCTTTGAAAGATTATGAAATCTTATCATAGCATATAGCAGCTATGGTCATATATACATACATTGTACATATACATATGTAAGACGAGTTGAAAACGCAACTTTGAAATTGCAATTATAACTCGTTATACATATATGTATATGTAAAAAATGTTAAATTAAAATAAATGTAGTCGTTCTCGATTCGTCCCACTTCTCTGCTGGCTCAAGTAAAGCAGCAACAATGCCAACGAACACTTGCGTGTATTTAATGGGCGGTTGTGTAACATTAGCGAGTTAGTAGGAGTTACATTAAAATGTTTTTGTTGCACCGCAGAATACGGTTAACTTACATAGTATCTACGTACATACCAGTGGCGGTCGCAGAATACACGCCGGAAAGACCGGCTTGCCTAAATATTTTCGTTCTTTGAAATCTGGTTATTTTACTTTGGAAATGTTTTGATGGTGTGTTAGCTCACCAAAAAAAATTCACGTGTATCTTGTTTGTACAGCCAATCACAGCACAATCTCAGTTAGTAAGCATGCTTTAACAGTTAACTCATGGGCTTGTATGAGACTTTCAAAGCAGAATAACATCACACATTTAACGAATTTTGCTACTTCGACTTCAGTTTTTTAAAAACTGTCTAAAATTTAAGATAAGGCGCCAGTTTTTTAGATATTCTCTTTTAGTTCTATAATAAGCAAATGCACTTGCTAGTACTGAAATTGCCGTTGGTATAAGGACACTAAATATACCTCGGCGCTGTCGTGTGAGATTCAGAGAATTTTCTATAAGTTTGGCATCAGCAATCAATTCAGTTAAATTCTTCCCAAATGATTCTAATAATAGCTTCTGCTCTGCTTTTGTAGATAATTCACGTTGTGAGGGTGAAAAACTTGAATTTACTTTCGACTGAGCCATGCTAATGGCTATGCTCCATACATGGGCTTGCCCAGCATTCTAAGCTAAGGCCGCCACTGGTACATATATATGTTACTATCGTGATCCCGTGCTCGTTACAGCTTGACGAATCGAATACGACTTAAAAGCGTTATTGATAGGTGTTTCTTGTGCGAATTTTAAGTACTGAATTTATAGATTTTTTTCGAATAGATTTTTTTTATTTTTTTTTTTTAAGAATTAATTTTTTTTATTTTAATAATTTGGTTAATGACAAAATTTAGCTGAAGAAGGATGTTTTCTTTTTACATGTATCCAATTTTGCACAAAAAAATGTTAATAGTTATGCGTTTTTTTTTTGAAGTAGTTAAACAATTTTATAAGAAGGTATGTTTGCAATAATAGAAATGAGCGCACAGTAGAACATTTAACGAAATCAGCGAATGAAACAATCAGTAAACATTATAGAAACAAGTGTATGTATAAGCAATTATGTACATAAATTAAATAAATCAATAAAACGACGAAATAAGTAAAGCAAATACCAAAGTTTAAATAAGTAATAAACATTGCATAGAGGTATTTTATGTACATAAGATATCGATTAGTATTTTGTGAGTTTTGCAGAGCCGACAGCTTAATTATATTTGTATGTAAATAAGTATCTATATTTAGCAAGAACACAACACAAATCAAACACAAAACGAACAACAAATCAACAAACCATAAGTGATTTACTTATGTGATTATGTGTTTGTACAAATGAATGAATGTAGTATAAGTTAGTAAGATATTTTACATAAATAAGTCATTAAGTAGGTTTATCAAAAGCGTCTACTAATGAATGAATTGGACATGATAATCCAATTATTAAAGTAATCACTGCATTAAGTTTGATTTCAGCACTAAATACTGTGATATAGCATTTTCAGGTCAAATGAAACTTTTTTCATGTCAAGTGAAACTTTTTTCAAGTCAAGTGAAACTTTTTTCAATTGAAATTAAACCTTTTTCAATTGAATTGAAATATTTTCAAGTCAAATGAAACTTTTTTCAAATCAAGTGAAACCGTTTTCAATTGAATTTAAAACTTTTTCAATTTAAATTAAACATATTTCAATTTTATTTCCATTGAAATAGGTTTCATTTAATTTGGAAAAGGTTTCAATTCAAATAAAAAAGGTTTAACTAGACTTGAAAAAAGTTTGACTTGAGTTGAAAAAAGTTTCACTTCACTTCAAAGTTTAATTTGACCCGAAAGTGCTACAACTCAGCGAAGTTTTGGCTAAGTTAAGGTATAGGATAGTTAGTGGCTATACACAAAGCCAGCTTAATGACTTAAATTGCTATATATACATATTGTTAGTTCCAGTTTATAGGATTGTGTAGGTTCTTAGATTGAGGTTATGTGTGGGTAATGGTGTAGAAAATAGTAGTTATGAGTCTAAGCGAAAACATATACTCACGATCATGCTCCGTGCAAGCTGCGATCATTTCCAATTAACAAAAGCAAAAACAAAAAAAAAAAAACGAATGAAACATACAAAATTACATATTTATATTAACAATATGTATATGGATAGTGATTTCGTGTTAAAAGGCACACATTTGTACAAAGAGTTTGCTTTTATGGAGGAAGAAAAAAAGTAAAACACCAAGGATAGAAATTATTAGGGAAAGGTAGTAGAATTATTAGATGGAGAAAAAAAAATAATAATAATGAACATAATGTGAATTATGAATTAATGAAATTATGACCACTTAGTTTACAAAAGCGCCGAAATATTTGCATCGCGAAAATATGTACGAGTATGTATATTAATTGATGACTGAATTTAATTAAGAGCAAGAAGGAAAAAACACAGACACGCCGGCCAACATTTAGATTTGCCGTTTAGTAAGAAAATGGACGCGTAAAGCATTTGTCACAGCACAGCTTTACATACCTATATATTTTTTAATAACCCGGGAAGAAAAATAAAATGTTATAAACGCTCATTAACAACTGGTGAATATGTTTTTTTCAATAATAAAATTCGCACGACTGGGAAGAAAATGCGATATTTCAGTTTGCCCCAGATCTCCTAACCTTTCTTCCCTACTCACACAAAGAATTTCAAAATTAGTTAAAAAAAAATAGTTCTAAATATACAAAGAAGCCAATGAGTTTGGGTAGGCAGGAAACATCATAATAAAAATACAATTATAGTATAACACCATTCAAAACAAAAACAAATCAGTTTAAAAGGCATAAGGATCCACTTTCAATTTGGAAACACAGACATATATAATTAACGAGCAAAATGCTTAAACTTAAACATAAAAAATATTGCTGAAGAAATTCATTTGAACTTGCTTAAATAAAAATATAAACAATTTTTTTTTTCAAAAAAAGAGCAATGAAAACGTTTTCACAACACTGCCGAGTACGAGCTGGCGTTTATGGCATGAAAATAACACTCAATAGAAAGGACATAAAGGAAAGTGCTGCTTTCACGTAAACAGGTACAAATGTATGTATTGGACAACACAATGAAAAACAAATGAAAAAAATTTATATAAATCAAAGACAAACGTCAAGTTAGCAATGGTTGTTTGTTAGTAAAAGCACATGATATTCATATAAATTGAAATGGAGTATTCAAAACAACATCGCAAAACGTACTCGCACAAGAAGAGACCTGCCAGCGGTGATTTTTGCATGAAGACAAAGAACAACGAACAAGTTAAAACAAAAAAAATTATAAACAAAATGATTTTTTAAGACGTTTTTTAGACTTACAACATAGACCGAAGTCGAGGGTACTGACAAACTCGATCCTGAGCTACCGCGTGCACCAAAACCGTATGTCTATCAAGTATATTGAGTGGAAAAAGCGTTTTAAAGCGGCGGAGCATTACGAGTATTTACCATTTGCCCATTTGCCCCCAATTTATCATAATTATCATTTTATAATGTTGTTGTTTTTTTATTTATTTTTTTATTTTATTATGAGGTGTGTATATTAAATGATTAATAGTGAAGGAAATGAGAAAAAATGTTATGTATTTTACTATAAATATAAAATGTTTTTTTTAAAACTAAAAAATATAAATCTAAAGAAAACCAGGTTACCTAATTTAAGGTCAACGAACATTTTTATACCCAGTAGTAAATAGCTTTCGCAATAAATTGCATATGTTTATTAGAATTTTGCAATATATAATAGACAAATTAAACTGACTTAGAAATTTGGCGCAAAAAATATGAAATAACCGTTTTTTGCAAAACCGGGTTTCCAAATTTTTCAGAAGAATTTTCTTAAATATATTTTTTATAAAGAGCCATATAAAGGTTTTTGAAATTAAAAAAAAACCGGTTTTCTGATAGCTACTTTTCAATTTTTTTTTTAATTATTAATTTTTGTAAAGTGGCATTTGAACGAGAGTTTTCGAGAGTTTTGGGAAAAACCGCAAATGTTTTTGGAAATGTCGGTTTTCAGAAATATTTCTTTAAATATATTTTTTTTTATAGAGCCATATAAAGGTTTTTGAAAATTTTCCAAAACCCCTGGTTTTTTTCATACTTTTCAAACTTTTTTTGTCAAAATCAATGTTAATATATCTTTCTTTTTGTAAAGAGGCATTTAACCGTTTTCGAGATTTTTAGAAAAGAAAAATGAGTTTCGAAAAAATTCGGTTTTCAGAAACATTTTTTAATATAATTTTCATTAGGCGTCATATATCTAAATGTTTTGAAATTTTTTTTCATACATACATATATATTTTTTTGTAAAGAGGCATTTAAATGTTTTCGAGGTTTTTAGAAAAAAACCGTAAGTTTTCGAAAAGTTGGTTTTCAGAAACATTTTCTTTTAAATATATCTTTATAAAGAGCCATATAAAGGTTTTTGAAAATTTTCGAAAAACCCAGGTTTTTTCATACTTTTCAAACTGTTTTGGTCAAAATCAACATTAATATATCTTTCTTTTTGTAAAGAGGCATTTAACCGTTTTCGAGATTTTTAGAAAAGAAAAACGAGTTTCGAAAAAATTCGGTTTTCAGAAACATTTTTTAATATAATTTTCATTAGGCGTCATATATCTAAATGTTTTGAAATTTTTTTTCATACATACATATAAATTTTTTTTAAATAGGCATTTAAATGTTTTCGAGGTTTTTAGAAAAAACAACCGTAAGTTTTCGAAAAAGTTCGTTTTCAGAAACATTTTCTTTTAAATATATCTTTGTAAAGAGCCATATAAAGGTTTTTGAAAATTTTCGAAAAACCCAGGTTTTTTCATACTTTTCAAACTTTTTTGGTCAAAATCAACATTAATATATATTTCTTTTTGTAAAGAGGCATTTAACCGTTTTCGAGATTTTTAGAAAAGAAAAATGAGTTTCGAAAAAATTCGGTTTTCAGAAACATTTCTTAATATAATTTTTATTAGGCGTCATATATCTAAATGTTTTGAAATTTTTTTTTCATACATACAGATATATTTTTTTGTAAAGGGGAATTTAAACGTTTTCGATATTTTTAGAAAGAGCCGCAGAAATTCTCGAAAATGTCGAGTTTTCAGGAATTTATCTAAATTTTTATCAGAATCATTTCTTGAAATAGATTTTTATGAAGATCCGCTATTAAAATTTTTGAAAAAAAAAAAAAAAATAACCGCAAAAATTTTGGAAACCCCGGTTTTTGCGATTTACCCAATTTTTTGTCAGAAACATCATTTTTAATACGTTGTTTTATAAAAAGCCATATTACCGTATTTAAGACTTTTAGCGAAAAAACGCAAAATTTTTCGGAAAATTCGGTTTTTTGGCATAATCCAAATTTTTTGAGAATTATTACTTGAAATAGATTTTTTATGATAAGCACTTTTAAGATTTTAATCATTTTTTTGTCAGATATTACTACGGGGTATATAAATGAACATACGAATATATATGTTTGCATGATTAATATATTTTCAAGCTAAATCAAAAATCGCTATGTGATAGTAGAGAAGCTTGTATATTTCTAAGTAAATGAAGAAGACTATGTATAATCTACATATGCATTTATTTTATATATTTTATATTATTTATTTGATTAAAATAATAAAAAAACATTAAAAATATTTTTTTTGTTTCTTGTTAATATTTTCTATTAATTTTTTACACTTTACAAAAACTAACATAATACGCAAAAACGCCCAACAAAATCCGCCCACGACTACTTTGATTATATATTTATGTTTATATAATTGATTATATGAAGGCATTAAGCTACTATAACTAAGTTTCTTTTTCTAACGCATTAAGAAACTTGAAAAAAAAAAAAACAAAGCAACAAAGGAAAACAAACAATAAAATACATAAATGATCAGTCATGAAAATCTATAAACCAAAACAGGCACTAATCTAATAAGTATCTAATGGGCGTGCCTATAAAACTGCATACACGCACTAGAAAGAAGAAAATAAAAAGCAAAAAGCATAAAAAAATAAAAATAAAAAAATATGTAAGTACTAGGATGGCTTATTGCTATTGCTATTGCGGTTATTTTTGTTGTGGGATAGTGAATAGTGAATGAGTCGGAAAGGCGGCCACTTACAGTAGGCGGTGACAAATTGATTGTCGAGCCGCGCCGCTCCTGTGGACCAATACTTGAATGGCGACGCGTCGGCAAACCGCTGCCCGGTGTGCCGCCCGGCGACGATGCACACGATGGCGCTATGCGAATTTTCGGTGTCATCAGTGTGTTATCGGACAGGCGACGATTGGGGAATGCATTGGCGACGCGCAGGAAATTACTATCGGGCGATGATGGCGAACAACCGAACCACCAGCCACCCAACATGCCTGAACCTGTAAATAAGCGAACTGGAAAAATTAATAAAAAAAAAAATGAAATAAATTCAAAGGAACAATAGCCGTAGTCCATGGTTTTTATATTTTTTAGTTTGGTTTTGGTTTTGGTTTGCTATAAAAGAGTTAGAGTACATACATACATACATACAAATGTGTCTGTCTGTATAAAAATGTACAGCTGCGTGCAATTAAATATAAATATATTTATGTATTCAGTTGTTGTATTATGCTTTTAAATTCACATGAATGTTCATTTTGTTGGCATGTATTCCACCCGGGGCTATACATTATAATTAAAAGGAGTGATTAATTGTGGTCAAATGTATGTATGTTTGAGTTTATTATGTATTGTGCAAATGTTTGTTATGTACTTAAGTATGTATGTCTGCACGATTGCACATATACATATACATATGTATGCATGCATGTGCCGAAAAGAATCTGACTTGTAAACACATAAAGGAACCTGCATACGAAAATGTTCATCATACGCCATGGTGTACCATTGCACTCTGCCTGCCAACTGCTTGTACGACAAGTGCATGTATATAATTTTGTAGCTTTATGTAGAACCTTAAATTATTTTTAGGTTGCTATAACATTTCAAATTTTCAATTTTTATTGCGAAAATTTAATATTCAAGCACACGCGTAAAATTATTTTTTGAATCAAATTACCATACACCCATTTCTCGTATACGAGTATATTTCACTATGCACGATGATCATTAAAAACATATTTTCATACTTCAAATAGCAGTGTAATAATGTCACGTCACTTGAAGGTGTTTAAAGTGAATTTGGCAGCTATGTAGCCATGAATATTATTACATATGCACGTATGAATGTAGGCATATAGGCAAATATGCATGACTGCATATAACTTTTCTATCAATTTGTCACACAATCATCGCTATTTGACACAAAACGAATTCAAACAATTTGATGCATGACAAATTTTGTGTTGGCAGATAGTTTACTATAAATTTATTATATATGTAAATATTTATGTATGTATGTATGAATGTTTGTATTTTTGTATGCATACGGCGATACCTATGCCTGGCAGTGGAGTTAGGAACGAACAAAATTTCGTAATATCAAAATTTTTTAGATAAATTTGAAGCGTATTTTTCTTAAAAAATTTCTCAGATGACAGGAATTTAAGAACTGGTTATTAGACCGTATTTAAAAAAAATCGCTGTTTTTTCATTCTGTTTTCTAGCTACACTAAAAAAAAAATTACTCAGATTATGGAAAAGTGGGAATGATTCGGCTCTAAAGACAATTTTCATTGTTTTGATGTACTATTTTATTTAAAACGTGGTTTTTATTCCTTGATTTGAAGAAAATTGTACATCAAAACAATGAAAATTGTCTTTAGCGTTGAATAATTCCCACTTTTCCATAATCTGAGTATTTTTTTTTGAGTGTAAAATAAAAATTTATTTTATTTCGAATTCTACTTAATTAATCTAAATACGTCTCTCGTAAAGGATTTGTGAATTTTTACGGTCTTTAAACTTAACGGACCTTAAAAAGAGCTACATTAGGGTGGTATAAACTAACATTCTGGGTGGTAAGTACAGCCCAATAATGCATTTAGGGTTAATATGCTCTCTTGAAAAAATTATCTGCTCGAGATAAAAATATTAATGCATCAAGCTTTAAATTGTGACTATAAATATGTTGGCATTAAAAAGCTACATTGGGGTGGTATATGCTGTGATCTGGGTCGGAAGTACTACCATGGTGCACTTAGGTTTAATAACCGGCCTTAAAAGCTCTAAAAAAACATTCATTATAAATTGAATACATATGACCTAAATTTTGGTATATATACTTATATAAGTTTCCGTTAACAAATTGAGATAAAAAAAAACTGCTTTTTTCACTTTAAGTTGCGAATATAAATGCGATATGGAGAAAGACGTAGTTGACTGTCATCTATGTATCTAGGGTGGTCCTATGTAAATTTAAATTTTTTGGAAAGGTCTTCCAAAAAAACATTATTTTCGGAGATCTGTGTCGTAAGTACCTCAATTTTGAACTTAAAATTGAGAAGGTTAGGTTATGTTAAACTGGCTGGCCACTAAATGCCTCAAATAGACTAGGTAAGAGTTCTTGAAGCTTCCTTAGAAAAATTTCCTTTTCGAGTTAATATAATAACTGAGATGGATTAAGACAAACTTGCTGTTTGCGAGACGGCTTACTGGCAATATTCAATACTGCGGGTTCTTTTGTGCAAATATGTACTACTACTATTTTACTATAATTGAGATAGAATTAGGGCCGTTTACTCAACCTCTGATTAACGTTAACCACGGTTAAAGCCCGGTTAAACATCATTATCGACTTCATCAACCCATACATTTAACACATGGTCGATAATGCAGTTCATAGCTTAACTGGACCTTTATCCTCCGGTTAGCGTTAATCAGAGGTTGAGTGAGCGGCCCTTAATCTTGTAAGCACCAAATAACTGTGAAAGTTTAGTTTCTTCTCGAACTTTTTTCAATTCCGCCATTTTTATGTAACCCAAGGCACACAAGGTATGTATGTATGTATGTAAATCTATTCAAATGTATTACGAGTGATGATTATTTGTGAATATTCGTGCAAAGTATAAAGCACGTGCCTTGCTACTAAATACGTAAATGCAAAAACATATACATATGTATACATATATAGTTATGCATGTATATAAGTATGTATGCATGTATGCAAGTGTAGGTATATATGTATACGTATTAGCCAAATATTCATACATACCACCAGAATTCTTTCGTGCCATGTCCTCAGCACTGGATGTTTTACGCTGATCGATGCGCAAATTGGGTATGTTAAATGGCGGTGCATTCATGTTATCCGATGAGAATTGATGTCGCAATGGACGATGACGCTCCGGTGATGGTATTGACAGATTGTCCAATTTCAATTTATTACGTTGCTGTCGATCGATTTGCTCCAACATCTCTTGCAGCACCTAAAAATGCATGTATGTATGTTTGTAAATTTAATCGCATGAAAGCTCGTGCACATTGTTTTGTGATTTTCCATGGCAAAATGAATTAATGTGTAGAATTTCGTTGAAATGCTGTGTATGATGTACATACATGCTTATGCATATACTATATTGTGCATGCTAACGCGTGCATGAGCGCTTTTTGTTTGTTTCATAGACATACATATGTACATACATACATACATCTATATATGCGTAATACACACTTCATTCATTAGCTATTTTGAAATTCTATTCATTCTCTCTCTCACTTATCTTTTATGTGTTTTTTGATTTGGTATATGAAGTGTTAATTTGAAAGGAAAGTGAGTAGTTAAAGCATATATATAATACTTCTATATTGCTAGTATTCACTTGTTTTGTTCGTCAAACATCACAGTAACGATATACTGTTAGAAAGGGAAGCAAGATTCCATGGGCGCCGTTAAACTTTTGTTTCCAAAAACAAGGGGAACCACAGAAAAATGTTGATACTATGAAATAGGTATTTTATTTAACAAAGATAAGTCCGAATTTTATTAATTTGTACATATGTATGTACATATATATGTGTGTACATACCCAAGAAACATTTTTGTGGGAAATTGATTTGAGGTCGAATGGATATTCAACTCGTTTCCCAATTTCAAATTAGATTCAAATGAAAAAATATTACTTACTAATAATTTTACTTGTGCATATTGGGTATACATACATGAATAAAATGAAATAAAAATGAAATTCCAAAGAGCGTTCATTGGACGTTCACGAGCATGTAGGTATGCATGTTATTTGGTTGTGAAATACGTTGAAATAATAAATACATTATTTTGTTTTCGAAAGATTGGTATTTCATTGTTTAATCTACTGCTTTGTGTTTTTATAACGATCATGAAAATTTTATATGAAGGGAATAACGACCCCTTTTAAACCCCCTTCTGTTTTTTTTTTGTAATGCTACTACAATTTTACAAATGTGTATGTGACATATATTCACATACACGACTTTTGCTTGCGTTGACGCATGCGCACAAATTACATATGCAGTCAGAACCGAGTTCATGAATAGCGTAACTGAAACACATTGATTAGATAGATTGTTAGCAATATAGAAGTATTACATATATGAGTTAAAGTGATGCATACATACATCTGTACATACAGCACATACATAGATTTATTTGTAAATATTTGTAAATGTAAATGCATTTTACCTCGACCAGCATACAATACTGCTCTAGATTTAAACCAGGATTGACAGTATGCGGAATTAGTAATGGCAGAATGACCGTCGCCATTGTCTCCACGGTTAGACCATAAGATTTGTCAACAACCATTTTATGATAGATATCTGAAATAGTGGAATTTGAAGTGCGAATAGATTTATGTATGTACATTAGGGTGGTCCCCAAGTGTATGGAGTAATAAAATTTTGTAGCATATTTCTTCAACCTCATCCCCTAGGTCGATGCTAATATAGTCAAAAGTACCAAATGCATATTTTGGTATCGATCGGAGCTGGTTAAGGGGTGTCGCAGGCGGATTGCCATATAAAGACCAAAAAATTAAATTAAATAAAAAATACAAAAATTAAATCGATAGTCTTTTGCTCAAGGATAACAAATAAATATAAGTTTTGATCTTGATCGGAGACGGCTAAGGGTTGTCGCATAGGGGTTCCATATGGTTATCTGAAATTTGACCCCTTTGCGGCATCCCTAAAACGTCTTCGATCAGAACAAAAATGTATATGTGTTATATTTGACTGTACTGCTACCGATGTAGGGGGTGAGACCGAAGAAAATCGTTATTTTCAGTTTTAGTTCCACCCTAATGTGCATACAAATAAACTTTTCAAATTTTAATAGAAACTTAATCAATTTAAATTACGTAGAACTTTTATATTCGCAGATTTAACAAGATAATTAAAGGTAAAAAATCCTCGTTAAAATTTCATAATCCTCTAAATGAAACTTTCAATACCGCCTAACCGACCGACTTGTGCCTAAATTGCGAACTGAGTTGCTGACACCCGGCTCTAAAACTGCAGAGTGCGAAAGGACATTAGAAGCAAATTTTTAGCTTTTTCAAGGCCAAAGTTTTGGGCGTGAAACGATAGAGCTGTGTGTCAGATTTTAATTTTAGAAAACCTGAAGTTAATTTAATTTTTGTGGGCTGGGTTTACTATAATGTACCAGGCCTAGAATAATAAAATTTTGTCAGACGTTAGATGAGGTCCTACATATCACATTATTAATGAAATTAACATATTTTATGCATTTATACTGTTTTAAAATTGGTTTTCAATCAACAATTTTTGCTTGGGAAATTTACAAACTTTAATAACAAATAAACTATAAGTTGCCTTTACGTAACGCAGGTCATTCTTTTTGTGTTCTATACCTTCCCCTTGTTGCTAAAAAAAATTTATTAAGATCGTTGGACTGGTACATTATACTAAAGTTTCACCATTTTTTTTCCACATATGATAGATATTATTATTTGAATGACATACAATTTTTGCAATACAAATTTAACAACTACTTACGCACAGTACGCATTACAATATCCGGTTCCGGTATGCGAACATTGCCCAGCAGATGCAGTACTTCCTCCATTACCTACATTGAATGTATGTAACAAAAATGGAAGGTAAATGATGTGTTTTATATATTTACACATACATACATTCATACGTTGAGCATAGCACACAAATTTATCAAATATTAAAAAATAAAAAAAAATGAAAAATACAACAAAAATGCTTTTAAAATGATATGCTTGTTAAGTAAAGATTTAACAAAAATATTACAGTAAAGTTTGGTGCTCAAGAACATTGCAAAGCAAAATCGCCTTATATGTGTGTACTTATATGTAAATACATATGTGTTTAAGCACTTATGTATGGATGTTGTAAGTAAGCAACTCCCCTGCAAAAAAATGTGCGATCAATCCCGAAAGAGATTTGTCCTCGATTGATCTCTTTCGAGAACAATCGGTCCACAATTAGTCCCCGATTGTTCCCGTACGGGTATAAATGTAGACTAATTGTAGACCAATTGTTCCCTAACGGGTATAAATGTAGATTAATCGCTTTCATCCCGAACGGGTATAAATGTAGATTAATCGCTTTCATTCCGAACGGGTACAAATCTAGATTCCTTAAATGTAGACATTTTACAAAAATATGCAATGTATTTAAAAAATTGTAGAACAACCTGTAAAACGAATTGAACACCCTTTCTTTTAATAACAATGATGAATAATAATTTTAACAAAATGTTGCCTAAAATATCCTATGAAAAAATCCTTTACATTACGCTCATATAATGCATACTCAAAACTTACAATTTTTTAAATTTATTTATTGAAATTTTTTTACAAAAGTAAAACATTATATAATCTTTATTTAAATATGCATGAACATTTACAATTTTTTAAGGAAAAAATCTACATTTGTACCCGTTCGTGCTGAAAGCGATTGATCTACATTTGTACCCGTTGGGGATGAAAGCGATTAATCTACATTCGTACCCGTTCGGGTTGAAAGCGATTGATCTACATTTGTACCCGTTCGGTATGTTAGTGATTAATCTCCATTGGTACCCGTTCGGGTATACAAGTTGACACGTCCCGGATTAATCGCATTTTTTGCAGGGTCGTGAAAACGTGTTCAGCTTTTCTATATATGTATGTAACTATGTAAATAAAAAATAAAGAAATGGTAATACTCTCATGGTACTTACCCAAACAAGCATTTATTCAAATTTGCTAAGCCATTTGTTTTACTAACATACATACATATGTACATACATAAATGTCTACATAACATGTATGCATGTAGGTATGTAAATACTCGTACGTATATGTATTTGGCTTACCTGTGCACGCTCCAGTTTATCCATTAGCCTATCTATGCAGATGAGAACGTTTTGCACAATTTTCGGATCAGCTAGATTTTTTTCGAATACCGATTTCACCTTGGGCACAACCATACGCCTTATGGAAACATCTTCGATATTATCGAATACGTTTGTAACAGCAACAACAGCAGCGCTCTGTGAATGTATGAATGACGGTACATATTTACATACATGTGTGCACATAAGCAAGCTAAATAAATAATGATATGTGTTTAAGTAGGAATATTTGCATTGCATGTAAATTGGATGAAGGTGTACATATAGACACAGATGTACATATGTAAGTAGGTTTAATTTTTATACATTTGAGTTAAAAAAAAGTGGCAGCAAAACGTGAAGGGATTTAGGTGAGACTTATCGTCAAAACTTTGCTGCTATTTTTGTGCGCAACACTCTGTATATAGAATTTGGTTTTGTGCGACTTTAATGATCTTTTTAGCTTGTTTGCCTTTTTGATAACATATTTGCATTAGAATACTTTCGATTTAACTGTAGGTACTTATAAAAAAATTGTAACAGAGCGTTGTTTGCAAATTATAGGTATGTACCTATCAGGGCCGTAGCCAGGAATTTTTTTCGTGGGGGGTTTTATAGTTTTGGATTTTTTTTTGCTGAGAAAATATCGCCCTATTTCAAAAATTGTTTCAAAAACGCCCTATTCCAAAAAAATGTTTTAATAACGTCCTATTTCAGATTTTGCTTCAAAAACGCCCTATTTCAGAGAAAATTCCATATATATTTCTCTGAAATAGGGCGGTTTTGAATAATTGTCTGAAATAGGACGTTATTGAAACAAATTCTGTTTTATTCATTTAAAAATTAGACTGTTCTATTGCAAGCACGATGAATACTTTATTTTTGTTGATTTTATCCAAGAGAAAAAAAATAATATTTTATGGACGAAAAACTCGGTTAGATTACCCAGCTGCTTTCAGCTGTAAATGTCCGCCCCAAGATTTTTAGTTTATGTTGAGAGTCTAACTTGTTTTTTTTGCAACTTTGTTATTTAACATCCGATTTTTAAAATTGATAGATATATCATTATTTTAGTTTTTTGAGCAGAGTTTAAAATTATTTTCAACTTTTTTTCATTTCCATTGAATTTCATTTTCATTTGAAAATTAAAAAATAAACAGCGCAGCAGAAGTATAAAAAAAAAGTTCTACAGTACTGCAACTGCGCAGCCTTAAGCTTCAAAAAATTATAGTCGACTGTTGCTGTATTGTAGAAATTTTTACAGCACAGCAAAGGGCAAACATAATTTCGAGTTTTTACAGCACTGTTGTTATTGTTTTTATTTTAATTTATGGGAACACAATCGAAATTGTAATGTACAAAAAAAAAAAACAATTTTAAAAAGCCGCACTTAAAACTAAAATTATGCTTATCTGTGCTTTGCTGTCGACTGATCTGTTTGAAATTACACAGTAAACTGTTCTGTGCTTCGACTTCAGATATTTTCAAAGGAAATCGAAATTCAAAAGTTCTCAAAAAATTATGATACTTTCGCAGAACAGCAACAGCTTATTTTTTTAAAACTGTTGGTGTTATGCTGGCAAACAGTGCTTGGGAAGCTTTATATTTCCCTCTAATGTCCTTTGATCTGTGAAGTCGTTTTCATATAGTTGGGTCACCTAACCGAGTTTTTCGACCATAAAACATACTTTTTGTTTCACTTGGAAAAAATCGCCAAAAATAAAGTACCTATTCATCGAATCTTTTTAATATTTAGCTTAAAATGTTTGCAATAAAACAGAATAATTTTAGAAAGAATAAAACTTTCCTGATTTTTACAACTTCTTATAAAAACCCCAATAAAAACCAAACTTTTTCAATAAATAGGTGAAATCGGACTATAACAATTCACACTTCCCATATATGGGATCGTTCGAAAATCACACAAAATGTTATAATTCAGACACTAATATAACCCGAGTAATGAATTTTCAGTCATGCAATATTTTATGCAGTTATAAGGAAATATGCTAAAATTTTAGAAAATGTATGTAACATAATTTAATTTATAAGTGTCGTTGTATTTTGTATTTGTATTTATGTTTATTAGAAATCCTAACACAACAATTTTAACAAAAATTATCTTAAAGTGCTAGTCATATAAAAACACTAAACAAAATATAAAATGTAAAACAAAATAAAAATGAAAAATATAAACTACTACGTATAGATACCTATGTATTAATATAATAAATATAAAACATAAGATATAAAGTTATGTATAAATATATTTATATGAACAGAGTATGCTTAAATTAACGCTACAAAGTAGGAGAAATAGAGGGAAGATAAAGAGTAAAAGAAAAAGGGACAATAGGCTAATTATGTATATTCGCTGTTATAGTAATTTGTTAACTCATTTTTGAAAGGCAGTGCATTCTTTAAAAGTCTCAAGTTTGCGGGAAGAGAGTTCCAGAGACGTACAGAATTAATGAAAAATTGACGTTCAGACATGAGACTACGATATTTTGTATGAACTAGAAGAGGAGACCTTGGAGATTGAAGGAACTGAAGTCTGTCATGAAGGTATTGAGGTTCTCTCGTATGTATAATTTTATGCAGGGTCATTAGTGTTCTGACTTTTAAAAGATTATCAAACGAGATATTTAAAATATTTTTAGCAGGGCCTGATACGTGGTCAAGTCTCTTTAGCCCATACACATACCTGGCAATGTTGTTATATACAACATTTAACTTCTTCCTGGAGACAGAGTCACAATTACAATAAATTTCACATCCATATAGTAGCGTAGGTATCAAGTACGCTTTAGCTAAGAGTAATCTAATGTTTAAAGGAGTAAAGTATTGTGTTGACCAGAGTGTACGAAGCATACCATACACTTTTCCTACGTTATGAAAGATATGTTGTTTCCATGTCAAGGTGTTGTTAAAAATGACACCAAGGTTTTTGGCCGTGTCCACGTATTTTATCACAGATGAGTTCAACTTAACCTCGGCAAATTTACTTACGTCAAGAGATTTTCTAGAGATTACGATACATTTAGTTTTGTCAGGGTTAAGACATAGACCATTAAGAGTTGCCCATTTCGACACACATGCTAGATCAGAATTTATATCACTAATACAGCTACTAATACTATCAATCGGACAATACACATATAGTTGGACATCATCGGCATAGACATGAACATTACATTTATTCAATACGTTCGGTAAGTCATTAATATACATCACAAACAGCATAGGGCCCAGGATTGAGCCTTGAGGTACACCATTAACTACAGGCAGTAGACAGGACGTTCTTTCTCCAACGCAAACAGCCTGGGATCTGTTCGTGAGATAAGACCTTACAAGATTAGTTGCTTGACTCGAGAAATTGAACAGATTACTCAGCTTACAACATAGTAGGTTGTGGTCAACTGTATCGAAGGCCTTAGAATAGTCAAGCAGAGTTAAAAAGCCTATATAATTTTTATCAATTTGTGACCTAATGTGTTCAGTTACATCTAAAAGCGCCGTGGTACAGCTTCGCTTTGGCCTAAACCCAGACTGGCGGCCAGTAAGGATACCATTATCATGCACATACGTACTTATTTGATTGCAAAGTATACGTTCGACCACTTTAGATAAGAAAGGAAGAATGGCTATTGGCCGATAGTCATTACCAGCCTTATGAACTGGAATTACCTTGGCAACTTTCCAATTGCTTGGGAAAACGCAGGTTGTTAGGACGGTGTTTATTAGATAGGTCAGGTGCGGTAGAATCTTCGGTAGAATTATTTTAAGGAAGCATGAGTTAACGCCATCAAATCCCACCGCACTTGATTTAATAGACAGAATCGCTTGTAATACGTCACAGTCATCTACACATACAAATCCAAAAGAACTGTCACTAACATTTAAACGGTCACTGTAATACTGGAGACATATATTAGTGTTATGACTAGATGTTTGCACAAATTTCTTATTTAAATCGTCGATATCACTTATGAGAGTTGCAGTTTGCTTGGATTTCCCAATACCAATATCCCTTATTCGGTTCCATGTTTGTTTTGTGGAAAGCGCTGTGCTAAATTTCTCCCTATAGAACTTTGTTTTGGCTAATTTAATGGCTTTGTTGACTTCAGATCGTGTGTTTTTAAATTTCCTATGCAATTCCAAAGTTCTATAACGTTTCCATCGCAAATAAGCTTGATTACGCAAAGTTATTAAGTTTTGAATATTTGCATCAAACCAGGGTTTACTTAAGGGTTTTGCAGCTTTGTACTTTAGTGGAACAAATTTATCGAAAAGGCTGTTAATGTGATTCTGCATGAAGCAGGTCTGCTCTTCGATTGATGTCATGCTCCTAATTTGGTTCCATTGGACTGAATCGACAGCCACTGAAAGTTTATTATAATCGATATTTTTAAAATTCCGATATGAAACACGACTAGGAGCGTCAGATATTCCGAAGTTATAAGTCAAGAATATCAGGTCATGTTTAGAGAAACCAGGGGCGTCCAGCTGATTGTAGTGGACTAAGTCTTTTAGGTTACTCACAAAAAATATATCGTTAGAAGCGTACTTTAATTATTTTTCGAACGGAGTAGATACGGTTTGCGGGTATTTGTAGCTTCTGCGAAAATAATTTTTGATTGAAGTTGTAGACAAAAAAACACAAAATTACGTTATCTCAAAACCCTAACCATAAAAAATGGGTTTGACCTCAGCCCTCCCCTATACCTGAAATTCTTGGTATTTTCTCAAATTAATTATTTGTAAACTAGTGTTTTCAACATATATGTAGCTTTGAATATGATAGAAGTAAAATGTATCTACCAGAATTTCGTGGGGGGTTATGAAATATTGCTTCCAGATAGATAGTATTGGGTCAGGGGTCCTCGGGTTTCGAGCAGTGCTATCCGCCTCTTCACCGATGGATTTAAGCTTAATGCTAGGTGGGAGGGGAAGCCTATTCAGCCGATGGGGAGCTGAAAATATAATTTCGTTCACCTGATCACTGCAGTGTCTTCCAGGAGGCTGCAACCATACTAGACTCTTGTGGCCTAACTGGAAAGCCAAACGGACGAAGAGTCTACACGCACTTGGAAGGTACGACGTTGCAGTAATGACAGGGCTAATAACAGGCATTATAATCCTTGGGAAGCATGCAAAAATGATGAATGATCCATATTACTCATACTAAAAGCCCTAAAGTAAGGCTTGTGAGGATGAAGAGGAGCCCGAAACAGTAAAACACATGTTATGCGATTGCCCAGTAGGGTGAAGGAGGCAACTGAAGCAATTAGGAGCCTACCAATTTTTGAAACTAGGGGATATAGTAACAATAGGATTTAAGAAAATTCTAAGATTTGTGGAATCCAAACGATAGTTCGATTGGGGGTCTGCGGATACACGTCGTATCACAATGTGACCTCAGCGCCTAAGTGTGCAAAATGGACGGTGGCAGCGACAGCAACGTAACCAAACCATGTCTGTCTGTCTGCATAATTGTGCTTGCGTCACTAAAATTGAATGGAACCTTCACCATTCTATTAAGTTTGACGTTCAACTTAAGATTAAAGATAGCTTTCAATTGGTTAGCTTAACCGGTTGCTGAACAAAATGTCTACCCGTGGTGGTTCAAAATGTGTTTTACAATTGATATAGCTCTCAAACGAAAGGCGCTGCAGTGTGGAGTGTGATTTTCGATATCTCAATTAGTTTCAGAGATATCCCTCACATAATTCAAGCAAATATTTCAGCTGCCCAATGCCAACGGTCGAATTTGTATATGAACGAGGGCTTAAGCAATAGAAATATCACAAAAAACACTTGCGCCTCTCAAAGGTAGCAGTCGTATATCCAATTAGATTGCGGTATTTGCATTTGTAGGTACTCATAATTTATGGAGAATTAATTACGCCCCTCAACTATACAACGGCTTTTAATTTGCAAGTTTGCTTTCACTTTGTGGCCACATTTTTTATGGCGGCAAGTCTGACAGCCTTTGCGTGGGCTTGAATGTGTGTGCATTGCATGCTTATAAAGCATAAAATTAAATAAAAGAAAAAAAAAACAAAACATAATGCTCAGCATACTGGCTGGAAATTAGTATATGAAAGGCATAAACATGAAAAGGCACAATTATACCATGAGCTAAGTATTTAGCTACTTTTGATTACAAATACGTGAGAGGGTTAATAAGTAAGCAACATCTACATTTTAAATATGTAAATTAAATACATACGTATTTGTTGTTTTTTTTTTATTGTTTTTGCTGAGCAAACGGTTTTGATTTTAATTTGCTTACGCATTTTAAACATTAAAAATACCTACAAATGGCAATTAAGGCCGTCTGCGGCTAAGCGTAACGGCACATAGCGGCCATGACGCGAAAGAAGAAAAGCAATGTTTTAATAAAAATTTCTCTTAAGGGAATTGAAAATTTAAAGGCCGAGTTGTAATAAAAAATAGTCGCATACTTTTCAAATTATACGTTGTATCGTGAAAAAAGTGTGTCTCAACCGAAAAGGGGATCTTAGGTGCAGGGAAAATTGGCACATTTTAACAGCTTTAATAGCTGAAGGAATATTCTCATTCTTGGTCATGCCTTTTCGAGCGAGTTTTAGCAATTTCTAGAAAGTATTGTCGACAAAGCGAAAAGTGAAAAATATGCCACAAAGAATTTAAAGCTTTCAAGTTAGTCACATACGCGCACACACACACTTACCTGCACTTGTATTGTTGAGCTTTCGAATGCAAAGAATAACATTGGAATAATATCGGTGGTAACATCAGCCGGTTGTGTCTTATCAATAATGAGATGCAAATTCTCCAATAATGTCACAGTTGCCTGAATGGATTTTGGTGAGCTAAAAATAACTCTGTAAAAATAAAAGTATGGCGAAAAGAGAAGAAAGAGTGTGATGAGTGCAAGAAATTAGAATTAACAGCCGGTAAAGTACTAGGTATATATCAAATGCTATAAATCATATTAAATCCAGAAGATGTTAAGATTATTTTACGTGTAGAAATCATTGCAGACTTTTTTGTGATTAATTTGCTTGTGCAAACAGTCGGAGTTATAAATAAATCATAAAGGAGTCCTAAATTGGAGCGTTCATACTCATTTTGGAGTCCGAAATGTACATATGAATTTCTTTTCTTAAGGTGGTCGCTCGATATGAGCCTAATTTCATACATCATATGAGCCTAAATAAGAGTTATAAAAGACTCCCATTGGACTCATATACATACATATAAGACTTTTTTCCTTCTTCTACTCGTATGACTAGTAAAACCAAAAAAATAGGATTTTTTTTTTGCATTTTCCTTCCCCTGATCCAGTTCTCTTCATCTTCCCTTCATTCAACCCAGCTTGTTTCCCTCTTCTCACATTGTGGAACCTTCTCCAACTTCACTGCTTGCTCTATAGTGTTGTCTATTTTCTATTCTCCTGCGGACTCGAACCTGAAATCAACCATAAACTCAATTCAACGCCATCGTATTGTGGAACATTAAACATTATATTGAACTTTAGTGATACCTTTATATTTCCCCATTTTCGAAACAGCATCTATGAATTACAATTATTATTTTAAAAGACAAAATAACAAACAAAATTATCATATCAATTATCATATTTCGAATTCATATCATTTCTGTGGCTCATGTTTTAAACATATTTCGGACTCATATCGGACTCCAAAATTATGAGGGCTCAGAGAATGTTTGCTGGGATGAGCTAAACTATTACATATGTAGCTTTGGAAAATTCCGCTATTTTCGTATTTGAAAATTTTTGTTTAATCACATTTTAAATTAAAAGAAAACCTAAATGTGTGTTCTTTTATTTAAAAGCGTTCAAGAGCATTAAATTATTTCATCAAAACATACGTAAATATAAAAGATCTTATCCAACGGAAAATATTACTTCCGCTCCCTACACTGAAAAAACAACTTACTCAGATTATGGAAAAGTAGGAATGATTCGGCGCTAAAGACATATTTTCATATTTTGATGTACGATTTTCTTCAAATCAAGGAATAAAAACCACGTTTTAAAGAAAATTGTAGATCAAAATATGGAAATATGTCTTTAGCGCCGAATCATTCCCATTTTTCCATAATCTGAGTAATTTTTTTTTTGAGTGTACCATTTTCAGCCAAGTTAAGATGTTATATTGTTTAAATTCCATTATTTTTGTTCTGCCCATTTTGACATTTATAAATTTAATTATTGTCGTAGGCAAAGAAGCACGAAAAGGTCTGGCCGCAATAAGATGTTAAATTTTACGGTAAACCGCACACAAACAGTTACAAAATTATTAAATATTACACACACAAAGAAACAAAGTGCCAATACACTTGGGTTTGACTGTGAGTGACAAACTTAAATTGTGCAAACAACTTTTATTTATCACAGCAAAGTATAGTAAAGACATCATGGACCATGGAAGACAAGGACACCATGAGTCAACAAATCAAATGTTGAACGCGAATACATACGAAGAACACAGTCAGTACACGAAAGAAACAAGCAGTGGAATATAAAAGGAATCAACGTAAGAGAATAAATATAGACAACCGGTGTGAAGACATGCATACATAAATACAGAGGTAAGAAAAGTGCAGAGAAGAAGACAAGTGAATGTGGAGGAGAGAGAAGAAAGTTTAGAGGAGGTGAACGAAGAAGAGGAAGAAGATGAGTAAGAAGCTGCAAGCAAGCAATTGAAACACGTCACAAAGCACGTAGCAAAAAGTTGTAAAGTAATATACAATAATGTCTGCATAACAATGTATTGTTTATTTATAAGATATGTATATACAAATGTATATACATATATATTTAAGCTTATTGCTTATAATACTTGTTTGTGTATAATGTTTTAAGTCTAGTAAGCATCTACATACTACAAACATGCACTGCCATTCGACGGCATTGCTATCAACCGGACACAGATAAAATCTAACGCCCCGGGAAACACCATTGTGATGGCTGGAATGGCGTGTAATTTAATCACAAAGCATGCGGAAATACGGAAGCGGATGGATTATGCACAAAGAGGCGAAATAAATAGAATTAAATGAATGAATCACTTATTTTCTACAATTGCAATTTGTAGGAAAATCTACCTAGAGCGGTACATAGATGGTATGCCAAAAATTAAAATCGAGTTTATTTAAATGTTGCGCTATTTGCTGTGAGCCATGAAGTATCATGGAAATGTAAACGAGTGAATAATTTTCCATAATAAGTAGCTATTATATTTAATTCTTTTATCACATTAAAATGGTACAAGTGATTTTAAGGAATTATGGCGCTCTAAATTGATTTAAAATATTAAATCGAGTAACCTGCACGGGTTTCTAGAATGGGGTAGCCATACCCGTATTGAAATCCAAAAATTTCGACTGCTTATTCTTTGACGTACTTGGGCTTTATCTATATACTTGGCAACCAACAATCGCATCGAAAAGAACTTCACTCTTAAAAGCCAATGAAGAATCACCCTTTCGAACGAGCAGTACTTTTGTCGATAAAGAGAACAATGAAGAAGTAAAGCCATCTCTCAGCAAAAAGTAAATAATATGTTCCACAACTCGTTCGTTGTAACAGTTTCTATGCGCGGCGCAGAGGAGTGTACGATATCAAGATTAGATAAGATGATCATTGGACTGTTGGAGAGCAAAGTTCGTCGGAAGCTTTCGAAAGATTTGGCAGACTTCGACGTTCACAGTTCAACGAATAATCTAGAAAGTATAATATTTCAATCGGCGCACCCCGTTTGTAGCAAAATAAATTGGGGAAAATCTTGAAAAGATCAAGAAGAGCATGACTTGGCACAAGGAAAAGAGAAACCGTTTTTCAAAATATTAGAGCTGGGAAGCTATCGATAGTGGCACCATCGATAGCTTTTGATAGTTTCAAAAAACTATTGATAGTGCTCGATAGTCTCAAAGAAATAATAAATATCGATACTATCGATATTGCCATCGATACATCTTCTCTAAAGCTAATAAACAAACCAACTTTCTATTCCAGCGTTATATAATTTTTTTTTTTAAATAATTTGTGCATCACTGTTTTCATTGAAAATTATCAAAGCTATTTGTAAAGCTGCTCCATCGACGAAAACCTCTTAGGGCCGTTTACTCAACCTCTGATTAACGCTAATCACGGTTAAAGTCCGGTTAAACATCATTATCGACTTCACCAAACCATACATTTATCATGTGGTCGATAATACAGTCCATAAATTAACCGGCCCTTTATCCTCCGGTTAGCATTAACCAGGGGTTGAGTAAACGGCCCTTAGTGTTACTGAAAAAAATCGAGTTATTTTAAAGCAGTGTAAAATGCTTTTCTGTGCCTCTCTTTTCTATTACCTTGTGTTCTGCAGCAGAACTTTGCATCTGTGGTAATTAAAGTTCGTTAAGGACCCAATAAACACAGACGCGAGGATGATATCGCGGCGAATTCGAGGCGAGTTCGCGAAAGCAGATTTTCGCGAATGTAATTTCTCGGACTCGCCTCGAGTTCGCGGCAAGTTCGAGTAAATCAATTTTCGCGATATCATTTTTTTCTACTTTTTGAAGTTGTTTTGCACTAAAAAATCATTATAGTTCTTATAAAAATATTTTAAATGCTTTGTATTATTTTATACGGATTTAACCCATTGCCAGTAAACAAAATTCTGAACTTTTAATTTTTCGAAACGCCATTTATAAAAAAATCTCGAATCGCTAATGAACAAATTTTCGAATCGCCAACGATCAGAGAAATTAAAAATTCTCGAATCGCCAATGATAAAAAATTCGAATCGCCAGCGATCCGAGAATGAACAAATTCTCGAATCGCTAGTGATAGGTGACATGCCTACGAATTCGGATTCGCCGATCTATCGCCGCGAACTATTGCCGCGATAATATAATCAGAGAAAGCGAATCCGACGCGAATTCGAGGCGAATCCGTTGTGTTTATTGGGGAAGTATAACCTATGGGTTTAGTAGAAATAGGAGTTTATAGAAAAACTCTACTCGATCTTTTACACAAAAACTGAAATATACTCTTCAGCTCTAATGTATGTATGTAATTTAAATTTTTATCCATACATGGAAATTTTAATTTAATTTATACACAATCCAACTAATTGCCCATTTTGCTTCACATAAAATGAAAATAACCAACCCACATGGGACTCATGTTCAACGCAGAATTTTAAATTAATAACAATTTGCCATTTTTTCGATTGGCTGTACTTTACGCACATAAAAAGTTGGTATTATAAAAACAAAAGAAGACATATAAGTACTTAAATACCTTTGCGGCGGCAAATAAAAATTTCTATAGTAGATGTAAGTGTGGCAAATTACGCGCTAGCCCTGATGTTTCAACATTTCTCTCAACAACTTTTTATTTTAGTATAGTAATAAAATTTTCTTACTTTTTATTAACGCATTTAATTTGCGGTAACTTACTTCATTGTCGGCGCCATAATCGTTTCGTATTCACTGGGCGATGCTTCCTGTATTAATGTAATGACCGGTTGTAAAACGGCCGCAAGCACTTCGCCATTACTAATTTCGGCCTGCAGCATTGGCCAGACATTTTGCCACCACAATTTCTGCAATAAAATTAAAAAAAAAAACAAAAAGTTGCAGAATTATTAGTGTTTTTTTTTTGATTTATTTACTTTTTTATTACTTCATAGAATAACATGGAATCAAATAGTATTCATATAGGTATATAAAAGTATATATGAGTAATCCACTTTCAAAACTGGCTATGTGAAATTTATTCGATATTGAGATTTTGATGGATTATGTAACAACATTTAAAGGTGTATAATGTCCTTTAAGAGTTTATTGCAAAATCCTTCCGCATTCTGAAAAAATAGCATTAAATACTATTACACTTTCAAAAGTCTCTATAGATTTTATATGTACCTACACATTCAAAATTCTATTTTTGTTTTTTCTAGTTTGTTGCTTATTATGAAAAATTCACATAGGGACTTTTGAGAGTGGAATACTCATACTTATATGTAGTATGTGTGTATATGCAAGCTCGCGAGTTCGCGGCAAGTTCGAGAAAACCAATTTCCGCGATATCATTTTTTCTATTTTTTTTTTTTAAGTTGTTCTGCACTAAAAATTATTATAGTTCTGAAATTTTGCATTTATACTTGAACTCGAATATCACAGTTCCGCAGATGTTATCGTGGCGAATTCTAGGAGAGTTCGCGAAAGTAGATCAAATCAGGTTATAATCAAATAGATACGAGTATATAGAAAAACCAATTCAAATTTTTTTAAATAAGAGGACGTTATTTACTGCTTAAATTTATTTGAAAAGCTTTTTTTATTTCATCAAAGTTAAACTTTCTTTATAAAAATATGTTAAGTGCTTTGTATTTTTTATATGGATTTAACCCATTGCGAGTAAACCAAACTCTGAACTTTTAATTTTTCGAAACGCCATTTATAAAAAATCTCGAATCGCGAACGATCAGAGAAATTAAAAATTCTCGAATCGCTAATGATAAAAAATTCGAATCGCCAGCGATCCGAGAATGAACAAATTCTCGAATCGCTAGTGATAGGTGACATGCCTACGATTTCGGATTCGCCGATCTATCGCCGCGAACTATTGCCGCGATAATATAATCAGAGTAAGCGAATCCGCCGCGAATTCGAGGCGAATCCGTTGTGTTTATTGGGCTTTAATTTTAGTTTGTTTCAGTTTAAGGTTTAAAAAATTTTCGGGCCATAAAATTCTCATAAAAATATATATAAAATTTAATCGCTCTACAACTCAGTTAGCTTTTTGTTTGTGATATAAAGTACCGTTGTTTTTGTTAATTTTTTTGCCATTAAATTCGTACTTGAGTCAATGAGTTGGGTGAGTAGTTATACGCCACAAGCGCGATGACTTATTTCATAATAATTTATGTATGTACTTAACATCTACCCAGTTAGTTAGCTTTAGGAGGTGAATCGTTAGAGGGTTGTTTTTTATAAACGTGGCTCATTTATCAAAGCAGCAAAATTTTTATTCAAAGATTTTGCAGAATTTAGTTAGATTTTTAAAACATCAATTTTGTAGCTTCCAGCTCAAAATGGCGAAATTCTGCTTTCAATTCCAAGCAAAGTGTCATATAGATTGAACTGTAGTGATGTGCGAGTCCAAGATGTTTTAGGGTAGATTTGAAAGCGAGAGGAACCGTTGGTGAGTTTTTTCGATGTTTTGGCGATTGTTTCGATTGATAAATTCGCGACTGCACTTGAATACGAATGAAAATCAGTGAGAGCAATCGAGATAATTGAATAAAATATCTAGGACCCGACGATCACTATTGAACTCTATGATTCTCTAAATAGATTTGGAATTTTTTCTCTAATCTGCGTTGGAGTAAACAAGAATTCTCTTCAAAAAATCTTTCATAAAATCAGAGAAAAAACTGTTTGTTTAAAAAAAATGCACGCTGATATATTATTGGCGTTTTCGATTCGCCATCAGACAAGCGAGGTCGGATCGAACAAAAATGTTTGAACCCATAATGAATAGTAGCCATACTCGCTAACTGGTCGATAAAAATTTCCCTCTGCTCGGTATCATTCACATATAAATTTGGCAGAGGGAAATTTATAGCCAGCAGAGAAATTGTGAATCGAAAGCGGCTTATATGTTTAGAGTATTTATATCTTGTTTATTCAAATTGTACCAGCAAATGCTTTATAAACTTTTTGTGAGCTTTGCTTCCGCTTCAGGAATTTCCACCTGTTGACTTGGGAATTTTTATTGGCGCTTGGTATGATTAGAACCCAGAAAGTTTCAACTCACTTGGTGATTTTTTTTGGAACTTCATATAATTACTTTTATTTACATTTATATGCGCATTAGTGTTGCCAGATTATTATTTTTCAGCAAAACGGGACAATCGCCTAAAAATACGGGATTTCCAAACTACCTACTTCTTATTTTATTGTGAAAAATACAGGCCAATTGTTCGGCCGGGACATTTGGAATATAGATAGAGAAAAATACGGGATTATACCGGAAAATACGGGATAGTCCGGGCAAATACGGGACATATTGCAACACTAATATTACGAAAATAAAAAAAAGAGAGTATTAAATTCCCTTGCACAAGTTTTGGCATCAATTTTGCATAAGTATTCAGAGATATGTATGTAGTTAAGTAAGTTGTAATTTTATATACATCCACTTACCCTCGGTATCAGCGGCATTGCTTCCATTAGCGTATTCTTGTAGAAGTGAGACTTTTGTGATGTGTCCTTCATGTTGACCACATCCAAGAATTTAAGTGCATTTACAGCGGGATCACTAAAAAGTGGGAGAGTGTAGTAAAGAATGAGATGTATACAGAGGTGGGTGCATAAATAAATGAAATATTTCAATAGTACTTAAAATATAACTGAAATATGCTAAAGATATGAATACATAAAATACCCAGCAGTATTTGAGGTTAGGAGGTGCATATTCAGTAGAATATTCAGTATGAAAAATAACCTGAAACTGAGTTCAAAATTCATTGCTGAAAAAATAACTGAACATGCAGTGAAGCCATCAGGTGTATTGAAATATATGCTATGGAAGTTCTCCCTGCATATTCAGGCCTTTTTTCACACAGAAACTCTCCCTTCTCGTTCGCCAGTTTTTAGGTAGTTGATTTTCGACGCCACCTTTATATAAAAAAGAAAGGGAAAGTTGAGATTTTAGAACTACATCTCCACTGAATATTCAGTAGGAAATATGTGCTATTTTCCAGCTAATAAATACTGCTGGGTACATATACTACATATACATAAATACTGCATACAATACATATAAAATTATATAATACGTACAACTGGATACAAGATATGCAAAGGCGCAGACCACACCGTTGTACATAGATAGAGTGTTATAGTATTTATGTTTGTATGTCTGCATACTACATATAAAAAGTTAAGAATGAGTGGATTAGCGAATTTTGTGATGCTCGTCGAATATTCTAAAGTAGTGGGCGGTAAGGTGGCAAGAATATACACATGTATGTGTGTATGTATATTTAAAAGCTAAGAGCTTGTCAACGCTTATTATGCATGGAATATACACCTGAGACATTAGAAACTCTAGAACTTATGCAAATTCGTTGAGATGAGTTGAGAAGGTAATGCAAGCAAAAACGAATTAAATAAAGTTTTTGGTGATATAAAGAACTAGACTTTGTAAAGTGAGTGCTGCAATAAAAAGCGGTTTCGAGGGAGGTCAAAATATCAAATGTTCTATGCTACCCACAGAAAAAAAAAACCTAGATATGAGTGCACAATGACTTTGCGATGAATAGATATAGTAAGTATGTATGTATATATGTATATAGTTTGTAGGTGAATTTTGGAAGTAAAACAAATTGCAGAGGAACTTAAAGACTTTGGGAAATATTCTTCTTATATTACTATTACAACTAAACTTACATTAAGCTTGCGTGGCGTAGAGAATACAAAGTAAAGGTGGGAAAATTAAACCTACCATAGCATCTTTGCAGCCGCGAAGAATCTGTTGTATAATAAATGACCGAGTGACCCCGGAAAATATCTAATAGATATTGGTATAAAATAAAAGATGTTAAGCAGGATTTTCATATAGAGCTCTTTTCTTTGTGATTCCTATCCGGGTGCCCAAAAGTCGACCCGGATGATCTCGCGATATTGCCTTCAAACGGAAGGTGTTGAGCAGGGCTTCAACATAGAGCTCTTTTCATTGTGATGCCTAGGCCGTTACCCCAGATATGTGTAAAACTTTGCTGTAATACTTAACCCGGTTCCTTACGGAAAGGGAAATGAAAGGAAAAAGGGAAATGGAAATGGTGGAGGAAGGGAAGGGAGAATGGCAAAGGAAAAAGGAATGAAATGGGGTAGAAAAGGGAAGGGAAAAGGAATCAAAAAGGTGATGGGAGAAGAAAAGGGATAGAGAGGTAGATAGGGAGAAAGAATAGGTAGTGTTAAGGGAGAGCGATAGAGGAAGGGAAGAGGATAGGGAAAATAAAAAAGAAGAAGGGACAATGGAATCGGAAATGAAAGGAAAAGGGAAAGCGAAATGGAATGGGAAGGGAAAGGCAACGGCAAAGGGAAAGGGAAAGAGAGAGAGAGAAAAGGAAAGAGAAAGAGAAAAAGAAAGATAAAGAGAAAGAGAAAAAGAAAGAGAATGAGAAAGAGACAGAGAAAGAGAAAGAGAAAGAGAACGATAAAGATAAAGAGAAAGAGAAAGAGAAAGAGAAAAAGAAAGAGAAAGAGAAAGAGAAAGAGAAAGAGAAAGAGAAAGAGAAAGAGATAGAGAAAGAGAAAGAGAAAGAGAAAGAGAAAGAGAAAGAGAAAGAGAAAGAGAAAGAGAAAGAGAAAGAGAAAGAGAAAGAGAAAGAGAAAGAGAAAGAGAAAGAGAAAGAGAAAGAGAAATAGAAATAGAAGGAGAAATAGAAAGATAATGAGAAAGAGGAAGAGAAAGAGAAAGAGAAAGTGAAAGTGAAAGAGAAATAGAAATAGAAAGATAACGAGAAAGAAAATGAATAAAATAAAGAGAAAGAGAAAGAGAAAGGGAAAGGGAAAGGGAAAGGGAAAGAGAATGAGTAAAATAAAGAGAAAGAGAGAGCGTTTCCAAAGGAAAAAAATCACCAAAGTATTTAAAGCGTATTCGACATAGCCAGCCTTGCCGTTTGGGCCACTAAAGTGGCAATTTGAACCTTTTTTAAAGCCAGGCCACTTGAACCCAATATGCAATATTTGAACCTTTTTAAAAATTCGGGACAATTTTGGTCCTTTTTTACTTTCAAAACTATAATTATTAAATAATTTTTAGTTTTGTCTTAAATATAAGAACAAAAAACCTCTTTGTTACTATTTTACTTTGCATTAGCAACTCTCCGTTTCGAAAGGTTCTTTATTTAATTTGTTTGCCACCACTACCCTTGAATACTTTGAAATTTGGGCTGTTCGTTAAGATAATGAAAATGCACGGAGCAGCCCAGACACATATAGCGTTCGTTGATCCGTAGAAAAGTGCAAGAAACGTATTTACATTCTTTGCACTTATATTCGCTCTTTTTGGTAAAATTCCTACCGTTTTTGAACTTTCCTACGGCTCAACGAACGCTATAACAGTTTTTTTTTAATTCCTTGCCTTTCTCGGGTTATTCCGTCTGCTCAACGAACGATCATATTAACGCTGCGATAGTGTAGAGAATATTTTAAATTCCATTTTCTTTAAGCATTAAATACACCACAAATATATATAAAAATTTTTTTTAGCTAAAAAAAATGGGGGCCACTTTTTTTAATTTTTTGGGCCACCTTTTGAAATTTTTGAGCGGCAACACTGGGCATAGCCATTCCCATCTTCATCTCCATTAATATCGCTAAAGCCATTGCGATTGCCCTTGCCAGCATAGCGCACAAACACAAATATAGCGTTTGCTTTACCAATACATTAAAATCAGTATATGCAACCCCTGTAAAAAAATGTGCCACCAATCCCGAAAGAGATTTGTCCTCGATTGATCTCTTTCGAGAACAATCGGTCCACAATTAGTCCCCAATTGTTCCCGTATGGGTATAAATGTAGACTAATTGTAGACCAATTGTTCCCGAACGGGTATAAATGTAGATTAATCGCTTTCATCCCGAACGGGTATAAATGTAGATTAATCGCTTTCATTCCGAACGGGTACAAATCTAGATTTCTTAAATGTAGACATTTTACAAAAATATGCAATGTATTTAAAAAATTGTAGAACAACCGGTAAAACGAATTGAACACCCTTTTTAATAACAATTTTAACAAATGTTCTAAAATATCCTATGAAGAAATCCTTTACATTACGCTCATATAATGCATACTCAAAACTTACAATTTTTTAAATTTATTTATTGAGATTTTTTTACAAAAGTAAAACATTATATAATCTTTATTTAAATATGCATGAACATTTACAATTTTTTAAGGAAAAATCTACATTTGTACCCGTTTGTGCTGAAAGCGATTGATCTACATTTGTACCCGTTCGGGTATACAAGTTGAACAATTAGTCTCTTCATAGGACATGCTCGAACAAATGCGATCAATTCACTCCATATAAAGGGATGTAAAATTGTATTAGTCGCATGCTCCCTTGCGATTGATCCCGGACACGTCCCGGATTAATCGCATTTTTTGCAGGGACTATACAGATATAACTGCTAGCCTGTGTAATCAAACAAAATACGCGTAAGCCTTGTGGGCAATGTACTTAACCTATGTAAACAGTAGTACCTACAAACATACATACATAGGTACAGTATACGTGCGTATCTCGTTGCAATTGGCGAATAAGAGGCAGTAGAGAGAGAATAAAAGAATTTCTTGTCAACATTTAAATTATCTTTAAAGTAGTTTAATCTTCAACAGAATGGAAAACGTAAATATTTGCCTGCTTACGAGTTTCAATTTATATTTTCAATTGCCGCTTTCAAAGGTATCCCACTACTTACTTTGGGCGAATATCTTTTTAATTACAAGCTTTTATTTAACTTCATTTTTATTTTCTATTTTCTTTTATTGCGCGTAGTTTAATTTCGATTTTATAGGTTGAACAGTTGTGCAGTGCATAATTTTTATACTCAGCTGTACTAGTACACAGAGTATTATAGTTTTGATTTCCTAACGGTGGATTGTAACAGAATGAAATAATCGAGATAGATATAGACTTATATATATAAAAATGATCAGGGTGAAAAGAGAAATCGATTGAGCCATGTCCGTCCGTCTGTCCGTCTGTCCGTCCGTCCGTCTGTGAGCACGATAACTCGCGCAAAAATTGAAATATTTTGATGAAATTTGGAATGCAAGTTGGTATCAAGACGAGAACGGATGGTATTGAAAATGGGCGAAATCGGACCATGACCACGCCCACCTCCCCTATATAGTAAAAATCCGAAATTTTGTATCTCAGTAACTAATAGAGCTGGAGTGATGAAATTTTACCCACGTATTGAGCTCAGGCCCTTATGAAGAAATATGGTGAAATTTTGGAAAATGGGCGGTGCCACGCCCACTTATTAAGGGGCAAACATTGAAAGTTTTATGAGTCATAACTCAGAAACCGTTGAAGACATATCGATGAAATTTGGTAGGCGTGATATACTTACTTAGGCAAATGTTTGGACGAAAAATTGCCAAAATCGTTTGACGACCACGCCCACTTTTATATATGGGTATTATAAAGTGGCCTAATAAAAACATTTTAAGCGATATCTCTGTCAAATATAAAGATATATCATTGAAATTTTATGGCAGGAGTCCAACTATGGACATAAAACAAAAAACACAAAAATTTTGGAAAATGGGCGTGTCACCGCCTCCTTTTAGAAGCAGGAATATACGAGATTTCTTAGCCCATAACTCGACAAATAATTGAGATATTATGACGAAACTTGGTGTGTACACTTTTATCACTTGTGGTAATAGACACGCAAAAATTTATTGAAATCGATTTATGACCACGCCTACTTTTTAACAAAGATATTTCTGAAACACCCTTTGGGAATTTTTAACGTGAAATCTTTGTAACTAGAACTCGTAAAGGAATGAAATTTTGCACAAATAATAATATTCATATACTTAGTTGGATAACTGATAAAAATTTTGGAAAATGTGCGTGGCTACGCCTTACTTGTTTTATTCACGTTTGCAGTGAGCAATAAAAAGTAGCGAATATATTTTTTTAAATGAAATCTCACAAGCGGCTGCTGCTTCAACTAACTACGCTTGCTACTTATTACGGCGCTATCTAGCGGTCAATTTTGTTCTAGTGCTGCTTTAATTCGAACAATTGTTTTTTTTATTTTGATTTCAGAGCTTTAATGGTTTATTAATCGTTTCCGTTTTTATTACGAAAATAATCTAAGAAGAATTAATGATTTTTCCTCAGGTTGTTAAACAAATCTCCTGCGAAAATTTTAATTCAAAAAAGCTTTCTGGCATACCGCAGAGTTGCATTTTGAAAAACTTACTTTTTTTTAGAGTAACGATATGAATGAATGCTCATTGATATACTCAACCGTCGAAAGTGGATTATCGACTATCTGTCATTACAAATTTGTCAAATTCAGCTGTTCATTCACTTGATTTTGCTCCCCTTTTATATTTATTCTTCATTCTTCGTCATTATTCAACAATTTATCATCCACAAATTCCATCTGATTTTGTCGTCTGGGTATTTTTCATAACATTCCTTACACTTTACATATATATGTAGATACAAATACATTGCAACGAAGCGCAGCATCTGTACGCGATAATCATTACACCGGCGGTAAAGTGTGTGATGACATGAGCTTTCCGTTGGCCGTGGAAACACGCGCGCAAAGCCATGCAGTTATGTAAATATGCGCAGCATAAGCATTGTGTCAGTCAGCTAGCCTCAAGCACTTAAGAGTAGACAAGTGAGAGAAGACGTTAATGCAAGACTGTTAACAACAAGACACGTCCAACCATATTTACGTTTTTGTCCTTTTTCTAAGTTTTTTTTCGTTTTTTTGCTTTTTATGTTTTTTTTTTACTTTTTTACGTTTTTTGCTATTTTTCTATGCTCTTTTTCATTCTTGGTTGTTTCACTTACTTATCCGCCATTATTCTTTGCGCGCGTTTTATACTCAACGCCAGCATGGCCTTCTCTATCATTACGTTGCTTGCGCAATTACCCTGCAGGCAAAACAACTAGTTGCATACTACAATTCTACCAGTTTGAAAATGTCGGCATCTAGTTGCCCAACTATCCATTTTACTTGAAAGCAACTGGTAGTTTTAACGTGGCGATGGCCTACAAGATGGCAATTGTCTTCCCTTGCATAAGCTTCATACTAGAAAAATACCAGTTAAGGGTATACTAGAAGAATGCCAGTTCATCTAGGTGAAAAAATAGCATTTTAGTTCATTTAATAAAGCTTACTTTAATTAGCTTAGTACTTTTTAAAGTTACATTTAGTACATATTATATACAGTACACGCAAAGATGTATAGTAAGGTAGAATAATAGCTTCGTGTTACTGCGGCAGTTGGATAATAGAATCTCCGATTTGGATGAAACCAAATCAATTAACTAAACTCTCTTAAACTCTTCTTGCCACCTGCTGCAAATATATATGTATGTATGTAATTGCTCTTGTATACCCTTGCACAAAAATAAATGAAAAGCCTTAAAAATATTTCTTTTGTGAGAAATGGTTGTTTCTTTTTGGCAAATTGGTAATAACTATTCTGACCCTTTTGTTAAATGATAGCGTAAATTTACTTCAAAGTCGCCAATAAAGCTTAGTTTGTGATAGAATTGCACAAACTGTTGTATTCAGTTAATAAATAAATTGGTATATTACTAGTAGAATACCAACTAGTATGATTTTGTCTTTTTAAAAGCGGTTGATCAACTAGTAGATATCTAACTAGAATAATTTTGTCCGTTTCATACCAGTTGATCAACTGGTAGAAAACCAACTAGTTGCATTTTTTCCCTTACATACCAGTTGATCAACTAGTTTATTTTCATACTAGTTTAATTTTGCCTGCAGGGTACGCGCAGCAAATAAACTTGTTTGTATTTGTATGTACGTACATGTACATACATACATATCGTCGGTGATACTCCAATACGTTCCATGTCACTTTGCACTTCTTCCTGACGATATGTTTCTTGATTGTATTGGGTACGTTTATGTCTCAATAAATCGCAGTTTCGCGTAGATAGAGAAGGTGCAAGCAACACTTGTCAATCAATAACTTGAGTTTAAGTTAATAGAGATGTGTGTGTTTACATACATGTTCATATACATGTATTTAGTTATATGTATAACAAACAAACGAAGCATCATTCAAGCACCAAAACACCTAATAAGTCAAGTCAATTTAGCGCCAATATAAGGGCAACTAAGGCGTCATAAGTTTGTTGAATGAGGCGCGGGTTATATACACACACACCATCTATGTATACATACACAATACAAATGAACATAAGTAAACGGATATTTACATGAGCGACTTCTAAAAGCGCGAAAGTTTATGTTTCGTATCAGTTTGCTTTTTTTCCCGCCAAGTGTCTATTATATACATATGTATATGTAAATTTATATATATACCCAATAGACCAAAGGGCTTGAGAATAATATTATAACAAGCTTACAAATATAAGCGTTAAGCTTGAGGAAAGCTTGTGTAAAGTATTGAAAAAGTCTTAAGAACAATTGTAGAAAAATCAAGACGGCACCCTTTTTATAAGCTTACAAATGTAATTGTAGAAAAATATTACTTGTGAAGGATTGTTGTAAGCTTATAAATACAATTGTATGTATAAATAGTAGAAAAAAGAAAAAAATTAATTTTTATTTGCATTTTTCTTTTCATTTTCTTTCCTTCTTCACCTTTACTGCAATGTTCTTTATTTTATATTCTCCTCCTGTTTCGAACCATGACATCAACCTGAACGGTATCATATAGTAGGACATTCAACATTATATTGAATTTTATTGAGGCTTTTATACTTCCCTTTTCCAAAAGAGGAATAATGAATTATATGAATCATTGTAAAACCAAAATTTAAAAAAATGTTACAGTAAGCTTATAACAATCTTATTATTAATAGTTTTTTAAGCTTTCATTGAAAGTGTAAAGTAAGCTTATTGTAATATTGCTTTCAAGCTTGTGTTCCTCAATTATTACAATCATGCTTGTGAATAAGCTTACAATTAAGCTTATAAAAACTGTATTGCAATAAGCTTACAATGGACAATTGTTATAAGCTTGTTCTCAAGTCCTATTACATTTCGCTTACTTCCTGGTCTGTTGGGTATATATGTATTTGTATATAAATGTTTGTTTGTTTGTCTGTTCTTAATGTAAGTAAATCTCTTGCGATGAAAAGCGTTTTCACTATTGTTGAGTTTAAGCAGGGTCAATTGCTTTGCAACAGCCGTTAGAACAACAACAACGCATTGCACTCGCAGCGCAGAAGACGCGTTAAGCCACATAAGGAAATGGCGCCGCATTGTGTTGCGAATTAAGTTTAGGATATGAAGGAAGGCTTACTTTAATAGATGAATGCCGGAAAGACATTTGCTTTGAAAGAATTTAATTTTATCATTTCTATGTATAGCAATAAAGAACATAGATAACACACTTTTAGTTTGTTAAGTTTTAGGCCGAACTTCTGCTAAATATATAGACAATAGTGCATTTAATTCGACAACAAATCGGTGTTGTTCTAGGTAGATGGATGCAGGAAAATACATACACTATGGCCCGGTTTCACCAACGTGACTAAAGCTAAAACTAAGTTTTGACTTAGTTTAGCCCAGATTTGAGGCTAACTTACTTTTGGGTTTCACCAAATAGTCTAAGAAAATAGCTTTGTAACCAACCTTTTATGGCGAATACTGGGTTTTTTGGTTCTTTTGGTTGCTGTATTTGCTCATTTTTTTGTCATATTCGCTCTGTTGGTAGTTGAATTTGCTAAAGCGACTCAAATTCTTAGTTTAGTTTTAGTCAAGACAAAAGGCCCGGTCACCAACCGGTCTCAACTTAGTTAAGCCGATTTTTTTACGTTTTCAGTTTCACCATGCAACTAAGCTAAGTCACAAGTTAGTCAGCTTTTGTCTTGACTAAAACTAAACTAAGAATTTGAGTCGCTTTAGCAAATTCAACTACCAACAGAGCGAATATGACAAAAAAATGAGCAAATACAGCAACCAAAAGAACCAAAAAACCCAGTATTCGCCATAAAAGGTTGGTTACAAAGCTATTTTCTTAGACTATTTGGTGAAACCCAAAAGTAAGTTAGCCTCAAATCTGGGCTAAACTAAGTCAAAACTTAGTTTTAGCTTTAGTCACGTTGGTGAAACCGGGCCTATGGCTTGAGTTGTTTGCTTTCTGTTAGCTGTTGAAAAATTATCCATACAATTAGGCAGTGTTTAAAAAACTGCAGTCCGAATTAGCAAAAGTCGTGAAATGTTTGATTTTATTTGATTTTGATATTCGTCGCTTTTTAAAATGACGATTTTGCCTGATTTTGATTTTGCGCTGATTTCATATTGCTCAAAATCAAAAGCAGCCAAATATCAAAATTAGCGATTTTGCCTGATTTTAATTTTGTGCTAATTTTAATTTTGTGCTAATTTCATAGTAATACATAATAATAATAAAAAATTGTTTCGGGTTTACGGCTTCGTTTTACTTTGAATTTTCTTCTTTTTTTATTAACGTTATTTTTTTTTGATAATTTTTTTTGTTGGCTACCGAAACGAAATTTTTTCAATATTTGTTTTTTGATAATCAACAAAATGAAATTCTTTTTGATATTTTTTTTGATAATTATCAAAATAGTATTTTTTTGTTAAGCAAAATTAAATCCAACATAGCCTCTTTGCAGGCGCGGAGAATACAAAATAAAAGTAGGGTTAAGATGTCATGGAGCATAAAAAGTAGTGATAAGAAAATTAAATATATGATAGACTTCAGTGAATCTAGTATTGCTGGCAAAACTAAATTTACAATAGCTTTAAGATGGCATGAAGAAGACAAAATATGTCAGCCTAAATTCAAAGAGCAGGAATTTAAACACAATTTTTAAGCACAATTTCGAATTAGACCTCTCTATTTTCAGAGGCCTTTTAATATGAAGATATGTAACACTTCTCCCTCCTAATTATGTATATTAAATAAATGCATATCTAACCGCTGTGGTGCAGTGGGTAGAGTGCTCGCCTGTTAAGCCAGAGGTCTCGGGTTCAAACCACGATCCGAGCAAAACACCAAAACAGTTTTTTTAATTCGTAAAAACCCAATTATTGGGTTTTTTAAGAGCAGCGGTCACCTCTCGGCAGTGGGTGGCATACCCTCCGAGTGTATTTCTGCCATGAAAAAGCTTCTCACAAAAAATGCATTCGCCGTTCGGAGCCGGCATAAGACTGTAAGTCCACCCAATTAGTAAGAAAAACAAAAAAGGAGCACACCTCGAATTGGGAGAGAAGCTCGGCCATAAAACTCGTCAGAGTTATACTAGCGCCATTGTATTATATTATATATTATACCTAACAACACTGATTTAAGGATAATAAAGAAGAAGTGAAAGCGAAAGTCTGTTACAGCTGACATAAGCACCGCTAGCTTACCACACCTTTATGTGCTTTACGTAAACCATTTAATAATCTACTTACAAACCAATAATATGTACCTATATACATAAGTACAAATGCATCATTACGTTGTGTTATTTGATATTTGTGCTTAAGGTTGTTGCTTAACAATTTAATCATATAAACATACTAAGTAGGTATACATATATACATACATATATGTATTAGGTACTTACATAAAATACTTAATCAATTGCAAAAGTTGCGCTGTCGGCCTTGCGGTGGGATCACGACTAACCAAACGTGAGGTGGCCTCCTGCAGCGGTATGGGAACACGTGCTAACATTTTTTGTACAGAATCTTCGAGCTGTAAGAAAGAGAAAGAAATTTAAGAAAAGCGTATAAAACAAAATTAAATATTTTAGATTTGTTTTAATGGAATCTTAATAGTGTTTTTGGGTAATAAGACCGTTGCTGAAAAAGAAAAACTTAATTAGGTATCGTCGCCCGGATAAATTAAAGTCGTATGTTGCATTTAAAGACTTTTGGGAGAACAGGTTTGAAGTTTGGAATTTTATTTCTGCAATACGCCTCATTAGATGTTCTCCAAAGTCTAGCAGAACCCTACTAGTCCACAGAATTCTAAAATTATTTTAATTTTTTTATATATTGTTTATTAGTTTGAAATTTATAAAGGACTAGCTGACCCGGCAAACTTCGTTCTGCGCAAAACAGATTTTTTTATTAATTTCATTTCAAAAATTGTTATTACACCGGTATTATTTTTAATAGAAAATTAACGATTTTTCACTACTTCATTGTGTATACAACTTCAAAAATATATAATTTTAGTATTCAGTTTAAGGCTGCACGATACACAACATTTTTAGTTTTCTGTTCCGGATATTTATTTTCACTGAGTATTGGCTATTTTCAATAAGTAGGTAAGTAAGAGGATTGATATAGTATACCTCCATAATGGTTTTCAGGCCCCTCCTCCAACCCTCTTAGATATATTCAGCCTCAAAAGTTTAGTACGTATGGAAGGTGCAATGCCCCATTTTTCGATAAATCTTTTTTTTTTTTGGGTGAACATGATATCGTATATCTGCATAGTGATTTCTATGTACATGCCATGAACGCTTTTAAGGATATTTAGCCTTAAAAATTAAGAACGCATGGGAGGTACCATGCCTCCTTTTCCCAAAACCACTGTTTTTTTTTCATAAGCACGCTATTGGATCTCCTGATCAATTTTCAGGTCCCAACCTTAAACGCTTTTATAGATATTCAGCTTGAAAAATTAAGTTTGGATGGGAGGTGCCACGCCCCCTTTTCCGATAACCTACACTTTTATGCGCAAAAATTGTTTTGATATCATATAGCTCTGTACCAATTTCCAGGTCCCTGACTTAAATCCTTTTAAAGATATTCAGCTTAAAAAATTAAGTGTTGTTGGGATGTGCCATGCCCCCTTTTCGTATAACTCCTATTATTTTGCGTTAATATGGAATTGTTATCGTTTATCTCCACACCAATTTCCAAGCCCCTAGCGTAAACAATTTTAGAGATATTCATCATGAAAAATTAAGTTTGTATGGGAGGTGCCACGCCCCTTTTTCCGATAACCCCCACTTTTATGCGTGGGAATGGTTTTGATATCATTTAGCTCTATACCAATTTTCAGCTCCCTACCTTGAACTGTTTTAGAGATAATCAGCTTTGAAAATTAAGGTTGTATGGGAGGTGCCACGCCCCCTTTTCTGATAACCCCCACTTTTATGAGTGCGAAGGGTTTTGATATCACCTACCTCTATACCAATTTTCAGCTCACTACCTTAAACTGTTTTAGAGATAATCAGCTTTAAAAATTAAGTTTGTATGGGAGGTGCCACGCCCCCTTTTCTGATAACCCCCACTTTTCTGAGTGAAAAGGGTTTTGAAATCACCTACCTCTATACCAATTTTCAGATCCCTACCTTGAACTGTTTTAGAGATAATCAGCTTTAAAAATTAAGGTTGTATGGGAGGTGCCACGCCCCTTTCTGATAACCCCCAATTTTCTGAATGAGAAGGGTTTTGATATCACCTACCTATATACCAATTTTCAGCTCCCTACCTTAAACTGTTTTAGAGATAATCAGCTTTAAAAATTAAGGTTGTATGGGAGGTGCCACGCCCCCTTTTCTGATAACCCCCACTTTTCTGAGTGAGAAGGGTTTTGATATCACCTACCTCTATACCAATTTTCAGCTCCCTACCTTGAACTGTTTTAGAGATAATCAGCTTTAAAAATTAAGGTTGTATGGGAGGTGCCACGCCCCCCTAATATTTTTTAATTTTTTCTTCGACTAAACCTTCGCGGGGTAACAGCAAACAAACTCCCCTAAGGAAGTATTTGATTTGGTTCAGCCGTTTTCAAGTTTTAGCGTTTCAATTAAATACCAAATCATTTTTATATATATAGATTTTCTTCAAAAAAATTTTGTTGTATGTTATCTTTAGCAACAGTTTAGCAGGAAATGTGTATAACGTACGACAAAATGTGCTCCCAACTTGAACTAAATTAAAGATTTTTTAAATTAGTTAAATGTTTTATTTTATTTCTCATAAAGGTAAATAAGTTAAATAATTCACAGCAAGTAAAAGCACATTAGAAATTAGACGAAATCGCTTGTGACCTTGCATATACGAAAAAATACCGCTCAGTTTCTCTTAAACTAAAAGAGATAACAAAAAACGGATAACGTCATTCGAAAGATATTGATTAGTTTAGTATAACTGCATTATTAACTCAATTCGGACCAAATTTCACATACGACGGTAATTTATCCGGGCGACGGTATACTACACTGAGAGAAAAAAAATATATGGAGGGGTCAAAGAAATTGTTTACCTATTTTGAACACTACTTTCTTTGTTTTGAGTAAATTTTCCTTAAAACATGTTAAAAGGTTTATAAAATATTGTTGTTACATGCGTTTCATATACTTGTTTTGAAAAAATTCATACATTAAAATAATGAAAAATTCTTTAAGCGCCATTCCATTCCCAACTTTCCTTGTTTTGAAGACTTGATTTCTTTAATTTTGAGAAATTAAATTCCCATACAAATTCCCATGGCAACGAATTTGTTTGAATGTTTTTTTTATGTTTTTTCCACATTTTTGAGAAAATTTACACAAAACAAAGAAAATTTTGTATTGGGACGCGTGTTCAAAATAAGGAAAATTATGTCTTTGATCGAGAGAAATTTTTTTTTTGAGTGTATGTTTTGCTTTTTAGTCTATTATAACGCTTCAGCAAGAAGGTTATGCTTCGTTTGATTTTTGTTTGGTTTTTTTTTTTTTTTCCATTGAACTCGCTTGTGTGCATTTATTTCTTCTCCCAACACAAATTAAACCACCCTAATATTATTGCTTATAAAATCCATTGATATATTTTCATGCTTTATGCTTGATTTATTTTCCAATTTGTAATATTGCCTATGCCCATGAAGCGAAAAGTGCAAAAAAAAAAAAAAAAATTGGCTGCTATAAAATGATAACACTGCTCTACAGCCAAAAAATACTCTGAACGCGACCATCCTATCTATATGTAAAATCGGTCGCTAATTCCGAAAATCGGGTTCATTTTTAATTCTATGGGAAGGTTTTTGAGATATCGGCAATTTACCGTTATTTGGCCAATGGCTCCACCTAATCCTTAATGTCTCTTTAACGCAGTGAGCTATCTTCCTTGAAGTAACACCAAACGAAAGAAAATTAAATTTCCTTTTCACGGCTCCTATAACATTTTTCTCTAACTCTTATAGTTTCTGAAATATTGACAATATTTGGCAATATCTTTAAAACCAATGTTTTCACCTTCGGTTTTACTCCTTTGTGTGAAGCTCCGTTCCATTACGAAAAAAAATAAGCTATCAACGAAGAAAATCCATGGTAAAATGGAAAAGTTATAGGCGATCAAGTAAATACAGCCAAGTCGCGCAATGCCTCTGGACGGGTATATTCTATACATGTTGTACCAATACCTACACATCTGCAGTAGCAGCACGTTGGCAGCGCAGTAGATACAAGCCCATTTACGGGTATAACATGCATAGAATATACCCGTGCAGAGGCATTGCGCGACTTGGATTTATTTACTTGATCGCCTATAACTTTTCCATTTTAGCATGGATTTTCTTCGTTGGTAGCTTATCTTTTTCCCAATAGAATGGAGCTTCACGTAAAGGAGTAAAACCGAAGGTGAAGACATTGGTTTTAAAGATATTGCCTGACAAAATCAATTTTTTCTTCAAAAAATCGTAAAAAATCGAAAAAATTCAAATTTAATCGTCAATATTTCAGAAACTATAAGAGTTAGAGAAAAATGGTATAGGAGCCATGAAAAGGAAATTTAATTTTCTTTCGTTTGGTGTTACCTCAAGGAAGATACCTCACTGCGTCAAAGACACATTCAGGATTAAGTGGAGCCATTGGCCAAATAACGGTAAATTGCCGATATCTCAAAAACCTTCCCATAGAATTAAAAATGAACCCGATTTTCGGAATCAGCGGCCGATTTTACATATATATAGGGTAGTCACGTCCAAAGTACAGACAAAAAATTTCATTTTGTGATCCAGTGTAATATATCAAGTAGACAAAAAGGCAAAGTAACAACCTTGCGTGAGCTTTTGCATTTCTTTTTTGCGTTTTTTGCGTTTTCTTGTTTGTTTTACTTTTATGTTTGCTTTTTTTCCTTTTGACTTGTTTTACTCTAAAGATATAAAAATATTAATGCTGAGTGTTTAATATGAATGCGCATCCATTTAGAATTACTTATTTGCCTATCAAAAAATGATTCTCAAATATTTAAATAAAGAATTTACATTGAATTGATTGATTTTAATCAATTTACGTAGGGTACTTTGATGGGATTTTTCAAACATGCTGCGTAAAATCAATGTTGTTGTTGCTTGCAAAACAAAATGTAACAATTTAATTTTTAAAATGGTTTACAATAACGAGTTAGATTGAGAATTATTATATTATTATATTATTATATCTGCCTATTGGTATGTGTTTGAAAAATCTCCTTCCTTTTACCCAGTAAACGTTCGAAGTCATAACAGAGTTGATAAAGCTTTGCTACACAAACTTTCCTTTCCTTTTATTCTTTGCTTGCTTGCTTGCATTCAATAGAAAAGCTATACCTGCCGTGTTTGCACTTAAACAATTTTTCGCATGAATACACTCTTTCGTATTTTGCAGCAGAGCAAACAAAACAGAAAACACTTTAACTTAGTAAAGTATGTAATCGTAAGAGACATGCAACTAGCCCTAAGGCAGGCACAGTATCTAAGATTATTTTAGACAGCCTCCAGCCCAAACGCACCCCCACTACAACACAGTGTCCAATATTCATCTTTAAATTCAATTCATTGCAAAAAATTTCAGTAATTGAATAGTGAGATTTTGCTTTGTTCGACAAAATTAAACTTTAAGTATGTGCTTTAAGTACTAAGGCAAAATATGAGTGTGTATGCACGAGTTTGTGCTTTAAAAACAAAGCACTCAAATTTCCAGCAACGTGCACTCGCCAGGTGGTGGTGGCCTGGAGGTGGCTATGACATGAGCCTTTGTCCATGTCCATCAAACAAAAGCATAACTTTCAATGTCAATTATATTGAGTTTTTGAATTTCATGGCAACATACGCTCTCATTGCAATCCATGTTTTAGTTTATTTCAGTCTTGTTTTTTTTTATAGCAAACGAGGCTAGAAATTTAATTAGATTTAAAAGAAAAGCAGAAAAAAATGCTAGATTGCATTAGCATGGCATGACATGGCAGGTGAGAACTTTCTGCTGGAAAATGCTCGCCACTGTGACTGGGCCTGAACTGTGCTGAAGCTTAGCATGCATGTATGTATGTATATTTCAGTTTGTGCACTGCACATAAGGTGAATTTTAAACTTTTAATTGAGTTCAAAAACTAACCAATTTTAGTAGGTGTGTGCGCAGGCGCGGATCCGGGATTCCGGCAAGGGGGGGGTTTTGAAAATTTCTTTTTTTGGAAGATGTTTTTTAAGGGCAGACGCTGCACATAGGTTGATTCTACGAATTTATGCGGCCAAAATTGAAAATTTTAAAATTGGTGCAAATACAAAATCCAAAATCGCTCTACGTTTATAATAGACCGGGCGATAATAAACCGGTCTTCTCGGCTTTTATAGACAACGGGGGTGTCCCTGCCGCTAGTCGAAACTTATTATTCTCTCACTTTTTCGATTTTTTTTTACGTATTTTAAGTAACCCATTTTTAAACGTCAATATTTTCAGTTTTAAGACAGTTATCAAAGTAAACATCATGGATTCGGGTGCTTCAGGTAAATATCATTATTTATTGAAGAAATCGTCAACCTAGCATAATAAAAGACCCACCATTTTGAAGCTTTCAAGCATATCGGCCTTTCTTGAAAAAATATTGTTAATTTTTTAATTCAAAAGCAATTTAGTTATATTATCGCCTCCGATCGATTACCCGTCAATTTCTCTACGGAAAAATGCAAAGCCTGAAATTATCAACAATGGATTAAAAATTAGCCTATTTGGAAAATTACCTGCTTTCGTATTTTTAGTGTTTCCAATTTTTCAAAGTCAAGGAAATACTTATCATAAAAAGGGGCTAAGAATCCTAAAGCTACATTTTTTAGAAGAGTTTTGTATTAGAAGAGTATGCAATTTTGCAGCTCATTCAATTTTAATATAACAATATGCAACATTAAACTTTTTGAAAATTTTCATTGGCTTTTCGGAAATTTTAATTGGAACGGTCTCACCCTACACCCTACAGAAAAAAACTTCTAAAATTGACGGAATTTTTCACAGCATTGAGAATTTCACTTTTTACACTAAAATGGGTTGGCTACATAACAGTACTCTTAGAAATCTCCTCAAAATCTTCTATAAATTATGGCCTTGCTTTGAAATTTTTAATCCACTTTCAGATATTTCTACGATTTTTCAGATTGTTTCTATAAGCTCAGAAATCCTGCTTAAAACGATTTTTATTGAAAAATTTTCTATATTTTTAAACTAAAATAAGAAAGTAAAATTTTCGACAGAACTCTTTGAAATAAATTTAAAAACTTTGGCGTATGATTTTTTTTTGAGTCACTGTATATATTTTTCAATAAAATCGACTTTTAACTCAAATTATTAAAATTTTGCATTAAACAAGCAATTTGGAATAGATGTAGACAATAAAACATTTTTGGCCGCATAAAACTTGAAAATCTACCTATGTGCGCTGGTGAAAATATGGACTAATACCACCTACTATTATTATTCTATATACTAGTTGCGCCATTTCCCGCACCTTAAAAACACCAAACTCAAAACCCTCCAAATTAACAATATGTATGTCATCACATAAAGTGCAGGAGATTTCAATTGAAGTTCTAAATAACATGTATAACGTATGTATGTATATTTTTGCATTGGTACGTGCGAATGAGTATCGTATGGTATTGGTGGCAAATTGATCATCAATTTCACTTACCCTTGCATTTAAAGCCAAAATAAATAAGAATATATGTATGTAGTACTTTTTGGTTATACATATTTATATTTTTAATAGAATTTTTCTTGTTCTTGTTTTTATATACTCAAATTTTTAAAAGATTAATTTAAACAAGAATTACGAAATGCCTCTGAAAAAGGCAATTTCTCCAACGATTTCTGACTAAATTAATTCTGTACAATCCCGATAAAAATAGGGATAAGAAAGAAAAGAAAATAAATTTGCGATTTGGCAATTTGCGAATAGTATTTGACAAATTTGATTTTATGCACGTGCGTCCAAAGGTACCTACATGAACTTTTTTCGCATGTAGGTACATATTTTGGATGTTATGTGGTCCAACCATTGCTTTTGGAATGATAGTTTTCCTTGATCAGTTTGGGAAATTTGGGCGCAGAATCTATAAGGGCATTAATTTGGGATCTATGATAAACCACAAGGGGGGGTTTGAACCCCCCCCGTGGATCCGCCACTGTGTGTGCGAAAGTAAAACTGTCACAGTACTACAGAAAATGCTAAACAAATGAGAAACAAAAAAAAATATTACAAAACCATTTTAAAATTTTTAAAATAACAATTTATGCCTTAATTAGATTTTGTCTTAAGTAATTTCTTTATATGCTCATGTGTGTGTGTTTCTTTTGAAGTGTTGCCTACCGTGTCCAATTGCTTCATATAATTCGACACAACATTGCCGGCTTGTATCAGCGGTCGTCCACTATTGAATACCGCACATATTACCAGACCCAATGAAAACATATCACTAAGCAGACTGCCCTTCGAAGTTAATTGCGTTTCAGGAGCTGAAAGATATAAATGTAATAAAATTAAAAAACAAAATTGAAGTTACGCTTGAACAAAGTGAAAGTGAAGTAGTGGAAAAATTTAATGGTCCACAAAAGAACTTAGCTTATTCATAACCAAAATAAAAATGCTGAGTTAACAATTTTCTCTTCAACATTAAGCATATTTCTATATATAAAAACTTGACTGGAAGATCGACACAGCTTTAAAAACTTTTCAAAAAAGGCACCAGTTAAAATATTGTTTCAGGAATACTATTCTGAGCTGATGCGATTTTTCAGTCAGTGTTCTATTATATAAATTTTTTTTTTTTTATAAATATACATATGTATTAGGGCGGGTCGATTTGTGGGGAGGCAAAAAAAATCGCCCATGGCTCTGTGAAAATCATATTCTAGGGATCAAAATAAGAAACTTTGCCGAAGGAACCATACCTCTAAAACGAATTCTGATGTCCCCCAATTTGGGTCGAACTTTTGGGTAGGAAATTTGGTATCTCAGTCACTAATATAGCTGAAGCGATGAAATTTTACCCACGTGTTCAGCTCAGGCCCCTAAGAAGAAATTTGATGAAATTTTGGAAAATGGGCGATGCCACGCCCACTTATTAAGGGTCAAACATTGAAAGTTTTATATGTCATAACTCAGAAACCATTAAAGATATATCGATGAAATTTGGTATGCGTGATTTACTTATTTAGGTAAACGTTTGGACGGAAAATAGTTAAAATCGGTTCACGGCCACGCCCACTTTTATATATGTGTATTATAAAGTGACCTAATAAAAACATTTTAAGCCATATCTCGTGAACTGATTTTAACTATTTTCCGTGAAAACGTTTGCCTAAGTAAGTAAATCACGTGTACCAAATTTCATCGATATATCTTTAATGGTTTCTGAGTTATGACATATAAAACTTTCAATGTTTGACCCTTAATAAGTGGGCGTGGCACCGCCCATTTTCCAAAATTTTATCAAATTTCTTCTTAGGGGCCTGAGCTCAACACGTGGGTAAAATTTCATCGCTCCAGCTATATTAGTGACTGAGATACCAAATTTCCTACCCAAAACTTCGACCCAAATTGGGGGACATCAGAATTCGTTTTAGAGGTATGGTTCCTTCGGCAAAGTTTCTTATTTTGATCCCTAGAATACGATTTTCACAGAGCAATGAGGGATTTTTAAATCGACCCACCCTAATATGTATGTAATAAGTACTCACCCATAAAATCTAAATTTGGTTGCGCCATTTTCGATACCCTATTACTCCAAGGTGGGCAAGGAACTAACTCATTTACATCAGTCTCATTCATTCTTTCTGCATGAAATAAACAGAAGAAAAGAAAATAAAATCGCATTAATATAAGAGAGTTTAAGAATATATTTGTGTACATAAAACGTTTTTGAATGCAATAATTTATACGATCAAAACAACATAATAGTCATCCATTTACATATGTACATTTGTGTGCCCTTCGAAGATATATATTTATGCACCTTCATTTCATCATCATGCCAAAAGCGATTTTGTTTCAACAAAATAAAATGTTGTCCTTCGTTTGCCCTCTTATGTATTTCTTTCGATTGAACTTGAAAGCAAAACAAACAAAAAAAAAACATTTGTTTTGATTGTATAAAGTGCTATAAATATTTGAAAAATGCTTAAAATTTACATTTTTCTGCCCTGTGGAATTTCGTCAAGACAGATGGTAACACTGTAAAGCAGCTGTTAGCTTAAAGCGTTTGTACTATGATATGCGGCTGATGCTAGACACGAATAGTTGAGTTACGTGTTTTATACAGGGACAGAAAATAAAATGTATTTATTTTTACAATGTTATAAAAAAGCGAGGTTAGATAGTGTCCTCGAGGATCAAAATCCTGCATCTTATTTATTTTTCTGGCTTGTCTTTGGAATTATTCAGGTAATAACTTAAAAATCTGGGACTTTGCCTTCTATGGACAGCAATAAATTAAAAATCTGGACCCTCACTCTGTAGTTCGATTCGAAAGAAAATTCGTTCGTTTTCGAATTCTATTCCATATATTCTATACAGTACGAATGTACTTTCGAATCGAATTTCGCTTTCGAATCGAACTACAGAGTGAGGGCCCTGGAGTTAATTCTTTTTAGACTGAAATAAAACACTAATGCCAATAACCAATGATGGGCATTTTTCAACTATCACTCAATTTCAACTACCACTCAAAATGGGTTTTAGCTAAATCTTGACCACTCAAAACTAGTTGAATCATGCCCAACCCTACCAATAGGTAACGTACCCCTTATCCGAATTAAATAAATTTGGTATACCAAATGAAAGATAATTGAATTAACTTTTTAACGATGGTGCCAAGGTTATTATATAAAAGATATCATCATACATAAAAAACGGTTATTTTTGTTAAAAAATCTCGATAATTTTTGCCAATTATCGATTATTTTTATCGAAACTACATATATCGATTATTATTGCTTGAATAATATCTATTGTTTTTATCGAAAATATGCATATTGATTTTTATTTATCATAAATGCAATACATTTTTTCTATTTAAAATATGTACATCGATTGTTATTTATCGATAACGTCGAATAATTTTTTTGAAATGGTTTTTATCGAAAATATGTATATCGATTTTTATTTATCGATAATATGGAATTATTTTGTGAAGTATAAATTGCTTTTATAGAAATTATGTATGTATATCGATTTTTATTTATCAAAAATTCAATACGTTTTTTCTATTGATAATATGTGTATCGATTATTATTTACCGAAAGCATGTATTCTCAACTATCGATTATTTTTACAGAAAATATGTATATCGATTTTTATTTATCGGAAATATCGAAATATTTTCTGAAGTATCTATTATTTTTGTGTATATCGATTATCATTTATCGATAATATCGAAATATTTTCTGAAGTAACGATTGTTTTTATAGAAAATATGTATTTATATCGGTTATTATTTATCAAAAATTCAATAGATTTTTTATCGTAAATATGTATATCGATTATTATTAATCGAAAGAAATCAATTTTTCAAAAGTATCGACTTTTAATCGAAAACTTTTATATTGATTATTAGTTATCAAAAATATCGATTATTTTCTAAAATACCGATTACTTTTATCGAAAATATGTAAAGCCGAGTGCAAAAGTTATTACCATATGAGGGGTGCCGGGAGCCAATAGGCGCCATAGCTAAAACATTTTCTTGACTTGCCTAAGTTTTTTGCAGCTGGTACCAAATCCATCGCTAGTTTTTTGTACATATAAGCTTGAAGGACCACACAACTAATTTATTGGACAAATGAGTAGACGAAACCATCACAAGCCACACAACTTCGTTCACTCTAGTTATTGACACTCGTATTAGCCCTTTTCAAAGTTACGAAGATGAACTAGCAAACAGATAAATAAGTGAAAATTTGATAAATTTCTACAAACGAAAAACGACACTAAAAATGGCACAATGCCGAAACTGATTTGCCTACAGGCTAAATTTAATAACGGATGACCGAAAATCCAGAATACTTTAAATCCACACTCTACCCCCTCAGAAAGACAAAGAACCAAACTGAAATATATGTACATACATATTAAGTTTATTATTTAAGATTTCTAAAATAAGAACTGGCAAAATTTGCACGTAGTGTGAGAAAATTAGCTCTAAAAAAGATTATACTGCCACAATATAAAACCAAACACAAAAAAAGCAACAACTATTTTGCGGTTGAAGTTCAAGTAGACGGAAAAGTGTTAGTCAATTAATCACTTACCAATAAATTCTAGGCCAGCCAATTTCCAGGTACCACGTTTGGTAACTAAGATTGATGATGGACAGACATTGCGATGTATAACGTGACCCGAATAATGTAAATAGGATAAAGCTTCCACCAACTAAGCCGTATAATAAATGACGCCACCAATGAAGCAAAAAGCATATAAAATAGAATAAAAACGAATCATTTGTCAATTATATTTTAATATAAGCATTTATTTATATATGTAGAAGATATTTAGGGAATATGTGCAGCTGCAGTTGTCTAAAGTTATTATAAAATTCCATTGCTTTCTTCTTAATAGTGCAAAATTGTGCACACAAATATATCTAATGAATTTAACTGAATATCCAATCAACAACAAAAAGCTCAAATGCATATGAAAATGTAATAATTGCCTTTTAAATTTTTGATTGCACTAGGAATATCAATGACTACGGGCGTTCGAATTCTTATGAAATCAAATGCATACAGTAAAATGAAAATAAAAAGATAACTTGCAAGAGGATTTTCTCGACATACATTGTATGTACGTGTGTGTGTGCAATCTTTTCTCTCTTTTGTATTAATTCGAGCTCGGCTATGCACACTGCGTTCTTACTCATTTTTCACATCAATTTATTTCTTTATATGTATGTATATAAATATACACATATATACATACATATGGGTGTTTCCGAAAATGGGTCAACCAAAGAGAAAAATTTAAAAATGCACCTAGGCCAAACTTTTTGATACCATTATATAGGTACGTATTTCCTTTATGACGCCACAAAATTTTATGGACATTGGAGCACTGCTACTTACAAAACTTACGTTTTTCAGACTACCATATAAAATTTTTTTTTAGCTAAGTGTATATGACTTCCGAAGTACATCAGCGAATTCGCAACAAAAGCGCCGGTAGAAAAATGGCCTTTACGAGTACTTAGCCCGAGGTCAGACCTAGGAATATCAACATAGATATATTTACAAAATTCTTCAAATCTTGTATAAAGTGTATTCTAAAGTAGTGCTTTTTTTCAAGCGTTCGGACGCAAATTATACTTTGCAGTAAAAATAAACATACTTACTTCAAAGAGTTTTTAGTGCTTAGCACGAAATTTTTATTTTTAATTCAATTTTTAATTGTTGGGGTAAGTGGAAAAAAATTCAACAACTATTTACAGCGAAGGTTGAGTGTATAGCCATTTCACGAAAAACCATTTTCGATCATCAGCACTCTTTTCGGAAGTGGATGCACCGGGGATTGAACCCGAGTCCATTCCATCTTCAGCCGCAATGACCCAACGCCTAAACACACTCGGCCATTGAGACTCTGTGCAAGCTGTTGGATTTTCCCCACTTTTGCCTTTTTCATTTTCAACATTAACGTTAGTGTGTATATGCTTTTGCATATATTCTCCACAAACGTGCTGAATTTTTGTTGTAGGCAGTTCGCAATGAACATTGTTGTTGGTATTTATTTTTTATGTATATACCAAACAACGTTAATAATTTTACTTGAAAGAGTTTTTAGTGCCTAGCACGAAATTTTTATTTTTAATTCAATTTTTAATTGTTGGGGTAAGTGGAAAAAAATTCAACAACTATTTACAGCGAAGGTTGAGTGTATAGCCATTTCACGAAAAACCATTTTCGATCATCAGCACTCTTTTCGGAAGTGGATGCACCGGGGATTGAACCCGCTGGGGATTGAACCCGCGGCTGAAGATGGAATGGACTCGGGTTCAATCCCCGGTGCATCCACTTCCGAAAAGAGTGCTGATGATCGAAAATGGTTTTTCGTGAAATGGCTTTTAAACATACTTACTTTTGTCATATTTTTCAAATTTTTTTTGACAAAACAGAGTTTTGGGTGCTCTTTCGGGCAGCGTTAATTTTTTTCCCAAAATCAAAAGGATTCCTGAGTTTAAGTGTATTAAACATTGGAACGTCCGAACGTATACACTTTTTTCTTCAGATAATTTTTGTTTGTTTGTTCCTTATAAGCTATCTAGCAATGAATTCCGTTCAAAGGGCTATGAGGTGGAGCTTAAACCTCTTGAAAGATGGTCAGAAAAGGGAGGATTTCAAAAACAAAGAAAGAGAGAGAAAAAAGATTTTTAGGAAAAACATAAAAAACCCCGTTGAAGGTAAGAATGCTCAAAGCAATTTGGAATAGATGTAGACAATAAAATATTTTTGGTCGCATAAAACTTCAAAATCTACCTGTATGCGATGGCTTAAAGTAAAACAAACACCAGCCCTTCAAACATTACACAGTTTCTCATGCGAAAAGGACATCACATTACTGCCGGACGTACAGCGACATCTAAGCAACGGGATATTTAAAATACCGCTGTGGTGCAGTGGGTAGAGTGCTCGCCTGCTATGCCAGAGGTCTCGGGTTCAAACCACGGTCCGAGAAAAACACCAAAACAATTTTTCTAATTAGTAAAAATCCAATTATTGGGTTTTTAAGAGCAGCGGTCACCTCTCGGCAGTGGGCGGCATACCCTCAGAGAGTATTTCTGCCATGAAAAAGCTTCTCACAAAAAATGAATTCGCCGTTCGCAGCCAACCAATTAGTAGGAAAAGTAAAAAGGAGCACACCTCGAATTGGGAGAGAAGCTCGGCCATAAAAGTCGTCAGAGTTATAATAGCGCCATTGTATTATTATATTATTCTTATAAAATTTTGCTAGTACTTACATCAGTTTTTTTTATATTCATCGCCACTATACATTATTAAGTATCGCTTTAGTCCTCAGAATGTGCAAGTAATGTAAATTTTGAATTAATGAGTTAATTGCAATAAAATATGTGCTCAACACTTGTTTTGTTATGAAAAATTTATGTTTTCCTTCATAGAAAAATTTGGAACGTTCGAACGGGAACGTCCGAACAAAATTAAAACCAATATTTCTCCAATAAAAAACGTTTACAGAAATATAACTTTAATGTAGTGACAGTCCTTGTATATTCCTCTGTTAGTCGTATATACATCATTTTTTTGTAGCATCAACCAATTCGCAGAATTTTAACGAAATCAGGTGTAACCTCAAATACGAGGTACTTTTGAGGAACGTCCGAACGGCAACTTTAAATCCTTCTACAGTGGTAATGTGTCATCTCTAGAAAAAAAGTTTGATAGCTTTGGATAGAGGAGTACAAATGCTACATATGAGAAAAAAAAATATTCTGATCCAAAGCCTACTATAGGTTTTATACTGAAAATAATGTCGCAGCATGGAACGTCCGTAACGCTGGAAACACCCATATGTACATACGTATGTATAAACCTTTTGTACTAGACCTCTTAGGGAAAATCTCTAGTTCAGAACTAATTCGCATCTACTGCATTTTTTGATACAACTTTAGAAAAGTATCGATTATTTTTATAAACTAAGTTTTGTTTTCTTTGAAAATTTTTGTATCGACTATTATTACCCGAAAAATATCGACTACTTTTATAAACTCTCGTTTGTTTTTATCGGAAATATGTACATATTTCGATTATTACTTATCGAAACATATCGATTTTTTTTAATATCGATTACTTTTATCGAAAATATGTATACCGATTATTATTTATCGAAAAAGATTGATTATTTTTATACTCAGCTGTACTAGTACACAGAGTATTATAATTTTAATCACATAACGGTGGATTGTAACACCATAAAATAATCGAGATAGATATTGACTTATATATATCAAAATGATCAGGGTGACAAAAGAAATCGATTGAGCCATGTCCGTCAGTCTGTCCGTCCGTCCGTCCGTCTGTCCGTCCGTCCGTCAGTCTGTCCGTCCGTCTGTCTGTCTGTACGCAATCTAACTTGCGCAAAAATTGAAATATTTTGATGAAATTTGGAACCTAAGTTGGTATAAGGACTGGCACGGTTGGTATTGAAAATGGGCGAAATCGGATCATGGCCACGTCCACTTTTCATATATAGAAAAAATCGGAAATGTGGTATTTCAGCCACTAATATAGCTAGAGTGATAAAATTTTACTCACATAATGAGCTCGCACCCTAATGGAGAAATATGGTGAAATTTTGGAAAATGGGCGGTGTCACGCCCACTTATTAAGGGGCAAACATTCAAAGTTTTATGAGTCATAACTCAGAAACCATTGAAGATATATCAATGAAATCTGGTACGCGTGATATACTTACTTAGGTAAGTATTTGGACGGAAAATTGTTAAAATCGGTTGACGGCCACGCCCACTTTTATATATGGGTATTATAAAGTGACCTAATAAAAACATTTTAAGCGATATCTTTGTCAAATGTAAAGATAATTCATGTATTATAGAATTTAGGCCAAATATATTCAATTTTTAATGAATGCTTTTTTTAGAGCTTTTAGGCCGGTGAGATTTATAAGCAAAACAAAAGTTTTCTCATATTCTCCTACGCGTTTCGGCGTCTTTTCCGCCTTCCTCAGGGAGTCTGTTTTATTAAAATAATTGAAAAAAGATACACAACACATTATTATATAATTAAGACTAAGGAACAGAAAAAAAAAACATGGTAATGTTATGATACATAATTAAACCTAAAATTACTTTTTTATAAACTATTGAAAAAACTGATCACTGACATTAAAATTTTTCAACAAAGCACTTCACTTCCACAAAACATCTAGATACATATAAAATGACATAGAGACCTAAAAACATACATATACAAATATATTGCCATTTTCCCTACTATTGTCATTCGTTATTTTTTACTCTTTAATGCTGTTCTGTAATCGCAACTTATATTGTCCACGTCTTCTTTAAAGTTTATTGCGTCTTTTATTCTTTCCTGTATGCGCAGACTTTCCAGTGTCAATTATTTTAATAAAACAGACTCCCTGAGGAAGGCGGAAAAGACGCCGAAACGCGTAGGAGAATATGAGAAAACTTTTGTTTTGCTTATAAATCTCACCGGCCTAAAAGCTCTAAAAAAAGCATTCAGTAAAGATAATTCATTGAAATTTTGTGGCATGATTTCTACAATAGACCGGAAACAAAAAATAGAAAAATTTTGGAAAATGGGCGTGGCACCGCCTCCTTTTAGACAAAGGAATCTACGAGATTTCGGAGCCCATAACTCGACAAATAATTAAGATATTATGATGAAACTTGGTTTATACACTGTTATAACTTGTGTTAATAGACACGCAAAAATTTATTGAAATCGGTTTATGACCACGCCTACTTTTTAGCAAAGATATTTCCGGAACACGCTTTGGAAATTTGTAACGTGACATCTTTGTAACTGGAAGTCATAAAGGAATGAAATTTTGCACAAAGAATAATATTCATCTGCTTAGTTGGACGATTGATAAAAATTTTGAAAATGGGCGTGGCTGCGCTCACTTTATGCAGCACTCGCTTTATATAAAATCCATCAAACGCAAACAAACAATGAAAGCATAGAGCTGAGTATCTAAGTAATGTTCGATTCCACTCGAACTTAGGCTTCCTTACTTGTTCTATACTAATTTTTGTTTTTATCGAAAATCTATATATAGACTACTAGCAAATACCCGTTGCTTCGCAATGAGGAATATAGTTAACCAAAGTCAAGTCAAGTCAACTCAAATCAAATCAAGCCAAGTCAACTCAAGTCAATTCAAGTCAATTCAACTCAAGTCAATTCAAGTCAACTCAAGTCAATTCAACTCAAGTCAATTCAAGTCAAGTCAAGTCAAGTCAAATCAATTCAAGTCAAGTCAAGTCAAGTCAAATCAATTCAAATCAAGTCAAGTCAATTCAAGTCAATTAAAGGCAAGTCAATTCAAGTCAATTAAAGGCAAGTCAAGTCAAGTCAATTCAAGTCAATTCAAGTCAATTCAAACCAAGTCAAGTCAAGTCAATTCAAGTCAAATCAAATCATGTCAAGTCAAATCAAGTCAAGTCAATTCAAGTCAATTCAAATCAAGTCAAGTCAAGGTCTAGGAATCATTATGAATAGAACTCCATGTAAGATCCTTGTTCAAAAGCTTTCATTTCATACTAATATTGCTCTGAAATATTCCGGGTTAATCCGGGGTCACATTTTGACCCATATTTGGGGACCCGGCCCAGGTATCACAAATAACATAACACTGTGGAACAAATTTAGGTCAACAAAAGTTAACTCGGTTCTGAAAGTTGGGGGTGAAAATAGAGGCTAAATTAGAAGACCCGTATCGCGGCGTTTGCTTAGGTTAGTTCGAATTTGTTTTTAATCGACCTTTGAACTTTGCAGGCAAATGCCGATTTTCAGCATATTGTTTGTATGGTTTTTTTGCTATAACTCGTCGACTAATGGAGATTGCATTGCCCGACTTGACTGTATTTACATGATCGCCTATAACTTTTCCATTTTACCATGGATTTTCTTCGTTGATAGCTTATTTTTTTGCTAATAGAATGTAGCTTCACGCAAGGGAGTAAAACCGAAGGTGAAAATTTTGGTTTTAAAGATATTGCCTGACAAAGTCAATTTTTTCTTTAAAAAATCGAAAAAATTCAAATTGAATTATCAATATTTCAGAAACTATAAGAGGTAGAGAAAAATGTTATAAACCCCTTGTATAGGAAATTTAATTTTCTTTCGTTTGCTGTCAAATCTCAATTAGTCGACGAGTTATAGCAAAAAAACCATACAAACAATATGCTGAAAATCGGCATTTGCCTGCAAAGTTCAAAGGTCGATTAAAAACAAATTCGAACTAACCTAAGCAAACGCCGCGATACGGGTCTTCTAATTTAGCCTCTATTTTCACCCCCAACTTTCAGAACCGAGTTAACTTTTGTTGACCTGAATTTGTTCCACAGTGTAATTCTACGTCGAAGTCCTCATCAAGACCTTTCATTTGGTAGCAATATCGCTCAGAAATATTCGAGGGACATCCGGTTCCACGTTTTGACCCATATCAGAAGACATGGAAATCACAATGAAAATAGGACTGTATTAAAGCCCTGCTCAATACCTTTAATTTCATACCAATATCGTTCAAAAACATTCCGGAGTAATCCGGGTCCACATTTTAGCCCATACCTGGGGAGGATGTCTAGGCATCACAATGAAAATAACTATGCTGAAGTCCTGCTCAACACCTTTCATTTGATACCAATATCGCATGTGTAGGTGCAGGCGTTCTTGAGTTATAGCATAGTATGCATGCATAAACAGGTTTTTTATTGTCACCGAGACAAACAACAAACCGTGCAAAAACAAACATATGAGTCGCCTACGCTGCGCTGCCTGGCACGACTGCGACGCCTCCACTGAACACGGCAAATGACCAAACGAATCTGTCTATGCTTGCGCTTTTTTGAGTTTTTCGAAATTTAAAACCGGGAAAAAGGTATTAAAGTCTTAGAAATGCGCAAAAAAAAGTACATGGTTCTCGAGAATTTACCATTTGTGACATTTTAAAAAAAGAATTATTAAAATCGGTGCAGTACTTTTTGAGTTATCGCGTTACATACATTTTCCATACAATCAATTTTATATAATTAGTATAGATGTACCTATTATTTATCAAAAAATATCGATTATTTTTCTTATAATTTTTTGTTGTCGAAAATAGGCACATGAATATCGATTTTGTTTTTAATTAACGAATATTTTTAACGAAGATATGTGAATCGGTTTTTATTTATCGGAAATATGTTTTTTTTCTAAACTATCGATTATTTTTATCGAAAATATGTGTATCGATTATTATTTATTATATACTAGTCTTTACCCGCGGTCTTGTCCGCACCTACGAAGTCCCCTTTCAACATTCAGTTTGTCGAAGTCCAGCATAAAGAGAAAAAAAATATAAACTCATGGGTTTGAATATGTATTAACAAAAATTCATCTTAATGGATTCATTGAAGACAAAAGTCGTGCCGAGTAATGTGAAAAGGCCCAAAGATGGTTATAGAAGAGGCTGTAAGAACAAACGTAAGGGAAATATTTAAATTCTTACATGTTTTTTTTTTTTATTTTTTGTTTTGCGGGTGGGCAATGCACCGTAATGGATGCCGTCGCACCAACCGTGTCTCCATAGACTAAAAAACTTCCCCTTGTTCGTTAATTTTAAGGTTTTTGGTCAACCACATTTTTACCGATAACTCAATCATCGTTAAATTTATCGAAACATATCGAAGTCCAAATGAAACCTGGGGCCATACCCTTTCATTTGATACCCATATTGTAGGGTAATATTAAGGTTTTTCGGGAAACGCATTTTGACCGATAACTCAGTTATCGATAAATTTATCGAAATATATCGAAATCCAAATAAAAAACCTTGGGCTATCCCCTTTCGTTTGATACCCATTTTATAGGGTAATGTTAAGGTTTTTGGGCAATCCCCGATAACTCAGTTATCGATAAATTTATCGAAATATGTATGTCGAAGTCCAAATGAAACCTGGAGCCATCCCCTTTCGTTTGATACCCATATTGTAGGTCAAGTTGAAGGTTTTGGGGCAATCACATTTTCACCGATAACTCAGTTATCGATCAGTTTATCGAAATATATCGAAGTCCAAAATGAAACCTGGAGCCTTCCCCTTTCGTTTGATATCCATATTGTACGGCAAGTTTAAGGTTTTTGGGCAATCACATTTTGACCGATAACTCAGTTATCGATAAATTTATCGAAATATATCGAAGTCCAAATGAAACCTGGGGCCATCCTCTTTCGCTTGATACCCATATTGTAACCTGGGGCCATCCTCTTTCGTTTGATAACCATATTGTAGTGTAATTTTAATGTTTTTGGGCAATAACATTTTCACCGATAACTCAGTTATCGATAAATTTATCGAAATATATCGAAATCCAAATAAAAAACCTTGGGCTATCCCCTTTCGTTTGATACCCATTTTATAGGGTAATGTTAAGGTTTTTGGGCAATCCCCGATAACCCAGTTATCGATAAATTTATCGAAATATATCGAAGTCGAAATGAAACCTGGAGCCATCCCCTTTCGTTTGATACCCATATTGTGGGGCAAGTTTAAGGATTTGGGGCAATCACATTTTCACCGATAACTCAGTTATCGATCAGTTTATCGAAATATATCGAAGTCCAAATTAAACCTGTGGCCTTCCCCTTTCTTCTCATACCCATATTGTAGGGCAATTTTAAGGTTTTTGGGCAATCACATTTTGACCGATAACTCAGTTATCGATCAATTTATCGAAATATATCGAAGTGAAACCTGGGGCCATCCTCTTTTGTTTGATACCCATATTGTAGTGTAATTTTAATGTTTTGGGCAATAACATTTTCACCGATAACTCAGTTATCGATAAATTTATCGAAATATATCGAAAGCCAAATAAAAAACCTTGGGCTATCTCCTTTCGTTTGATACCCATTTTATAGGGTAATGTTAAGGTTTTTGGGCAATCCCCGATAACTCAGTTATCGATCAATTTATCGATATATATCGAAGTCTAAATGAAACCTGGGGTCATCCGCTTTCGGTTGATACCCATATTATAGTGTAATTTTAAGGTTTTTGGGCAATCACATTTTCACCGATAACTCAGTCATCGATAAATTTATCGAAATATATCGAAGTCCAAATGAAACCTGGGGCCATCCTCTTTCGTTTGATACCCATATTGTAGTGTAATTTTAATGTTTTTGGGCAATTACATTTTCACCGATAACTCAGTTATCGTTAAATCTATCGAAACATATCGAAGTCCAAATGAAACCTGGGGCCCTCCCCTTTCGTTTGATACCCATATTGTAGGGCAAGTTTAAGGTTTTTGGGCAATTACATTTTCACCGATAACTCAGTTATCGATAAATTTATCGAAATATATCGAAGTCTAATTGAAACCTGGGGCCATCCCCTTTCGTTTGATACCCATATTGTAGTGTAATTTTAATGCTTTTGGGAAATCACATTTTCACCTATAATTCAGTTATCGATTAATTTATCGAAACATATCGGAGTCCAAATGAAACCTGGGACCTTCCCCTTTCGTTTGATACCTATATTGTACGATCTTTCTATACCTATATGCGAAATATCATAAGTATAGTTCCAGTATACTCATAGTTATATGGAATAAAAATATATCGAAAAGTAACGGTCCTTAGCAGGGTCGGAACCCCCAAAATTAAAAACAAAAAATAGCCTATACTTCCTTCCAGACTATAACCTGTATGCGTGCCAAATTTCAACAAAATCCGTCTTGCCATTCTCACGTTTTTGAGGAACAAAAGCAAACGTCTGGACATCCAAACATCCAAACATCGCTACATTCACATTTATAATATTAGTAAGATTGTTTTTATTAAAAGCACGTGTACTATTTATCGAAATATTTCGATTATTTTTCCAAACTATTGACTATTTTCATAAAAAATAAGCAAACTCGAAACTTTATACAAGTTAAACAATCAACAACAATCAGTGAAAATTTGTTATGGTTTTGCTTTACATTTTTCGAGGGAAATTTTTCACATGAAGTTCATGATAGGGCTGAATGATTTGTAGTGCTTACTTAATTGACCCTTTTGAAAATATGTATTTTATTATTTATCGAAAAATATGTTTACGTTTTCTAAACTATCATTTTTATCGAAAATATGTATTATTATTTATCAAAAAACATCGATTATTTTTTCTTAAAAATATATTGTTTTTATCGAAAATATGTGTGTGAATACTGTTTATCGCAAAATATTGATAATTTTTTTATCGATAATTTTTTTTCAAATTATCGATTATTTTTTTCAAATTATCGATTATTTTTTCAAACTATCGATCATTCTTTCAAATTATCGATTATTTTTTCAAATTATCGATTATTTTTTTCAAATTATCGATCATTCTTTCAAATTATCGATTATTTTTTATCGAAAACATGCAAAGCTAAGTGCAAATAAGCTAACGAAAAATTGGTGATGAGGGTCTAACTAGTGCCCTTTGACACATTTTCACTAATTCTTAACTAGTAATTTTGTCACTAGTTGTTTTGGATTTCTAAGTGCAAGAAGTATTGACGACGATGTCTATGTGTAACTATTAGTTTGTGTTTGCATTGTTGTTTGTGTTTACTCACTTGTAAAAAACCATATTTCAATTCCATATCCAAAAAATGATATTCCTTCGCATGAGCTGGCCTTTGTGGTATTGCTGTTGTTGTATTTTGTTGCTGTTGTTGATTGCTTTGCGCACCAGTTGCCCCACCAGCATTCGAGGGCATGGAAATGTTTTCATAAGTTTTTGATTCCTATAAAAGCAGAACAACAAACAGTTAAGTAGAAAAGTAGAAAGGCCAAAAAGCATAAGAAGAAGAAGCATGTATCATAGAAAAATATTGACACATATTAATAGTATTCAGTGTAAAAAAAGTATGTATATGTAAGTCTGCATATAAAAGTAAAAACTTAAACTATGCAAATTGTGTGAAATTTTGTGTACAAAATATCTTTTTTTATTTTTTCAACTTTGTAGAGCGTATATATAATTTTTTGCCAAAAAGGAATTTAAACTTTTGTGTGCGCTGCTCTAAACTTTTCTGCTACAATGAGCTCGGTTTTTTTGTTTTTATGGCGCGTTTGCATAAAGGCCAGCAGAGGCAGGCTGCCGGGCAAGGCAAGCCATTGTTTTTAGTGAATTTATTATTTCAGCAAATTTTCTTTTACGGTGTTTAATTCCTTTTTGCTTGCTTTGCTGTTTGGCAAAGGAAATACGTTGCGCAAGCACATACAACACTCACTTGCCAAATAACAAAATGCTGAGCTCTAGAAGAAATTGAAAATGAAAATTCAAAGAATTTGTAGCTGCAAAGTAGGCAAATTAAGTTAAGCGCAAAATTTTATCATTCACCAAGCGTCAGCAGGAGTTAGCGACAGGTGGCAGAGCTGGCATATTTCAAGAAAATTCCATGTCGTAGCCTTTTCTTATGAAAAGTAGAAAATCAATCACATCGAATTTGGCGGCGGCAAACAAAACAAGGGAAAAAATGTAAAATGCCATCATAGGTATTATAGCATTAACTCCTTTTATGTCTGTCAAGCCGTACGTGTCTAAAAAATTAAGAAAAAAGAAAAAAAAGGAACGATAGACAGTGGCACCCACCATTAGGAGCTTCAAAGCTTTTTGTAAGAATGCGTTGGTGTCTGTTTAAGTCACAAAAATGCGTCTGCTTGTTGTCTCAGCAATGTAAACACACTTTTAGTTACTCAGCTATTTTCGGTCTAAACAAAAATCATATTTGTCGGCGTGCGGTATTACGCAGTTTAGAGTTGAGGAATTTTCCCCGCCCAAAGCATAAAGGCGGGTTGAATTTTAAACAAATTTGTCCAAAATTCCACTTGAGCTGTGTCAAAATGTTGCATCTATTGTAAAATTGAGCTTTATATACCCAGTTGTGAGTTTTCAAAAGTTGTATATGTACATGTGCAGCAGGCAGTGTAAAAAAATATCGATATTTTATAAAATCTCGATTGTTTTTTATCAAAAACATATAAATGGGTAATTTTTTCAAAAAAAAATTATAACGTTTATCGGAAATATGTACATACATACATATATCGTTTATTATTTGTCGAAGACTATCGCTTTTATCGAAATTATGTATGTATGTATATCGATTATTATTTAACAAAAGTTCATTCGACTTTTTTTAATCGAAAATGTGTATATCGATTATTATTAATCGATTGATATCGATTTATATAAATCGAAATATATTGATTTTTATTCTAGAATATCGGTTCTTTTTTTTTATCAAAATATATAAATATTGAAAAATATCGCTTATGCTTATTGGAAATATGTATACCGATTATTATTTGTTTGAACTATCGATTTTTTATTGTCTGAACTATCGATTGTTTTTATCAATTCTTATTTATCGAAAACTCTATCGAAAATATCCAGCCATACCGATTATTATTTATTAAAAATTCAATTGTTTTTTTTATCGAAAATATATGAATGATTCGATTTTTAGTAATCGCAAAATATCGATGTTTGCTCAAATATCGGCTATTTTTATCGAAGATATTATTTATGAAAAATTCAATCGATTTTTCTATCGCAAATATGTATATCGATTATTATTTATCAATTACATCTATTGTCTTTCTCGAAAATATGCATATCGATTATTATTAATAAAAAAAATAAATTTTTCTATCGAAAATATGCATATCGATTATTATTTATCAAAAACTTTATCGATGGTTATTAATCGAAAAATATCGATATTTTCTATCGAAAATATGTTCCTATTTCGATTATTATTTATTAAAAAATCAACACATTTTTTTTTATCGAAAATATGTAAAGCGATTATTATTTATCTAAAATGTCGAATTATTTTCTGAACTATCCATTGCTTTTATCAAAAATACGCATAAAGATAATTTTTCTAAACTATCGACTATTTTTATGGAAACTATGCATATCGGTTATTATTTATAGAGCAGCTGGCTATAAAAAATTCATATGCAAATTTGAAATTCATACATACTTATATATACACATTGTACATCTTCTCATACATACTTGTAATGAAATTCATATGTTAATTGAACGAGGGCGGACACCAAGCAAAGGCGCACGCGGGGGCGTATGAGCGCCCACGGGCGGATGGGTAAACCGTTTGTGGCGTATCAATTGCCGCAGAAAAGCAAACACAGCCATTGTAGCTTTGCAACATTTTAAATAAACATGTATTTTCGCATACAGAAAGTGGGGACATACATACATATGTAGGCAGCATTGACATGCATGTAAAGTAAACTTCGATCGCTTTAAAGCAGAGTTTGATTTTCCTAAGCACGCGTGCGGAAGCTTTTTATAGCTTTCACACCGACAGCCTCACACCGACGCACAATGGGAACGTTTCATACAAAAAACGGCCATAAATAGTAAAAATGGACCTAGAGTGCTCAAATTTTGAAAATAAGCTTCTTTGATGAATATTAGTACATGGTGTAAAAATGAACTTAATCTGATGACAAATTCTCCCACCCCCCATATAACGGGTGCCGCGAAAACCCATTAAAATGCATTTATTTTCGAAACTAATTAAGTTACAATGCTGAAATTCAGTATGAAAGCTTCTTTGATGAATATTAGTACATGGTGTAAAAATGACCTTAATCTGATGACAAATTCTCCCACCCCCCATATAACGGGTGCCGCGAAAAACCATTAAAATGCATTTATTTTCGAAACTAATTAAGTTGGAATGCTGAGGGGCGATTATATATATAGGTATAAGCATATATTTGTAACTATTTCAAAAATATTTATTTAATTATCTATGTGACGTTTATGTATACTTATTTAAAATCTGTACTCTTAGGGCTTGGATCCCCACGTAAACTCCCATTTATAAGGTAACGGCACAGGTTGGGAGACGAAATAGATAAATGCAAATATCAACAAGTTTATGCGTACCAAAGACTTTAACCATTTATGAATGATAGAAATTAAATTTTATCTGTTTAATTGAATAGGTTACAAATACTCAAATTTATCTTGTACATATGAACAATCCGTTGTATGGGAGCTATATTTTATACTGGATTTGGGCGATTCCGACAAATGATAAACTTTACATAGTATTTCGGCACAAAGTTATAACACTATTTCATGTTCATGGCTGGTATAAAAAGCAGCAAATGATAGTATATCGCTCATTTACTTCTATACTATCATACCTTAATAAGCTGATTTTACGAAAAAGCTCTTTAAGTTTTCGATCGCTATATATGCATGTACATCAATAGTAGATATAGCACAGATAATTTTTTGATCTCAAACTCTAAATTTTCAATATATCAGACCGAAATTTCGTCATATAATGCACATACATATATGTGCATACACACACCCATCCTTACCTGAAAATTCGCGTTTTTGAGTTATGATACTTTTGAAGTAAATAGGATAAAAGTAAGTATATATGTAAATATTCTATATAAAATTGCATTAGTTAATATATTAGCGATTTTAAAGCATAAACATATGTCAAAACTGCTCATCAATGCTTTTCTCTCTAGCTACACATGTGTACATATGTATGTACATCCATAGTGATAGCGCGCATATACACCTCGCCGAAAAATTTGAATTAGTGAGAAGAGCCCTCGTGAATGATGAAACTGACTATGGGGGGTTATAAAGCACACTTGGGGTGAACATATATTAAAAAATTGAGGAGACCTTTTTTTATTTTTTTTTATTTGATTTCAAACTTTTGGAATTTTTTTGAATTTTTTTTTTTTACCCTGCAAAAAAACAATATATTCTAGAATCTATATAGCTAATTCAAAAATGAGCTGCTGTATTTCATATTTTGAACCATTTTCTATATTACAGATGTAAATTGGATGATAGATCTTCTATACACTTTATTTTTTTTAATTTTGAATATGTCATTGTAAATGTAATTTGAAAAATGCACTTTTAGCCAGTTAGGAGAATAATTAAAACACGCGAAGGCGCGCGTGAAATTAATATCTGTTAATGTGATCTGATAAAGAATATGTTAGTTCATAACACAAAAAAAAAACCAAGATACCTTTTTTTTGTTTTTTTATTTTATTCCTTAAAGTGGACGAAGAAAAATTTTTTTCTATATTTTTTTTATCAGTATTTGAAAAATCATATAAAATCAGATTTCAAAGTTAGAAGAAACGAGATTACTTCCTAGAAAAGTAGAGGTCATTTTCTATATCTAGATGTCAAAACCACATATATACGTCAATAAATGGCTTAGATAGAGCTTTTCGTATCAGGTCATAAAATTCATAATTCATATGACATATTTTTTGTTCAACTTTGAGCATCCTGTATGGCTAAACGGAACTCAAAAAATTTTACATGGGCCTTTTTTTTGTCCTATAAGATATCTGTCGATTGCAGTTAAAAAATATTTATTCATCACTACTTTAATTTCGAATTTATTTTTGGCCAAAAAATCCCATTGTGCGACGAGTCAAAGCACTTCGTTCACGCACAGAAATTTTGCAAATTTCTATTCAGTCAGCATTGAGCTGTTGAGCTAGCAGATTGTGTTGCTCGAGCAGTCTCTGAATGCTTGTAAATGATTGTGTGTTGGGGGTGGTTTTTTTATTTGGATTTTTTTACGTAATATTTTTATTAGGAATCATGATTTTGCATTTCGTCTCATATTTTTTTATTTTATTTTTTTGTTTGTGATTTTTTTGTGGAGTTAATAATAAAAATACTAACCATTTGTAATTTAAAAATTTTAGTTTTCGACAATGATTGAGTTTCTTTTGGGTGTAGCCAAGAGCTTTTGTGCTTTTAACACATGCACAATGTTTGAAAGTATTAGTGTGATAATCCCTGCTTTAAAGACAAACATATGCATGCATGCATGTGTATGTATGTATGTATTCATGGCCGTCTATGCCCCAACCAACACCACCACCACCACCACCACATATCAAAGTGTCGCAGCTGTGGCAACAGCAGCGGTGTATTATGTACTCGTACATGTGTGTATGTCAAAAACACAAACGCAGCATTGACAGACAAAGCGTAGGCGTGCATTAGCGGAGCGTAGCCGAAGTGTAGGAGTGTCTGTCTATTAGCGGGAAGACGATACGTGTGATATGTGGCATGGCGTGGCGTAGGCGAGACCGATGAAATGTGAACTGGCTGAAGGACGGCAGCAGTGTTACGCAAAAACACACAAACAGACACACACGCGCTCCCATGCATTTGTCCAAAATTAGTGGTTTGCATAAGCCGATATGGCGAAAAGTTGAACGCTTGCAATGTGATAAACGTGACCACCGAAGAAGGTCTGCCTGCCATTAGCGTTATACGCCTAATTGACTAAATGCATGCGTACACAGTAGGGAGTATATGTAAATACATTTTGGTGTGTGTGTATGCACATGTAAATTGGTTGAGTTGATTTTTTGTATAAACACTGCGGTAGTAAGTAAAGTCATTTAAATAGAACTTGCTTTAGTCCAAATCGTGAGAGTAAAATTTAGTAAATTTTGGTACAATTTTATGATATTTTATTTTAAATCGGTGTACTATTTTGTGTGTTGTGTATTATCCATATAAAGCTATGTGAAATATCACACTTTGTTGGTAACAGTAAACAATAGCAGTCACACATACATGGCGGTCACCACGGCGTATACGTAACCTCGCGCTATTAGACAACCGCCGCTTTCGCTACGGCATGTAGACACTGCAGAAGTCTTAGGTGGCTGCGTGTTAATTTTTAATAAATATTTGCTTTGACTGCTAATAAAATTTGATACGCTTCAATAATCTGGAGTCCGCAATATCAAGTTCATTCCGATCGACTCGAATCAATTCAAAAACAGTTCTTACTTTTTGCGTTAAGGAACTTTCATTGGGACCCACGCACCAATCTTCCCTCGTACACTAGTCTCTTGAAGCTTATTAATCTTCAAACCTTATCAAGCCGCAAGGAAATGTTAGGTGTAATATTTCTGGTTAAACTTTTGAAGGATCCATAAGCAGTCAATTTCTCCTAGCCGAAATAAACTTAAATGTTCCTATTCGACCATCAAGACATTTTCAACCTATCTTTTTAAAGCAGTGTATAACTAATTTTGAATTACACGAACCACTTCGTTGCTTATGGAAGTCTTTTAATGATTATTCCACTCATTTCGATATATCAGACTCTATTTATCTGATAAGAAAAATTCTGTTGTGCGCTTTTAACAAGTGACAACAAATCTTTCGCTCTAATTGACTATTCTATTTTTGTCTATTACTTTCATTTGTAGTTTTATATTTTATTCTATGTACATATGTATATCCAGCTGATGGAATTATATTTTCTGTAGCTGAGCAGTATAAGTTCTCGACGTTTAATAAACTTCTACCACTCAACACCTTGGCCAAATTTTATTTTAAAATATCCGTACGTCATGCGGATGCGCCCCTCGTGCGGTTGGGTGAGTGGAGGGAAAACGTTGGGTTTATTATTATTAATTTAATTCCATAAATCAATAAATATATGTACATATGTATATAAATTGCTAATTATAAACTTGAAAATTTACTTACGTGAAAAGCTAAAATATTTGAAAGACTAGCGTATATTGGCTCAGTGGCAAAAGCTAACGTATCCGTCGATTCCTCCACTGTGTGCATAACTTGCAGAATCTGCGAGGTATTGAGGAAAGAAAGAAGGTAAGAAACAATTGTATAAAACAGCAACGAATGCAGGTTTCAGCTAACTGATTTTAATTTAAATAAAAGTTTCTGGATGAGCAAACTTTCCGCGGGCTGCAATTTTTTCACAGGCTTCCGCAAAAGTCAAATAAAATGTTAAAAGGTGTGAGTGAAAAAATGGAACTTTTCAAAAGTTCGATTTCTTTATTGCTTTTTTCCCTTTCTTCTTCTGCTTAGTCTTATCTTTATGTTTCACTTTCCCTTTCTTTTTTCCTATTTCTTTTCCTTTCCCTTTTCCTTTCCCTTTCCCTTTCCCTTTCCCTTTCCCCTTCCCTTTCCCTTTCCCCTTCCCTTTCCCGTTTCCTTTTTCTTTTCCTTTTCCTTTTTCTTTTGCCCTTCCCTTTCCCTTTATATATCACTTACCCTTATCTCTCCCTTTCTCTTCCTCTCTTTTGTCTTCCTTCCAAATCTTTCTTCCTCTCCCAACCCATCATCTTATTTCTCCATTTCTCCTCCTACTCTCTTTTTTTAATCCCCTCTCCCATTCCCTTTTTGTTTAATTTTTCTCCCCTTTTCCGTCCTTTTCCATTCCCATTCGCATCCAAATTACCCTTCCCCTTCTCCTTCCTTTTGTTTCGTTTTCGCTTTCCCTTTCCCTAGGGAACCGAGTTGAGAATAACATCGTAAAGAGAACAGATTTCCACTTTTCATTTGATACCAATATCGCTCGGAAATATTCCGTGGATATCCGGGTCCATATTTTCACCCATATCTGGGGACCAAGACCTAGAAATCATTATGAATACAGCTATAAGTAAAAGTCCTGCTCAACACCTTTCATCTGGTGCCAATATTGCTCAGAAACATTTCGGGGTCATCCGGGTCCACGTTTTGCCCTATGTATATTTCGGGATCCATAAAAAATAATACACAAATACATACATATATACAAGAATTGCTTATTTAAAGGTATCAGGTTTGCTGTTTTTAAATAAAAATACTTACTCTCGGATGACGAAATCTTTCCATAGTTTTTACGGAATTTTTCAGTAATTCCGTTACGGTCTCCTTCCGTCGCGGCTTGTGTAGTTTTTCGGCAATTTTCTTTTCAAAAACGAATATTGAACATTCCTGTAAGAAATAATAGTTAAATTTTAATTGGAACATTAAAAGGACCGTCCGCTAAAGCAAAATATTTATGCGCAAAAAGTCAAAGATATTGATTGATTACTCACCCTGCCGTCACTTTTCCGATAACCTTCATGTATCCGCCACACCAACTCCGGACCCGCACAAGCCACTTGCTTGCCTATCTCAAAATACTGACTAATCGGATTGGCATCGGTGAGAGTTTGTTGTGATGAAGATGCCGCATTGGCACTTTTGAATTTGGAGAACATTGTACCGGCTGGCATGCCATCCATTAATTTGGAGAAAACATTTGAAAAGCTGCCTTGGCGTTTGGGTCCCGCACCAGCTGGCCCAACACCAGCGCTGCCAACTCCAGCTCCCACAGTGGCAGTATTGCCGTCCACGGCAGTCCCACCACCAGCAGCTCCTATTTGTAAGAACCCCGTTGTATTGCTGTAATCGTTCACGCCGCCACCGCCAATACCAGACTGAATTTGAGCTGCGCCTCCAACTTCACCTGCACTGGGCGAACAAATTGACGGACGCCCCCGTACTGTGGATGTTGTGCTGCTGCCGCCTATCATCTGTTGTGTGCCTCCACCAAGACCACTTCCGCTGCCGCTGCCACTACCGCTTCCACTGCCCACGCCGCTGTTGCCACTATAGCCATTCACACTGACTCGGCTCAACGGTTGATGCTGCTGCTGCTGCTGAACAGACGCTGTTCCACTGGGACTCAAAATCTGTCGGTGGCCACCATCCAAGCCCGCCGCAATGCTGCCGCTGCGAGAACCCGCCGCACCGCGTAAGCCACCTCCACCACCGCCACCGCCACAGCCAGCTGCTACTACTGGTAGACGTGCTCCGGTCGAGGCATACAAGCCGCCTGCTCCACCTACGCCGACTGCTATACTGCCACGCGCGCCTTGCGCACCCTGTGCGGCTAATCCAATTGTACTGCCACTGCGACTTTTGCGTTGTTGCAACTCCTCGATGCTATCGTAGCGTGAAAACACTCTGGCCGCCGTAGTTGCCGTCTTGCTGGTTGTTGTTGGTGTTGAGGGTGGATTAATGGGATAAAAGGATGTGTAGGAAGATTGGGATTGTGATTGCGTTTGTTGTTGTTGTGGCTGTTGCTGTTGCTGATGCTGTTTATGATGATAATGTTGTTGTTGAGGATGTTGTTGTTGTTGTTTTTGTTGTTCTACAGCTTGTTGTGTTTGGGTATTGGGAGAACTTTGGGATGATTGTTGTTGTTGTTGTTGTTGTTGTTGTTGTTGTTGTTGTTGTTGTTGTTGTTGTTGGCGCTCTACCGTTTGCGGTGATGGCAGCTTTGATGGCCGCCTCTGTGGTGGTTGTTGTGGCTGTTGACGTTGTTGCTGCTGTTGTTGTTGCTGCTGTTGCTGTTGCTGTTGGGCTTGTTGTTGTTGTTGCTGTTGGGCTTGTTGCAGCTGCTGTTGCAATTGCTGTTGTTGTTCTTGCTGCAATTGTTGTTGTTTTTGTTGCAATTGCTGCTGTTGCAGCTGTTGTTGCTGTTGAAAATGTTGTTGTTGTTGCAACTGTTGCAGTTGTTGTTGCAACTGTTGCTTCTGTTGTTGTTGTTGTTGATGTTTTTGTTGCAGCTGCTGTTGCTGTTGGTCTTGTTGTTGCTGCAATAGCTGTGCTTGCGGCTGCAGCGGCTGCTGTTGTTGTTGCGCCTGCTGCTGCTGCTGAGCCTGAGCCTTAGCCTGCGCCTGCGGCTGTTCGTCTCGTTGTGCCGCCCTATTTTGCTGCTGATTGAGTATATGCTGCTTCAGCTGTTTCCAACGTTGAGCAATTTTGGCTAATTAGATTATACCCCAACAGCGGATGAAATATTCTGCCGCTGCTCATCAATTGTCAGCGTGCGAGTGTACGTGCGTGCGTGCGTTGAAAGTGTAAGCGTGTGTGTGTGTGTGTGTCTTTTTGAGCGTTCGTGTCTCTGCGTGTGTGTTTAGTGATCTACGTGATTCGTGATTCTCAAATTAATGTGTGGTTAATTTTTTTTTTGTTATTTGGCAAAATTTCGACTATCTACAAGTGGTTCGGATATTGCTGGCAGATTGAGTACATAAACTAATAATGTATGTATGGGTTCATATGCGTTAGGGTGGCTGTGTGTGTGTGCGGATATGCGTATGGTATATTTTAGTATTACCTCTGTTTTGCCGTTGTTGTTGTTGCTGTTTTTGTTTTTGTTGTTGTTGTTGTTTTGGTTTTTGTTTTTGTTGATGCTTTTGTTTTTGTTGTGTGCGTGTTGAATTGAAAATTTCCGCAGTTATACTAAACTGGATTGGTTTTAGTTGTTGGACTTTTTCTTGTTGTTTGAATTTTTCTTCTTGCTGGAATTTTTCTTGTGGTTTTGTTTTTGTTGTATTTGTATTATATTTTTTTTTTTCTGTTGTTTCTCTTGTTTGTCTGTTGTTCTTTTCTCTGCACGTTATTTTTTGCACGCTGCCCCCAATTGAATTTCCCCTGCCATTTATTTATACGCTTTATGCCGTTGCGCTTATTATTGCTGTTGTTTGTTATTATTGTTATTGCTGTTCTTGTTTTTTTGTTGCTGCTGCTAATGTTCTATTGCTGTTTTGCAATTTTGCCGTTTTGCTGTTTCGCTATGCTCTCGTTACGGCCGCCACTGGCTTACGTACATACGCTTGGTTATGTTCAATTAGTTACGGTCAATCAATTTAATAAACTCACAAACAATAGCAACAATATTGAATTTCTGTGTTTTGTGTTTTGTGCGTTTGTCTCTTCGTCACTTCACTCTGTCACTTCATTCCCTATGATGGGTTGGCTGGCTTGTCTGCTCACTCTGCATTTACATATATGTTTGTGCGTGCTTGCGCTTGTTTGTGCTTGTTCGTCGGAGGATTTCTAACTGCGTGTAAATTTCTAAGCCTGCGGCTGTTTTGTCAGTATTGCTGTTGTTGCTGCTGCTGGTGTTATTGCTAATGCTGTTGCTGTCGCTGATGATGTATTACATCTATTGCACACGCACATACAAATATATTATTTTTATATGTATGTTCGTGTTTTCGCTGGTGATTGCTTTTATTCTGACAGCTGGAATATTAAATAGCTTAAAGGTTGATTTTGTCGTAAGCCACTACTATTTTTTTGTTTGACAATTGAACGGATCTTTAAATAAAAGCGTGTATATGCTAAATTTTCGTATTTATTTTTAATGTGATGGTTATTGCTGTGTTTTGTGTGTTCATTAAAGAGATTTTGCCAAAAAAAGGGAGGAAAGAGAAACAAATGAGAAAGTTAAATATAGAAGAAATTTTTGGCTGTTTTGGATACACATACATATGTACATTAGGGTTGTCCTTGAAATCGAATTAGTGATTTTTTTCGGTCTCACCAGCTAGATCGTTAACAGCACAGTCAAAGATATCATATCGCTAGCTTAGAGTGCAAACTGCGTAAGTCCATTTTTATGAAAAAGTGTTTTAAGTGTAGAAAGCTAGAAAAATCAAATACGCACCACGCTAAACAAGTCTGTGATACTTGTCATATTTCTACTCATTGTTATTCAGTGATACGCAAATTGTGTAAGTCCAAAAAGCAAAGAAAATTGTGTAAGTCCAAAATTTTTATATGAACAGAAAATTTTTTTTCATTTTGAAATTTTTTTATTTTTTGTTTTTTGTCTCTCCTACAAAGTTTGAAAAAAGGACTTACACAATTTGCACTCTAGCGATCTAGCGATATATACATTTTTTCTTCCGTTCGCGTCAAAGTTCAGAAAACTCTATGGAGAAAAGTTTAGTTATTTTTTTATATCTAATGCCGAAAATTGATAGTACTGTACTTGAGGATACGAAATATGAGGTTTGGTCGCGATGGCAGACGGTTAAGGGGTGTTGAATTAGATATACAAAACATTAAATTTAATTTGGCGTCTTCTGGTTATTTATACAAAGATATTGTCTGAGGAGATCGCTAGTGAAATTTTATGGCGTATAATTTTCTAGAACATTTTAATCCTGTATCGACCTGCAAAATACTATTTTTTTTGAACTTTATAAAAGAGTGGTCAAAACAGCCTCTTCTTGGAGGTGTTAGCAGGTTAAAGTATTGTACGAAATAAAAGCTCATGCAATTTTACTATTTGCTTCCTAACAACACATTTCTATACGACATGTATTTTAACCCTTATTTTCCTTTATATAAAAATCACTCAGGCAAAATTTCGCAAATCGAAAATGGCAATAAAAGAAACCTGAACTCAGGGAGCCAAACGGTTTGAGGATTTTATTATATGGATAGTGGTTTTTCGTTCTGTGTGGGAACTTTTTCGCCCACGGACAACAACCCTCAATTTGTGTCACAGTGTAATATGTACATATGTACGCTCATCTACTCAAATATTCACGAGTAGCACTAAAGCGGTTTTTGAAGGACCAGGAACTTAGAGAAATATAACAAATCAAAGCGGAGGAGGGCAGGGCTGATTAGGGGGCTTAGAATACACTCGAGGAACTGAGTGTGCCTGAGATCCAACGCCCTATAAGGTATAGCCGAAAAAGTTCGCACCACAGTCGTGTTAGTGTCAGAGGGGACTAGTATATGGGCGTGCCAGATTAATCTGACAAAGAACTGTGACTTCCACCGCACTCTCAAAGACTTTCAGGCGGCATTTTGGTGGCTATAAAAACAACAAAAACAACAACAGCATTAGGTTAGGTTACATTACATCGCTCACATAGATGCACTCACTTTGCTGTCACTTTGCTATCAATTGAAGTTGTGCTCGCTCATTTTTCCTAACAAACACTTTGTACATTAATAAATTCCTATCAAAAATATTTGTACGTTAATAAAAATTCCTTCAATCCGCCTACCCAAAAGTTGGAAATTCATTTTTAGAATATTTTAATGACAATTAAAAATTATGCCCTCAAGCATTTTACTTACCGCAAACATTTTGTTCATACAACAGTTTTAAATCGTTTAATTAAATTTTAGATTTTTTCTTCCGGTCATTTGTGGTATTTTCATAATTTTGCTGAAATTGATACAGTTTTGCTATTGTTTTTGTTTTTTTTTTTTCAATCAATGCGATGGAATGCGTTGCATGAAAATCTGAAAATTAAGCTTTAAATAAGTGTATCTTTAAATAAAAATTTTAGATAATATAAAATACGAATTTCAGTACACTGTTATAAATATTGGAATATTTTTTAAACTTTGATTTGGTTTGAAAGAAATTTAAAACTTTTTTTGGGTTAAATTTTGAACCTTCGAAAGTTTAAAAGTTTCTTATTCATTTTTGGTTTAAAATTCAAACTTACAAAAGTTCAAATATTTCGAAGTATTTTTTGGAATAAATTTCATACTTTTTTGGTTTAAATCTTACACTTTTTCTCCATTTAAGTTTTTAAGGTTTAAATTTTAAACTTTCATTGGTCGTAAAATTTTGTTTCAGCAAAAAAATTTTAATTTTTGATTTGAAATTCCAACTTGCTTTTTCGAGAAATGAACAATATAAAAAGCTCATTTATAGTTATTAAACAATTTGAATGAATGACTGTGTGTCGTTGTTTGAATGAAGAAACAATAAAATAAAATAAAATAATTATGGAAACAGATAAAATGAAGAAGGAAGAAAAGGAGAAGAAGAGGATAGGAAAAAGACATAATATGGAAAAGCATTAAGGGGATGTTGGGGGGAGAACAATATGGAATAAAAGGAGAAAAAAGGATAGGAAAGAAGATACAATAAGGAAAAGCATGAAGAGGACTTGGGAGCAGAATTTTTTTTTTAATTTAAACCAAACCAAAAAAGGTTTAAATTTTAAACTTTTGAAAGTCTTAAAATAAATTTTAATTTGAAATAAAATCTAAACCTTAAAAGCTTAAAAATCTTTTAAACTTTTCAAAGTTTAAATTTTAATAATTTTTCGGTCGTGTCCTATATATCGACCAAAAAAGTTGTAAATTTATACCAAAATTTATTTGAGTACATGTTTTAAGACATTATGTAATATATATGTATGTAGCAGTTATAAAAATTTCTCAATCAAATCTAAGGCTTTGTGTTCCTAAAGAATGTATACTAGCTATTAATTTAACTGCACGTGCTTATGTACTTATGCATTTATAAATATAGCTAATTATATTTGTTAATATGTATGCACAGCATGCCAATGTTGTAATTAATCAAACTTAATTTGCTAACAATCTATTTCTGAATATGCACTTGTGCTATTACTCCACTTGTTTGAGTTGCGTTGTTCTTTTTACATTAAGTCCATTCATTCACTATCTTATCATCATTAAAATCACATTCCGTCCACCCAATCAGCCATATAATTTGCTCGTTTACTTGTGGCTTCACTTAAATGGTTATTTCACACTTAATTATGATTGATATAAATTGAATTGCATCTCTCTGCTAATGTTAATTGTCTCTCTGATAAATGTCCTTTTTCATGCTATCACTCTGTTTCGTTTTCTTTCGAGTTTGTTTAATTCTTTTTTTTTTTTCAGCTTTTGGCTACTTTTTCATTTTATTTAGTTTGCCAGCAAGCTGAGTTGTCTCTGGAAAATGCGATGACGAACATGCAAATTAAACGGAGTGCTGAAAAGAAAAAAGAGGACAAGAAGAAAAATTAGAGTAGTGCATTTGCTGTGAGAAAATTGATTTCTATCTAATAACTAAATAACACTCTGCTTGAATTTTGAACTTTTATCGAGTTTTCAAACGATAGGTCTGCGAAGTTCGCAACTCAAACATTTTAAAATACTACTGCCGATTGTTGTATTCAAAAAAGTAAAAAAAAATTAAGAACATGAGCTAAAACCGCCTTTTCCTCTTATTAAATTCGTATTTAAATTTCTTATGCAAATCTATATTACAGGTGTTATAAGGGGTCGAATTGTGGGAGACCGGGGAAAACGACGCTTTTCCCAAGCACTCAAGCATACTTGCGCATTGCATTTAAGGCCTATAGAAAGGATAAGGATGTGGGGAAAAGGTGGGCTAGTGGAATCAGAATTCATCTACAAACTACCCAGATTCCTTAGTAAATCGGTGAAGTTTGTAGAGTGGTAGATAATATGCATCCACCATTCTCACTGAATCTGAACCGAGAATGCGCAAAAGCCGCAAAAGTGCAGAGAAAATGCTTTGTGCCGTCGTCATCGTCCTCCTCTATACAGGATAGACATAATGAGCTCTCGATGATGCCAATGATGGTCATGTGCTGTCCCATGCATTGTATCCTGTAATCAACCCCACAAAAGGCGGAAGCTCCCTCCTGCGCTGCTTGAGTAGGAAGTTTGCCAACTCCCACTTAGGCTTTTTCAGAAAGCACTTTTTAATTTTACAGGAATCTGTAGAGTTCCAGCGTCTCCCGTGAGTTTCCTTCATGGAGTCCCTGATGTACTACACAGTGTCCACTATACTTGGTCCTGCTATGGACTGCGGTCCAGTTGGCAGTTCCTCTGATCCGCAATTTGCCAATTCATCGGCCAGTTCCTTACCTTGAACACCACAGTGTCCGAGTACTCACATAAGTTGAAGTTTATTCCATTTTGCTACGGAGACAAGCTTCAACTTACATTCGTGAACAATTTTTGAAGAGGTTCGCGCAGTTTGCAGTGCCTTCAGTGTATCCTGGCTGTCACTGCAGACACAAATTTGATGTCCATGTCAGCTTTCACCAATTATCCATGCCACTACTTTTAGTATATGGCATAAATCTCCAATTGAACAACCGTCGCAATTGTAATTAAAGCATATTGGCACCTGAAGTCGGAATCAAGGTGCCAGCCGGATCCAATAACTTATGCGGTTTTTTATTCGTCTGTGTAGATGATTTTCTCACTGAAGCTTCTGGATCTCTCCATTGATCTCTTGTAGGAAAATCGACAGGGTATCGTCTACTAAATGCTCGGGTTATCAGCTTGTCATTGGGGGCCAGAAACAAAGAGTATTGCTAACACCCCGTGCCCCGCGATATAATCGTCATGCTACCACCCGGAGGAGTGTCTACGACACATCGTTTTCATAGCCTTCTCTTGGATCACCAAATCCAGACGAAGAAATAAGGGTAGCAACTGATGTTTTGAAGCATTAAAGCCAGGTCTATTTTTCATAGAGTTTATCATTGAACTACTTTACAAGTACTGTGGGATTTAAATTAATAGCAGTAAATCGCTAGCTTAGAGTGAAAATTGTGTAAGTCCTTTTTTCAAACTTTGTAGGAGAGACAAAAAATAAAAAATAAAAAAAATTTCAAAACGAAAAAAAACAAGTAAGGAAGCCTAAGTTCGAGTGGAATCGAACATTAGATACTCAGCTGTATGCTTTCATTGTTTGTTTGCGTTTGTTCGATATAGGGTGTATTTTATATGAAACGAGTGCTGCATAAACAGGGCGCAGCCACGCCCATTTTCAAAATTTGTATCAATCATCCAAATAAGCATATAAATATTATTGTTAGTGCAAAATTGCATCCCTCTATGACTTTTAGTTACAAAGACTTCACGTTACAAATTCCAAAAGGGTGTTCCAGAAATATCTTTGTTAAAAAGTAGGCGTGGTCATAAACCGATTTCAATAAATTTTTGCGTGTCTATTAACACAAGTTATAAAAGTGTATAAACTAAGTTTCGTCATAATATCTCAGTTATTTGTCGAGTAATAGGCTCATAGATTTCTTTGTATAAAAAGAGGCGGTGCCACGCCCATTTTATAAAATTTTTTTTTTTTGTGTTTCCAGTCTATTGTAGAACTCATGTCACAAAATTTCAATGAATTATCTTTATATTTCACAGAGATATCGCTAAAAATGATTTTATTAGGTCACTTTATAATACCCATATATAAAAGTGGGCGTGGTCGTATACCGATTTTGGTAATTTTTCGTCCACACATTTGGCTAAGTAAATATATCACGCGTACCAAATTTCATCGACATATCTTTAACGGTTTCTGAGTTATGGCTTATAAAACTTTCAATATTTGCCCCTTAATAAGTGGGCGTGGCACCGCCCATTTTCCAAAATTTTTATATGTTTTGTTTTACGTCCGTAGGTGGACTCGTGCCACAAAATTTCAGTGATAGATCTTTATATTTGACAGAGATATCGCTTAAAATGTTTTTATTAGGCCCCTTTATAGTTCCCATATATAAAAGTGGGCGTGGCCGTCAACCGATTTTTATAATTTTTCGCCAAAACATTTGTCTAAGTAAGCAAATTACGCGTACCAAATTTCATCGATATATCTTCAACGGTTTCTGAGTTATGACATATAAAACTTTCAATGTTTGACCCTTAATAAGTGGGCGTGGCACCGCCCATTTTCCAAAACTTCATCAAATTTCTTCATAAGGGCCTGAGCTCAATACGTGGGTAAAATTTTAGCACTCTAGCTATATTAGTGGCTGAGATACAAAATTTCCGATTTTTACTATATAGGGGAAGTGGGCGTGGTCATGGTCCGATTTCGCCCATTTTCAATACCAACCGTCCCAGTCTCGATACCAACTTGCATTTCAAATTTCATCAAAATATCTCAATTTTTACGCGAGTTATCGTGCGTACGGACGGACGGACGGACGGACGGACGGACGGACGGACGGACGGACGGACATGGCTCAATCGATTTCTCTTTTCACCCTGATCATTTTGATATACATAAGTCCATATCTATCTCGATTATTTCATTATGTTACAATCCACCGTTATGAAATCAAAATTATAATACTCTGTGTACTAGTACAGCTGAGTATAAAAATTCTGTTCAAGTAAATATTTTGGACTTACAGAATTTTCTTCGTTTTTGGACTTACACAATTTGCGTATCACTGAATAACAATGAGTAGAAATATGACAAGTATCACAGAATTGTTTAGCGCAGTGCGTATTTCATTTTTCTAGCGTTCACATAAAAATACACTTTTTCATAAAAGTGGACTTAGACAGTTTGCACTCTAAGCTAGCGAAATATCAATTGAAAAATATTAATTTCTCCCAATTTCCTTTCAGTTCCATAACTCCTTTTTAATAGAGTACAGTTTACCCTTTAATCGAAAGACGAGTCGCTCAAAGCACTAGTTATACAAATACAAAGCAATTTTTCCAGCACTCACAGGATTTAGCATACTTTTATGGTAAAAATAAAAGAAAAATCAATAGCAAAAAAAAAAAAAAAAAAAAAATTACGAAAACTGTGACAAATCGTAAAACCGCTAAAACAGAAGGGTGTGGCATTGCCACCACTTATTGCTTTGCCTACACATTTCACCTTGCGCGCTTGCAAGCTGCCAATAAAACTGCTACTATAAAAGGTACAAACTACCAAATTGAATTGGTTTTTTTTTTCTTTTGTTTTTGTACTAAGCGCAGTGCACTAAAATATATTACGCACGTGGTTTAATAAAAAACAGCGAGCTCAAATGTATGTACTTACGTAGGTGTGTTTGGAAAGGAACACTTTATCTGTAACTTTGAATAGAAATGTAACCAACATAGTTATGGTACATATATGGACTACTTCTATATACACTAAACCCCTAAGAGAAAATTTACTACAACTAAGCTACTACTGCTAAGTGCTTTTTACATGGCGATAGCTTCTCAAATCTTAGCCACACGCGCTGCACTTACTTTTGCTTAGTTCAATAGCTAGTGCAAAACTCTACAATAAGTATATATGTATATTCTAATATTATTATCAGTACTACATGCATTATCGAAAATACGTAATCAGTCGAAAATTTAAAATATTGACATTCGAATGCCCGCAGCGCGAGCCAATTGTTCTTTGTGCTCACTATGGCCCATTACAACATCACTTTTGCTCAATTTGGCTCCCAATAAAAACGAATCGAGAACTGGCATCGCTATGGCACGTACTCAAAGCAAAGAGAGTCACTACTTCCACACGAAAACTAAAGCAGCAAAATTTTACTCGTCACTTGTCATTCATTTTCCTGCAGGGTAAGTTAATTCTTGTTGGGCGTGTGTATTTTATTTGTGTTTGGTTATTGTGAATGCACATTTATTTTTAGTAACAATAAAATCCCTTGACAGCTTACGTTTACATTTGAAAGACAATTCAACTGAGTGCTACAAAAGCTTACGCAAACACGTATTAGGGATGATTGTACCATTAGATTTTATTGTTTATGGCTAAAATACTAATGTTTTTGTGGAAAAAGTTTGTGATTTTTGGAATTAACGTTTGTATAGAAATAAGATAACAGGTTAAATTGGTCAAGCGATTAACTTTTCATATCCAAAACTTTTACGTGGCGCTCGTAAAGAAAATTAAAATGTTCGATATTAATGATTTTCTGCGAATTACCAGTTAATCCAGCTAATTATTGTAGAATGTTAGAGCTTATTTGTAACACATGCTTTCCCCTTATCACGCGTACATACATATGTACATATATATTCATACGACCAACTTTCCCGAACTCATATTTATTACAACTTGGCATATATAGTAGCAAACTCATTTTTTTTAGTGCTTGTTTCATCAGCATGTGTTATTAATTTTTATTTCTTTTACACTAGTAAATTACTTTACCAAAAAAACAAGTGTTGCAATTGGCATTAATACTCCCTACATAAGTAACATACATTTCTTTACAACATCCCCAAAATATGGGATGCCACTCCCCAACACTTAAATGTACGTACTAAAATTCACACGCGCATACATTTGAATAAGCCATCACGCGACTCGCTAAACGATCACGTAGCCAAGCACGTTCGCTGATGAAGCAACGAGTTCAAACTGCAATTTGAATCACAGCAATAAAACAAGCAATAATAAAAAAGAAAAAAGTAGGTAGGTACCTATAGGTAAAAAGTAAAAAAAACAAGCAAAACAAACAATGGCAAATAATTTGTGCTGTTGTAACAATTGCCTTGTTAAACGGTTTTATTTAGCTCACCCCGTTTGTTTTATTATTTATTCTTTATTCTTGGGTCAAATTTAGTAATTCAAATTTCACCCTCTTCCTGTCAACCGAATAATCTGAAATTTTGCACGCATGTATAACCCCGATGACAATGCAATATTATGAAAAAAAAATTCCGATAGGTGGCGCGTGGGTCGCTATATTTACAAAAATCGCATTTATGGTCCTATTTGGCTGAAATTCGGAACATGTATTACTACCTTGAAAAGAAATATTTTCTTAAAAAAAAAATTCCGCTAGGTGGCGCGTGGGTCGCTATATTTACAAAAATCGCATTTATGGTCCGATTTGGCTGAAATTCGGAACATGTATTACTACCTTGAAAAGAAATATTTTCTTAAAAAAAAAAATTCCGCTAGGTGGCGCGTGGGTCGCTATATTTACAAAAATCGCATTTATGGTCCGATTTGGCTGAAATTCGGAACATGTATTACTACCTTGAAACGAAATATTTTCTTTAAAAAAAAGTTCCGCTAGGTGGCGCGTGGGTCGCTATATTTACAAAAATCGCATTTATGGTCCGATTTGGCTGAAATTCGGAACATGTATTACTACCATGAAAAGAAATATTTTCTTAAAAAAAAAAATTCCGCTAGGTGGCGCGTGGGTCGCTATATTTACAAAAATCGCATTTATGGTCCGATTTGGCTGAAATTCGGAACATGTATTACTACCTTGAAAGGAAATATTTTCCTAAAAAAAACTTCCGATAGGTGGCGCGTGGGTCGCTATAGAGGCGTTGGACTGCAATAAACTAACGGGCAAGAAACCTTGCAATAATGAAGCACTAAATGAATTAAACAGAATGCGAAATAAAAACTAAAAACTAGAAAATAAAAATAGGTAAAAAAACTTTTTAAGTTAAACGGTTTTATGTTATACATACATTGCAATGTTTAAGATAAATGTACTAAAAACCAAAAAATAATAAAATAGATACAGTCGTGGGAATTATAAACATTTGCATAGACTAGACTAAAATAAAACCGGGGGGCACGTCAATTTTCTACAAATTATCGACTTAATGTGCGATAGAAGAATCGTTTAATTCGTCGTTAGGCAGTTGGCCCGCAGACGGTGAGGAAAATACTTACTATTTTCTTGCTCATGGAAATTCCAATAGTTATACACTCCATGTTAATAAAAGAGATGTTTCAACTAGTTTATCGTTGGACATTCACACGAGGAATCGTTTCACTGCTCGTAGTTTGTCTTTAATCGACAAAACATATGATAAAAGTACTACTCGCTCACCACTATGAAACCCTAAATCTCGCTTATAATCGAGCTTGCTAGCTTTTTTCCACATTCTAGCCCTACTTATCACGCGTCCATCGTTGTCGGTTGAACAACTGCCTAATTATAGTGTAACATTACAAAACAAACATTTTAATCAACGATTGTAGACAATTGACGTGCCCCACGGTTTTATTTTAGTCTAGTCTATGCAAATGTTTATAATTCCCACGACTGTATCTATTTTATTATTTTTTGGTTTTTAGTACATTTATCTTAAACATTGCAATGTATGTATAACATAAAACCGTTTAACTTAAAAAGTTTTTTTACCTATTTTTATTTTCTTTTTTGTTCTTCTTTTTTCTTGTTTTGAACATAACAATAAAGTTAAACGTAACATAAATGCATAAAATAAACAGGTATGCATACATACATATGTATTGTTATGTAAATAGCAGCAGAACAATCGAAAATATGTATCAATGGAAGGAATATAAAAGCAAAAAGGAAAGAAAAGAAGAAAATTGTTAACGAAAATGTAATTGTTAAAAAAGGTGATATGCGCAAATGCGCATTGAATGTCCTAAAAGCAAGTGCAGGCCGACACATAAAAAATTATTTTAGTTATTCATTCAAAAGGTGAGCTGTATGTACACTCACGGAAAAAAGTATTGGCACAGCAGACAAAATTGGTTTCGATCTCAAAGAACTCTTCCAAAGAAATACAATTTGTATTATTTCCTATTTTTGTTACATTAGTACAAGTATCAAGAATATGTTAAAGAAAAAACTACGTTAATTCATCGAATGGTTTAAGCACATTAATTCGTGGAATTAAAAAGCCCTATTTTTATGTGGAAAAAAGTATTGGCACACTTCACTTTCAGATTAAATAACAACAACATTTTAAACGCTAGTATATTGTGGGCGTACCGTTTCATTTTTCAACATCATTAAGTGGGATTGGCATAGAATATATCAACTTTTTGGCAGCTTCCTCCCCAATATTTGGCCATTCTTCCATTAAGGTTGCTTTTAGACTTTGCTTACCACTTTCTTAACCGCCGCTCCAGCACATCCCACAGTTAATCGATCGGGTTGAGGTCTGGGGACTATGGGAGATGAGGGAGATCATGATCAGTATTATATGCAAGCCGCATACGTACTTCGTGGGGTGGTATTTCGGTTCGTCGTCGTGGTGAAAGGTGTGTGATGTACCCAAGTTTAACTTTTCAGCGCTTTCTCTGGCGTATTCTTTGAAAATATTGGTATAAACTTGCTTGTCCATTATACCCTCAATAAAAACCATTGGTTTTATTGAGGGTATAATGAACAAGCAAGTGTATGCCAATATTTTGAAAGAAGACGCCAGAAAAAGCGCTGAAAAGTTAAATTTGGGTACATCACACACGACAAAGGCCCGAAATAACAGCCCACAACGTACGTATGCGACTTGCATATAATACTACTCATGTTCTCCCACATCCCCCACAGTCGCCAGACCACAACCCGATCGAGTACCGGAGGGATGAGCTGGAGCGGCGGTATAGAACGCGGTGCGTCACAAGCGAGCAAAGTCTAAAAGCAGCCTTAATGGAAGAATGGCCAAATATTGGGGAGGAAACTACCAAAAAGTTGGTATATTCTATGCCAATCCCACTTAATGATGTTGAAAAATGAAACGGTACGCCCACAATATACTAGCGTTTAAAATGTTGTTGTTATTTAATCTGAAAGTGAAGTGTGCCAATACTTTTTTCCACATAAAAATAGGGCTTTTTAATTCCACGAATTAATGTGCTTAAACCATTCGATGAATTAACGTAATTTTTTCTTTAACGTATTCTTGATACTTGTGCTAATGTAACAAAAATAGGAAATAATACAAATTGTATTTCTTTGGAAGCGTTCTTTGAGGTCGAAACCAATTTTGTCTGCTGTGCCAATACTTTTTTCCGTGAGTGTACATTAGACCATATCGCAACAAAATATTTAAAATATTTGTAAAATAAACCTAGAATAGGACAGGAAGCAAAAACCGTATATTCCTAGGAATGTTTAGTGTGTTTTGTTTGCGGTTCTATTGAAGTGATCGAAATAATTCTTTTGCAAAAGATTACTGATTTTGCAGGCAAAAAGAAGTTACATTAAGGTGTTATAAAGTTAAAGGTGGAAGTGACCCCAATGGCGCACATAGGGTTAGATTAGGTTAGGTTAGAGTGGCTGCCATAGGGGCAAACTTAGGCCAGTGCAGAGGCCCATTGTGATACCATAAGAAGAAAACAAATTACTTCTCCTTTTAGAACCAATTGGAAAACCTAATTAATTTCACAAGGGCGTTTATGTCGACGTCCGCGGCTCCACATAGGCCATCCAGGAAAGGTGTCCCAAGAAGGCGTCGTCTGGCGCTATTAAGAGCCGGGCAATGGCACATGAGGTGTTCGATTGTCTTATCTTCCTCATCATCTTTGCAGCATCTACGGTAGGGTGGACCCAGTCTCTCTGCGTGTTTCCCGATGAGGCAGTGTCCTGTGAGCACCGCCACAAGGTTCGAGATTTCCTCCCTCCTTAGAGTACATATTTGACGAGATCGCTTGTGATCAGGAAGAACTTGCTCAGTAGTGCCTTTCCTTGCAAATTCATCTATCCTACAATTTCCCTCGATAACCCTATTTCCCGAGACCCACACGAGGTGCATACGGTTCTGTTTGGCCACATCCTGCAGAGATCAGCAGCAGTCTAGTGTTAGTTCAGAATTAAACGAGTTGGAGCCAAGAGACTTAATTGCTGCTTGACTGTCGCTGAAGATGAATAGATCCCTGTCGGCACGTTCATGTCCTATACGGTTGACAGCCTCCATTATAGCTGACACTTCAGCCTGGTAAACGCTGCAGTGGTCCGGTAGCCTAAAAGCTAGCTGTAGATTCAAGTCTTGTGAAAAGACTCCACCTCCAACTTTGTTGTCCAGTTTCGAGCCATAGGTATAGATAGAAACGCTACCTGGGGTTGGGTAGGACCAATTTGGACGGTTGACTTTTTTTTGGTGCATATAAGGCGAGGCGGCCTAATGTATATATGCATATGTTCAGGGGCAAACCACCTCGCCAACTTTGGGTGTGTTTAATTTATTATTTCCAAGAAAGCGAGCGAACTTGAAGTTTCTTGTATATATTTGTTGTAAAGGTAATCTTTTAAGGTAGAAGAATCTCCTCGTTGTGTGAGGAGGATACATATACAAGGTGAGAGGCTTTTCTCACGGCCATTAACATACATATTTATAAGGCGAGAACAGCTTATTTTATGTCAGTTGTACAAATTGCCAGCGCTCTGCGAGAGGCAATGTCAGGCCAGGTTGCGTTGGCTGCTAGTTTTCACATAGCGCATTTAGGCCCCGAAGATCCAATTGGTATTTTCTCTATATAATATTAAACGGTTTTATTTAGCTCACCCCGTTTGTTTTTAATTTTTTATTTATTATTTATTCTTTATTCTTGGGTCAAATTTAGTAATTCAAATTTCACCCTCTTCCTGTCAACCGATTAATCTGAAATTTTGCACGCATGTATAACCCCGATGACAATGCAATATTATGAAAAAAAAATTCCGATAGGTGGCGCGTGGGTCGCTATATTTACAAAAATCGCATTTATGGTCCGATTTGGCTGAAATTCGGAACATGTATTACTACCTTGAAAAGAAATATTTTCTTAAAAAAAAATTCCGCTAGGTGGCGCGTGGGTCGCTATATTTACAAAAATCGCATTTATGGTCCGATTTGGCTGAAATTCGGAACATGTATTACTACCTTGAAAAGAAATATTTTCTTAAAAAAAAAATTCCGCTAGGTGGCGCGTGGATCGCTATATTTACAAAAATCGCATTTATGGTCCGATTTGGCTGAAATTCGGAACATGTATTACTACCTTGAAAAGAAATATTTTCTTAAAAAAGAAATTCCGCTAGGTGGCGCGTGGGTCGCTATATTTACAAAAATCGCATTTATGGTCCGATTTGGCTGAAATTCGGAAAATGTATTACTACCTTGAAAGGAAATATTTTCCTAAAAAAAACTTCCGATAGGTGGCGCGTGGGTCGCTATAGAGGCGTTGGACTGCAATAAACTAACGGGCAAGAAACCTTGCAATAATGAAGCACTAAATGAATTAAACAGAATGCGAAATAAAAACTAAAAACTAGAAAATAAAAATAAAAACTTTTTAAGTTAAACGGTTTTATGTTATACATACATTGCAATGTTTAAGATAAATGTACTAAAAACCAAAAAATAATAAAATAGATACAGTCGTGGGAATTATAAACATTTGCATAGACTAGACTAAAATAAAACCGGGGGGCACGTCAATTGTCTACAAATTATCGACTTAATGTGCGATAGAAGAATCGTTTAATTCGTCGTTAGGCAGTTGGCCCGCATACGGTGAGGAAATTACTTACTATTTTCTTGCTCATGGAAATTCCAATAGTTATACACTCCATGTTAATAAAAGAGATGTTTCAACTAGTTTATCGTTGGACATTCACACGAGGAATCGTTTCACTGCTCGTAGTTTGTCTTTAATCGACAAAACATATGATAAAAGTACTACTCGCTCACCACTATGAAACCCTAAAACTCGCTTATAATCGAGCTTGCTAGCTTTTTTCCACATTCTAGCCCTACTTATCACACGTCCATCGTTGTCGGTTGAACAACTGCCTAATTATAGTGTAACATTACAAAACAAACATTTTAATCAACGATTGTAGACAATTGACGTGCCCCACGGTTTTATTTTAGTCTAGTCTATGCAAATGTTTATAATTCCCACGACTGTATCTATTTTATTATTTTTTGGTTTTTAGTACATTTATCTTAAACATTGCAATGTATGTATAACATAAAACCGTTTAACTTAAAAAGTTTTTTTACCTATTTTTATTTTCTATTTCTTCATAGTACATGCAATATTAAGTATACGCTATTAAACTAATTTTCACTACACCACAAAATGTGACTCATTAATAGCTTTAACTGCATAATTATTGTTTACTATTGTTTTATATATCGACACATATATATAAATATAGATATTTACATATAAATATATATATATATTGGGATGGGTTTACACCTGGGTATTTACCCAATGCTGGGTTTTTACCCATTTATACCCATTTTCATACCCGGGTATTTACCTAATTGTGGGTAAATACTCATTTGATTAACGAATAGTCGTTGTTACGTAGCGTAAGAGAAATGTGGACATTTTCGAATTTATTTTGAACATATGTATGTTGTTTAAGTGTATTTGGTTTATACGTTTCTTGCTGCTTTTTGCACAGAAAAGGCCGGCACCTAGAAAGTTTACAGTTATGAAACTTAAGCTTGAGCCTCATAGAAAGAATTTGTTTCATTCATTCGTAAAGATTTGTTAAAAGCGATTAGTGAATGAAATAAAGTGCGCGCATTTTGAGTTGATAATTTATAATATATATTAATATTAAATAATTAAATGATGGGAAGACCAAAAATGAAACTATTTGGAAACATTTTCATAGCAGCGGAAGTAGAAGTTTCATGACAACGATGATTCGAAAAAAGACACTGAAGATGGCGCATATTAGCCGAAACCAGTTTGTCTCCAAACCAAACTTGACAAGGGATAACGGAAGATCGTTCCACAATACATCATATTCCTACCCTGTCGGAAAAACAAGCAACCAAAAAGTATTTCATGACAACATTGCGAAAAGCGGTACAAATTTCCAAATGTGAATAAAATGGCAAAACATTTAACAACGTGCGTCAAGTGTCCATTATTAATAAAGCAACGAGTTCAAGACATGCTTGCAACCAATGCGGCAATAAACAAGATACAGACAGCAAGTGATTATCCGCCTTCGCCTGATTTACATACGCATATTCTTTCAAACTCGGCACAATACAACTTAGCTAAGGCAATTTTTGTAACCGGCGCTCCTGTGGCTATAGTGAGCATCCATTGTGGAAGACTTTTTTAAAGACCTTACTCCACATTTCAAGGATCCAACTAGAAAAGAAATTTCCTTCACATATTTGGATACAATTTATAACGAGATAAGCATGGGCATTACTCTGCTACTGAAAACAGCAAATTTTTTACATATTCAATGTGATGGATAGAGTAACACTCGTCACAGGCGCTAAACATAAATGGAATGACAAATTTTGCCAACTACAACGCCAAAATTGACTTCTGGGCAAAAACTTTTGCCTGGAGCATTTTCATGAGATTTCTCCATTAACTTGGTGGAAAGGAATTTGTGGCAGCACGCAATTAAGCAGATTAATTGTTCACCACCTTCAGCAGAAAATACGCACTCCACTTAATTCGAAAATGCCATTAATTCTTCACTAGAAAGTATTCAAGACGACATCCCTTCAACTTCAACGGGAATCACGCACTCCACTCGATATGAGTTTTTATCGGAACTGATAGCGAAAGCGATTATGACCAAATTCATGTATAATTTCATTTGTCACTAAAAATATATTTCGTACTAAAAAATAAATTCTTTCTTAATTCTGGTTTATACCAACATTTTGGGTAAATACCCAGGTACTTGGGTAAATACCTGGGTATTTACCGGTAAATACCCAATTTACCATTTGGGTATTTACCCCTGTCCCATCACTATATATATATATATAGGGTCAAGGCTGAGCCACAAACACCTTTTTAGATGAAAAATAACGAAGTAACTAAATTGGCTCCTGATTGCTTGTTTGCTTTGGTATAAATTAATATGTAAATATGCATAACGATAATATAAAGAAATAAATTAAATATTACGTGTTTACACAAATAAAATAGGTGTCTAAGAATTTCATTTGCTTAGTATACGGTATACACATGTATTGTTGATTGATTTACATAAAAAGGAAACACACTTTGGTATTTATCTGCTTACATGACAAAACATTCTTTTGATTGCAGACAATAAATCAGATATGTGATATGTATGTACATAAAGTGGCACGTTTGTTATGAAAACATAAGTATAAAACAATTTTATGCAGCAAATAAGAAAAGTTGTTTATCGATTTTCAACAAAAATACAAAAAAGGAAAGAAATGCAAGTCATTCAACTTAATAAAAAAGCGATATGTATCTAGGAAAATATAAGCTTGAGCTCAATTGAAAGCCAATATTAAATTGCCATTAAGTTGATGATTTACTTGACGGCAATTCAAATATAAATTTGCTCTAATATGTGAGACATTGGATCATATTAATAAAAGCCAAGCATTTGCTCTTGCTTAAGATTTCAGACCTTTCAGTCAAATTTTGAAATTTGGTTCATACAAATTAATGCCAAATTTTTAAAATTTTGTGTAATACCGGGGACAGACATCTGGTATTTTTTCGTAGCAATTTCATAATACCATATATCTGTCACCAAATATTATAATATTCTTCAAAATACTACACGAGCATTTTAGTATTTTTGTAGTAAAAAATCCAACTTTCCGTAGGTTGCAATTTTGTGGTATTCTCATTGTGAATATGCATTTCCCACTGAACATACCTAAATGTGACAAATGTCAGTCAAAAAACCAAAAACGTTTATTCGAAAAATCAAAAAAAAAAAAAATTAAAAATTAAAAAAGCAAACAAATTACGAGAGCTGTAAAAAGCTGCAATCATTCGTCCCAGTAATCATTGATTGTTCTTCCAATTTTATTGCAATGAAAATTTATTGCAGTTTTTTGATTGTAAAAATTGCAATTTGAAATAATTTGTGTTCCATAGATTGCAATAAACATTTATATAAAATTTTTGATTGTAAAATAACTACAATCAGCAATAATTTACCTTCCATTTATTGCAATAAATGTTTATTGAAATTTTTGGGGATCAAGTTCATTGCAATAAAATATACTGAAATTTTTTGATTGTACAAATTTTCAATACAATAATTTACAAAAATTTCATTGCAATAAACATTTCTCATAAATCATTTTCATTGTAAAAATTACAATAGCAATAATTGTATTGTAATAAATTTTCATCGTAAATCATATTGATTGAAAAATGTTTGATTGCAAGGCTTGCAATAGCAATAATTTTCCTCATAACTTTATACGAATGTATTGGGACTGATGAAAGGCAAGCGCTTGGGTAATTCGAGCAATACCCGGCATTCATATAACACGGTTTGCGCGTAATAACCCATTTCCCGGGTACATATGTATGTATGTACATTAGGGTGTCCTTAAAATCAAATTAGCGATTTTCTTCGATCTCACCCCCTACATCGTTAACAGCATGATCAAAGATACCATAAATAAATTTTGGTCCCGATCGGAGACGGTTAAGGGGTGTCGCAAAGGGGTAAAAGTTTAGATAACCATATGGGACCCCGGGCGACACCCTTTAACCCTCTCCGATCAGGACCAAAATTTATATTTGGTATCCTTGAGTACAAGACTATCGACTTTGGCCATTAGATAAAAAAAATTAATTAAATTTTTGGTCTTTATATGGTAGTCTGAACTTTGACCCCTCTGCAACAACCCTTAACCACCTCCGATCGGGACCAAAATTTGAATTTAGTATTTTTGAGTACAGGACAATCGATTTGCGCATTAGATATGCAAAAAACTAAACTTAAATTTTTGAGCCTCGATAGAGTTTTCTGGAGTTTGGCACCTGTGCGACACCCCTTAACGGTTTTCGATCGGGACAAAAATGTATATGTGGTATCTTAGACTATATTAGCATCGACCTAGGGGGTGAGGTTGAGAAAGTATGCTATGTACCCTAATGTGCATATTGGCGCACGGTACTGGTAATATTTGCAGTCGTCAATTTTTATAAAGTCTAGATGATAAGATGATGAGAAAGAGGTTGAGGGTGCGGATGGGTATAAGGATAAAGATATGGATAAAATTGAACATGAGGATGGGGATAAGTATATATATATTTATGTTAAACAACCATACATACATATGTATGACAGTAATGAGATATCCGGGAGTAAATGAAAAAGCAACTGGTACAAAAATAAATATATATCCTTATCCCCATCCACACCCTCATCCTCTTTCTCATCATCTTATCATCCAGACTTTATATGTATACATATTGAAGACTGCAAATATTGCCAGTACCGTATTCCCGGCAGCATCCAATATGTACATTACGTACATATGTATGTACCCAGGACATGGGTTATTACGCGGCTACGCGTGTGATATAAGTGCCGGGTATTACTCGCATTACCCAGGCGCTTGCCTTTCATCAGTCCCAATCTTCTTCTTCTTGATTGGCGCTTAACCGTCTAGACGATTCTGGCCGAGTCCAACAGAGCGCGCCAATTGCTTCTGTTTCGTGCAGCATGGCGCCACTTGGGAACACCTAGGGAGGCAGCATCGCTGTCCACCTGATTTTCCCAACGCAGTGGAGGTCTCCCTTTTCTTTTGCGTTCAGCGGGTTTCGATAGAAATGCTTTCTTAGCCGGAGCGCCTTCGTCCATTCTCACGACATGACCTGCCCAACGCAGCCGCTGGATCTTTATTCGCGGAACATCAGTCCCAATGCATGCGTATAAAGTTATGAGGAAAATGATTGCTATTGCAAGCCTTGCAATCAAACATTTTTCAATCAAATTTGATTTACGATGAAAATTTATTACAATACAATTATTGCTATTGTAATTTTTACAATGAAAATGATTTAGGTTTGAAGTTCTTTGCAATGAAAAATTTTGTAAATTATTGTAATGAAATGATTTACGAGAAAAGTGTATTGAAATGAAATTTTTTTAAATTATTGTAATTGTAATTTTTACAATTAAAATGATTTACGGTCAAAGTTGATTGCAATGAAACTTTTGTAAAGTATTGCAATTCTAATTTCTGAAATCAAAATGATTGATGGTGAAGGTCGATTGCAATAACATACTTCTAAATTTTTGAAAGTTTTATTTTTACAATCAAAAAATTTACTAGCATTATGATTTACAATCAAAGCTGCTTACAATAATATACACTTTTTATGATTGCAATACAATCTGATTGCAGCTTTTTACAGCTCTGAAAATTACTTACAAATGGACAAAATAAACGTTTATATGTACATAAAAGTGATGAAACCCATTTAATCAAAGATATGTGGCGTGAGAACATTTAAAAACTGAGAGGTGTGCATAAGAACGGCCATATCTATCAAAATATGTGCGCAGAACTGCAAAAGCGGCACAAGATTGTGCTGTCCGACAAAGAGCTTCAGGCCGAGCAGCATCACCCAGTTCATCGATGATAATTTTAACGTTCCCAGCTGGATCAACATCAACAAGATCAGCTGCTGAAATACCAACAATATCAACAGCTGCAAAACCAAAAAAGGTTTGGAGCTCGCCGAAAGAGACAGCCAAACGGCAGAAAAATATTTGCGTAAAAATGAGGTAAAAATTATAAAAATCATTGAAGAAAGTAACGATTTACTTCGGAAATGTTTTCCATTTTTATGTTGTTTACTTCCTTTATCAGAACTGAAATAACAAGTTACTGTCTGTCATTATGGTAGTATTTTAAATACCACAATAAATTTACCAAAATGCAAGTCCCAGATGTCTGTCCGCGGTATAAAAGCATTTGCTTTGTACAAAGTATATTTTATATGCAATAAATCTGTTTATTTAGTAGAAGATGATTAATGTTTATAAGCATTGTTGCTAAGCATAACGTATGTTGATAGCGCTAATGCATAGCGTTTAAATTTAGCTGCTAGCTCTCTCTCTCTTGTTTTGTAACTAGAAAAATACACGATAAAATTTTACTCTTTCACTTTCCCTACCTTAAAGGAAAACAGTCCAAGCTTGATTGTGCTTTACATTTTATCTTTTCAATGCACATATGTTTATATTAAACATAAGTTTAGTTACAAACCAACATTATTTGAACAAACAAATAATAAGAAGAAAAACTTTTGCGTGCTTTATTGTGTAAAATAGCAGAAATTCGCGTTCAAACATGTACATATTATATACGTTTTTTTTCAGAGAAATGAGCACAGAAAAAAGGAAAATTTATCTTCAATCGATAAATGTTACTCATACGCCGTGTCCTCCGTATCAAAAAGCAAGCGCCTGAATTATTAATTTTTTAGTTTTTACGCTGCATAGATGCTTTATGATTTGTAATACTATCGACTACTGCTAGCGAGTGTGTGTTTATATTATCTTACCCTGCAGGGAACTCAATAACTAGTGAGCAAAATTTCTAGTTCCGAACTAGTGAAAAGGTGTCAAAAGGGAACTAGGTCCATTGTAGTTAGACCCTCACCAGTTCAGAAGGAGTGACCATTATAAGACAGACTTTCATTTGTATGCAATTTTGAAGTGACAAAAATTCTATGAAAAATTTTCGTTCGTTCAATTGCCGTCGGCTTTGTATATTTCTGCAATTCTCAGATGTTTAGTGAAGCATTTTATATAAATAGTTTTCTATTTGATCTTAACTTGTATGAAATGAAATGTGCCCCTAATTATGCTTTTCCGATCCCTCAGGCTAATTTTTTATTTTTTTTTTTATTTTATTACTTTTTAGATATTGATGTAAATTTTTATTAAATAAAAAAATAAAAAATATTAGTTAAAAAAAATTAAAAAAAAAAAAAATTTATTCAATAAAAAAATATTAGTTAAAAAAAAATTAAAAAAAAAAAATTATCATCCACCTTGACACCGACAGGATTCGAACCCGCACCCCTCAGATTGAAAGGCACATGCGTTAGCCAGTCGGCCATCGCGCCACTTGCATGAAGTGTGTCAATGGCTGCACTTAAGTGGCAGATGTAAAACTGTAGAATTTGTAGGTACTTGTAGCTAGTTCAGAACTATCGAAATTGTGCCAATAAACGAACTAGTGTAAACTGTAGAATTTAGTACTAGTTCGGATCTATCGAAAATGTAGTGCAGAGGGTGACAATTGACACCGCCTAGGACATTGCCGTGTTAAATTCGCCAGTTGATAACATGCAAAAGAGATTTAGCTCGCACTAGTAGTGTCGAAAAATGCACTAGAAGCGACCTAGTTTGGAACTAGAGTTTTTCCCTACAGGGATCTTATGTACATATATGTCTATGTGTGTATGTATGTAGCTCAAATCGATTTTCCAGCATGCCTGCTCAGTTATCAGGTTGAGAGATTAAGTTTTAGGTGTTCGACTATTGGCTTCGGCTTCTTATTTTTACTTTCAGATGTGCGCAAATTATTAAAAATTTGTATAGAACAATGAATATAGATTAAAATATAACTATTTTAATACATTTAAAAAAGTATTAAAAAGGAAAAAAGTAAATTAAGTTTAAGTTTAAGAAAACTAGCACTTACACATTTCAATTGCTTCTAATATTAATCATGTCTTTCAAAAGAAATTGCACTAAAAGCAAAAATGAAAGTTACATATGTAGCATGACCAAAACAATTTCAGTTACCCATGTAAGTTTATATGTACATATGTGTGTTCATATGTGTGTGCACACATTTGTGCTTATGACCATGCTCTTCCAAGCAACTCACTTTTACGACATAGTTGCACCTTGCGGCAAACCCTTTGATTTGCGCTCTTCAATATCTGCTCTTTCATAAACTTGGGAAATGATTTGAAAATGAAATCTAGGCACAAAAGAAAACACGCACACACAGATGCAGATATGTATATGCACATATATATATGTCAATTGTCCTCCAATTCATCGACCAACAAAAACCAACCCAAGTTCCATATTTTGCGATGATGACCGTCTATTAACTTGGTCATCGATTCGAGAGAGACCAAGACTAGACAAGTGGGAGTATGTGACTGAAGTTTAACAAAAAAAAAAACAAACAAACAAAAAATTTGAAAATTTGTCATTTAGCAAAGCAAATGTGTTTTCAAAGGAAATAGGGAAGGAAGAGCGGCTCAAAGGAATATCCTTTTTGGCTATTAAGCAAGTTGTAATGCATTTGATTGTATAGCAAAGTATATACATATGTAAGTGCATATGTGCATATGTGATGATGTAGTTTGTACGAGTATGTATGTATTAGTGCATGCAACATGCAACGGTCCTTCCGTGACTGCAATGCAAGTCACAATATTTACGATGCCTGTGCATTTCCGCAATAACAGTTTCAAGCAGCCGTGCTATGCATTCAAGAGCTAGTCGTACGGATGTACTTGCACACATACAGACATACACATACATACACCGATGCATACCTATCTCGTATACCTGGCGGTTGTATGCTTGGCACGCAGGTCGTTGGCATAAAGTAAAAATGATTGTGCACACCAACCTGAGAATGTGACTGCATGAGTGCATAGTCGTACCCAATTTGCCACTGAGTGAAGTCGAGTTCGAATCGAGGTCGATTCGACGTCATTTTGGGGAACTCGCCGGGGTGAACTCGAATCGAAATCTTCATTTTATAAAACAATCAAAGTCGTTCCGACTTCGAATTATAACATCGGATCAATTTCGCGACGATCTCGGTTTGTCGAATTCGCGGCGTGTGTTTTGTAACAAAGCGGGAATGAATTCATATGTACATCTTCACTTATTTTATACCCCGCATCTCTTATGTTATGTTCAGACACAACCTAAATTGAACATTAAGAGCCTTTATTCAATTTTCAAGCCTAATGATTCTCAATTTACCATACAAAAATTGACTAGGTTAATGCTTCATTGGAAATTAATGAGTTCTTAATGAAGAACAATTCTGCATGCAACCCTGTTAAAAAGCTTGTTTCATAAGCAAAATGAAATGTCATGTTCAGAAAAATGTCATTGGCGTCAGGGTCTACTAAACAGGTTGGTTCGTCAGATCAGCTGAATTCTTGTTCTTCTTCATCACCTATCACATTTGTTTTTATTTCTGCTTATTCTACATATGCATTCGTGTCTACGATTGGTAAAAGTTGTGAGCTGAATGTCAAATTATTTCGTCCTCCTTGCAGTTTTGACATTTAGGTCACGAGAGTTTGATATTCAGCTCACGGCGTGTATGTGTGTATGTATCTTGAGCCGACCTGTTAAATGGGCGAAGTAAATTAAATATGTCTGAACACCAAATCTAGAGATGTTCAATCAATCCCAATTGACTTAATAAAATTTTATGTCTGAACATGATATTAGTCACAATTTAGGCTACTAACTGCACGATGAGCTTGAAGAACTTTCGTGCGAAGTGGAAACAGAGTGTAACCCACTGTGCGGCGCAGCGTTACAAAGGCCTACTTGATTTAATTTGTATACATATATGTATACATATTCACTTCAAACACTTGCAAAAAAAAAGTAACGTTGATGTACACGGCATGAAGTGCATTACCTATTTTCAAGAAAAATTTAAAGAAATCTAAGCAACATTTGACTTAGAAAATAGTATATTGAACAAAAATGTTTCATTTGTTTACAAATAATAAAAAAAATATTATGAAAAGATTACGCATTGTGAGCAGCGATTTTTGCGATTCAGGCGATTTAATTTTTGCACGTCGTCAACGAGTCGTTTTGGCACGTCGTCTATGAGTCGTTTTGGCACGTCGTCAATGACTCGTTTATGTGGCTCGCTAGTGAACTGTTCTTTACATCCACTTACGACTTCGCCGACAGGTCGCACGCGATAGTCGCTGGCGTACGAATCTTTCACTAGACCGAGTCGGAATCGAATTCGATTCGAAGTCGTTTGGCAAATTGGGTACATATACAGTGGCTCTCAGAAGTATTTTGCATAATTCATTTATTAAGAAAACGTTAGAAATTCGCCTTTTTTTCGAATTCTTTTGCAAATTTTTTTTAATATGGTATTATAGCATAATCTTCATACTACAAAAACACATTCATTAAAAAACCAAAATGCATTTCATATTTTTTATAAAATTAAAGAAACGAAAAAAGTCATACATTTTTGCTCACAAAAGTATTTTGCATATTGGTAATTTTGGTGAATAAATGCATCTACAACCTGTTTAACATTTTTTTTATGATATCCGTCCTTTTTCGAAATGGCTTCCAAGAGTCTAGGGATGGGCTCTGCTAAGTTTTGGCAAAATTCCGAAGGCTTTTTGTCCCATTCCTCAGCCAAAACCGCATTTGGATAATTTTTTGGGGAAATCTTCGATTTTCTCACATGATCCTCAAGATAGAATGAAAAATTTTGAATGGTTCTTATATCGGAGCTTTGAACACAAATTTGGAAGTGTTTTTTATTCGAAAGTGTTCACATTTTAACATTATGAGTGATATTTTTCGGAAAAAAGTTGCTAGTACAAAGAAGAACGTCGGTAGAAGAACGTGAAATATTGAGAGAAAATCAACTAAACCGCCACACATAAGCTCCTACAATAAACAGAAAACTAAAACCAATACTCAATAATCAAGTATCGGACGAGGCAGTGCACAGAGTACCGATAAAAACCATATTCACCGCCAAATACTGCGTAACCAACTCTCTATCTCAAAGAAAGTGTCTTATTTTCCCCAATAAACACAAAATTAAAAAAAATTGACATTTCTAAAATCATAATTTTAAGTTCCGAAAGCAAATATAATATTTTTGAGTCGTATTTTATGGCGGAAGCCCAATTAAGAGCTGAAAATCAAAAATATTAAAGCGACTGTTAAGCAATGTAGGAGTTTGTGATCAATCGAGGCTCAGGGAGTTTGTATATCACTTCAGTGAGTTGTAAAACTTATTTTAGTGGATAGTACGATGGACGAGTATTCCCGATTTTCCATTTTCAGGGAAAACCTACGTTCTAGTGCAGAAAAAATGCGTATAATATACATTGGGTTTTAATTCAACGAGATAATAATCCGAAAAATACCGCTAATGGTGTTAAAATATGAACACTTTCGAATAAAAAACCCTTCCAAACTCTTTTTCAAAGCTCTGATATAAGAACAAATCAAAATGTTTAGTCCTGTCTTGAAGATCATGTGAGAAAATCGAAGATTTACCCAAAAAATAACCCAAATGCGGGTTTGACCGGGGAATGGGACAAAATACCTTCGGAAATATTGCCAAAAATTAGCAGAGCCCATCCCTAGACTCTTGGGAGCCATTTCGAAAAAGAACGGGTAGCATAAAAAATATTAAACAGGTTGTAGATGCATTTATTCATCAAAATGACCAATATGCAAAATAATTTTGTGAGCAAAAATGTATGCCTTTTTTAGTTTCTTTAATTTTATAAAAAAGATGAAATGCATTTTGGTTTTTTAATGAATGTGTTTTTGTAGTATGAAGATTCAGCTATAATACCATATTAAAAAAATTTGCAAAAGAATTCGAAAAAAAGGCGAATTTCTAACGTTTTTTTAATAAATGAATTATGCAAAATACTTCTGAGAGCCACTGTATGTATATATATAACTATGTGTGCATGTTGGTGCATGTGTGTTGACTTTGTTACGTGGTGAATTTGTGAAAGCTAACACATTGATATACATATGTGTATGTCTATGCATGGCTGTGCGTGTCTGTACATGTGCATAAAACACATTAAACTTTGACAGTGAAAGCTGTTCGCGTTGCCCCCCAAAGACATTTACTATTCATTTGCCAGACTCGCGTAAAGTACATACATATTGTAGGTAGAACATTTATTTTCATTTTAAAATATTTTACGCAGGCTCTTTGTTAGTTTTAGTAACTTTTTTTTATATATAACATATATATATATATATATAATAGTAAACTAAGAAAAATTGCGACAGCCAGGCTGCACTTCCTCCTTAAGCGGCGGGGGAGGGAGCTTCGTGCGCATGTGGGAGGACGATGACGACGGCATAAAGCAATTTCTCTGTACCTGTTTAGCCTTCGCTAGACTAACTTTGCGCTTTCTAGGGCCGGAAGTATTGAGAATGGCGTATGCTCATTCTCTACCACTCGGAAAACTCCTCAGATTTATTAAAGAATCTAAAAAGGTTTCAGAGGAACTCTGATTCCAATACCCTACCCTTTTGCCTACAGGCTGATTTTAGTATTTCTAAAACCCTTAAATGCAATGGGCAAATAAGTTTTTTGGCTCATCTGAAAATTTTTGAATTTTGAGTTGTGTCACTTTATGATAGATATCTACGCGCTTATCGTGCATCCGGCGGAAACACTAGCATGCCAACTTCGCTAAAAATTTAATGGCATTGTCTATTTGAATTGACATGTTGCTGCCATAATGTTGCTAGCATATTGCGCAACATTCTCACGACATGTACTAGTACAAAATTGTTGTAAAATAACTGTGAAATTTCAGCTCAAGCTTCACGTCGAGTTTTTTTTGTTTGGATTTTGATGGCATTTTAACGTGAAACCTGAAATTGGTACTAATATTTAGCTTTTAAATTTACCTCATAATTCTCTCTCTCTCTCTCTCTCTCTCTCTCTCTCTCTTGTATTTTAACAAAAAGATCGTATTTTATATTTTATCTTTTCCAACTAAATATGTTCATATTAAATATGCATTTCGCTACAAACCATTTGTGTATTTGGCTTCACTATTTGCACAAAAAAAAAACAAAAATAATAATAAAAAACATGCTTGTATACCGTATTGTGTAAATATCAGAAAGTCATGTTCAAACATGTATTTATTTCACAGAATTAAGCATCGAAGCAAATATTATGCCGTTTTCTTTTCTCGAAAAAATGTTGCCCTGTTCGATTTTCTCAGCCATTTTGTAAGCTTGTGTGGTGATTTCAACGAATGTTGTCCTCTGACTAAGTAAGAGGGCACCATTAACTACAAATTCAGCCATTTTATAGAAAGTCATGTTACGTAATTCGATAATTGAGATATTAAAGGGCAACATTTTTTGTCAGAAAAGAAAACGCCATTACTCTTACGCCGTGGGCTTAGTATGCAATAGCAAGCGCTTGAATTATTAATTTTTCGTTTTTATACGAGATGCTTTATGATTTTTAACTCGATTTTTTTATGCGTTTGTAATGTATACTCTTCTATGTTCATAAGTATATATGAATGTAACGCAAACCATTTTTCCATCATGCCTTTTAAGTTCAGTTTGTGGTAGAGATGGCAAACATTTGGCGTACCTGTGATTTTGTCACCGTTCCTCAGAAGTCATTGGTCACTGCCGTGACTGATTTGAATACTTATATATAATATGAATCATAACTAATATCTTTAAGTAGTCTGTAAACAGTTGTTAAATTGAATGAATTAACTTCAAATAAATAAAAATGAAAAAAAAAAAAAAAAAATACAAATGAAAACAAGTAAGGAAGCCTAAGTTCGAGTGGAATCGAACATTAGATACTCAGCTGTATGCCTTCATTGTTTGTTTGCGTTTGATGGAAACACGGTGCAGGAACTTTATATAAAGCGAGTGCCGCATTAAATGGGCGTAGTCAAGCCTATTTTCAAAATTTTTATCAGTGATCCAACTAAGCATATGAATATTATTCTTTGTGCAAAATTTCATTCCTTTATGACTTCTAATTACAAAGATGTCACGTTACAAATTCCCAAAGAGTGTTCCAGAAATATCTTTGTTAAAATGTAGGCGCGGTAATAAACCGATTTCAATAAATTTTTGCATGTCTATTAACACAACTTATAAAAGTGTATAAACCAAGTTTCGTCATAATATCTCAGATATTTGTCGAGTTATGGGCTCCGAAATCTCGTATATTCCTTTGTCTAAAAAGAGGCGGTGCCACGCCCATCTTCCAAAATTTTTATATTTTTTATTTCCGGTCTATTGTGGAACTCATGCCACAAAATTTCAACGAATTATCTTTACATTTGACAAAGATATCGCTTAAAATGTTTTTATTAGGCCACTTTATAGTAGCCATATATAAAAGTGGGCGTGGTCGTCAACCGATTTTGGTAATTTTTCGTCCACACATTTGCCTAAGTAAATATATCACGCGTACCAAATTTCATCGATATATCTTCAACGGTTTCTGAGTTATGGCTTATAAAACTTTCAATATTTGCCCCTTAATAAGTGGGCGTGGCACTGCCCATTTTCCAAAATTTTATCAAATTTCTTCATATGGGCCTGAGCTCATTATGTGGGTGAAATTTCATCGCTCCAGCTTTATTAATGGCTGAGATACCAAATTTCCGATTTTTTCTATATAGGAAAAGTGGGCGTGGTCATGGTCCGATTTCGCCCATTTTCAATACCAACTCTCCCAGTCTCGATGCCAACTTGCATTTCAAATTTCATCAAAATATCTCAATTTTTGCGCGAGTTAGAGTGTTTACAGACGGACGGACAGACGGACGGACGGACGGACATAGCTCAATCGATTTCTCTTTTCACCCTGATCATTTCGATATATATAAGTCCATATCTATCTCGATTATTTCATTCTGTTAAAATCCACCGTTATGTGATTAAAACTATAATACTCTGTGTACTAGTACAGCTGAGTATAAAAATCACGGTGACAAAATCACGTATTCTGAAAGCATGAAATTTATATATATATATATTTTTTTTTTAAATTTTTAAATAATGTTTTAAACTGATTTCAATTGATTTTTTTAAAGATTTCCAAACGCATTTTAAACAAATTTTTAGGGAACTAAGTAAAATGCAGTTTTTTTCTAGTTGTTATCAATTTCTGTTTTTTTTTTTTTTTTGTAGGAAACACTTTTATTTCACGCTAAACAAGCATCTGGACAAGCTTAGCTATTATTACTGGACTTGAAAAATAAAATTCGATTTAACACATTTATTTACTTTTACTAAAAAGTGAATAAATGTCTTGATTCCGAAAAGTCACTGTCACTGAAAAAAATCACAGTAACTAAAAAGTCACAGCCACGAATCACACCGTTCCTCAAAAATCACGGGATCGGCCATCGCTAGTTTGTGATATTAAATTTAGCTGTTCAAACATTGGCTCTTCTTCTTGCTTATGTACACATAAATGGGCACAAATTGTTAGTAAATTATATAGTAAAACACATTTTCAACAAAAGATAACTAGTTTAATATATTAATAAAATTAATTATAAAAAAAGCAAATACCAAAAATACAATTAAAGAAAATATACACTTTATGGATTTGCAGAATTTCGACATCACTACTTATCCAATTTAAGCTTGTTCTTTTAGCTTGAATATACTTACATTTTATAAATGCTTCCATATATGCTGCGAGTAATTAAAAGTGGGAGTTTGTCTTCACAAAGAAAGTAGAAAAATAGATACTGTATGTGTACATCCGTCGAATTAAAGTGCACGCGTTATTTTGTTTCAAATACGCGCATGAAAATCCAAAAAAACTCACACACTATCATGCAATTTTCAGCTCAGAAAAAAAAGCAGAAAGACACAATAAAAAGCAGAAATACACATACAAAAAAAATATATGTATATGTACCAAAAAACCAAAAACCCAACCGGTAGCTGCGTTCACTTTGTACCTCAAAATAGCGGTTTAACGTCTTAGCCAAAGCAATAATTTGATTTCCGGTCTATCGCCCACCCGTTCGAATCGTTCAAACGCCGGAAATTATTTCCACGTTCCACTGCTTTTATGTTTGTGCAGTCAAACAAACCCATATAACTGCTGTCGCATATTGAACACACAAAAAAAAAGGGGTTAAATTGCACAAAAAGCTACATATGTACATATATATCTAAATACAGAAATTCGCATACACGCAATAATACATATATACACATAACTTTGTTAAAGGATTTGAAATGTTTTGCTGCGAAACTTCATACAAGCATGCAACGGCGGCATAGTTTTATGTGCTTTTGTTTGTGCTTGATTTATTGTTTGTGTGCGTGTTCGTGTTCGTGCCCTGCAGCGAAACAGCTAACTAGTATGCCAAAATTGTAGTAGCTTAACTGGTATTCGTATGACAATACCATACCAGTTTATTTTGTCTAGTATTATACCAGTTAAATGCAATTGAACTACAAACTACACAGTTTAGTTTAATTTTAATGCCATTTTGGTATTTATATATAACAATGCCAAAAAGCATAAAATTAAAACCATTCTGGTTTAAAAAAAAGAAGAGAATATTGAGAGACAGAAATTATTCTTGGTGTCAAATTAATACTTTCTTGGAATTAAATCAGAATCAAATTTTCATTATTTTTAGAATATTTCTGGTATTAAAAATAGTTGAAATGGTATAAGATCAATCCAAAGTTGGAATAAATTCTATACTTTTATGGAATTAAATCAAAACCAAATTTTGATTATTTTTATAATATTTTTGGTAATAAAAATATTTTAAATGGTATTAAATCTATCCGAGAATTGGAATAAATTGTATACTTTTTTGGATTTAAAAGTATACCACATTAAAATTTCCAGTGGATATATTGCGAATAACCCATTATCCCAAAGATTAATGAGAAATTGAATAACGTTAACATAGTTTACTAGCTGACCCGGCAGACGTTGTTCTGCTAAAACTTATTCCTATGAAGCCTAAAGAAAAGTCTTTGATTACCGTATTGCTAACCATTATCTTAGAGTCCATCTTAATGACTGCGAATAACAAAAAATTGTCTATTCTCTGAATAAAAGTTATAGTTATATTCGCCGCGACAAACCTACTTCCCCCGATCCCTATCACTATCTCAATCCCTATCCCTATCCCTATCCCTATCCCTATCCCTATCCCTATCCCTATCCCTATCCCTATCCCTATCCCTATCCCTATCCCTATCCCTATCCCTATCCCTATCCCTATCCCTATCCCTATCCCTATCCCTATCCCTATCCCTATCCTTATCCCTATCCCTATCCCTATCCCTATCCCTATCCCTATCCCTATCCCTATCCCTATCCCAATCACTATCCCTATCCCTACCCCTATCCCTACAGCTACCTACCTTTACCTTACCGGGACCGTCCATCACCATCCGGGCCCACTACTTTAGCCATCTCTGGGAAACAGCCTTAGAAATCACAATGAAAATAGCTGTATGTGGAAGCCTGCTCAACGCTTTTCATTTTCTACCAATATCGCTCGAAAACATTCAGGGGTTTTCCGGGTCCACGCTTTGACCCAAATCTTGGAACCCGGCCTAGGCATCACTATTTAAAAAGCTCTTTGCTGAAGTCCTCCTCAACAGCTTTCATTTGATACCAATATCGCTCAGAAACTTTCCAGGGTCACTCGGTCCCACGTTTTAACCCATATCTGGGAACCCGGCCTAGGTATCGCAATAAAAATAACTTTATGTTGAAGACCCGAGCGGCCAGCTTACACTCTCTGCTATCTATAGCCCGCCGAGGCACTCTATCAGCACTGCAGAATATGAAAATTTCTTCAAAACTCTTGGAAATCGATTTCTAGCTGGGGGCGATTACAATGCCAAACACACGTTCTGGGGCTCTCGTCTCATTACCCCTAAAGGAAGACAACTATATAATGCTATTAGCAATCTCAGTTTAACTCCATTCTCTACTGGAACTCCCACTTATTGGCCAACAGATAAAAATAAAATACCCGACTTAATCGATTTCTGCGTGGTGAAAGGCGTGAATTCTTCAGATATAAATTGCAAATCGTGCTTTGAATTGTCTTCCGACCACTCTCCAATCCTGGTAACAATTGATAAAAATTTTACACCGGCAGCGGAACAATGCAGCCTTTACAATCGGAAGACTGATTGGGAATACTTCCGACACATCATCACGTCTAATCTTGACTTCAAATTAGCCCTGAAATCTGCTGAAGATATAGAGGCAGCAGTCGAACATTTTAACAGCTGCATCCAACAAGCTGCATGGAAATCAACTCCCACCCTCATCAGACAAAAAAGGACAAGCGTTACCCACAACATACAAGCTAAGCTCAAAGAAAAACGACTCGCAAGGAAAAAATGGCAACAAACCCGTCACCCCGACGACAAGAAAAGATTGAATGCTCTCACCAAAGAACTCAAAAACATCCTCAAAATTGAACACAACAGACAAGTTCAACAATATCTCAGTAATATTGATGCAACAGCTGCAACTGATTACTCCCTTTGGAAAGCTGCTAGGAAGCTAAAAAGGCCGATTTTCTACAATTCTCCAATACGAATGGAAAATAACGAATGGGCGAAAAGTGACGCAGAGAAAGCAAATACTTTTGCACGCCACCTAAAATCAGTATTCACCCCACATGATATTGAACCCCCACTAAGCACAACAACAGAAGTGAAAAATACTCTGAGTCATCCCTATCAAATGGACCTCCCCATAAAACGATTCGCAATATCGGAGGTAAAAACCGTAATAGCGATGCTCAACCCAAAGAAAGCTCCTGGGTACGATATTATTAATGGCAATGTACTAAAACACTTACCTTACGAAGGCATAAAATTTCTCACCCAACTTTTTAATGCAGTACTAATAACTGCATTCATACCCCCTCAATGGAAAGTCGCTCAGATGAAAATGATTCTGAAACCAGGAAAGCCCCCTGATACGGCAGCGTCTTACAGACCCATTAGTCTGCTGCCCATTGTCTCAAAAGTCTTGGAAGTTCTCTTCCTTAAAAGACTCCTACCCAAAATAGAAGAGCGTAACATTATACCTAATCACCAATTTGGCTTCAGAAGAGGACACGGAACAATTGAACAAGTACATAGACTTACCGAGAAAATCTACTCTGCCTTTGAGCAAAAAAAATACTGTACAGCTGCCTTTCTAGATATATCCCAAGCTTTTGATCGCGTATGGCACGACGGCCTGCTCTATAAAATAAAAAATACTCTCCCTACAAGCTACTTTCTATTTATACAATCTTATCTAAAAAATCGTTACTTTTTCGTCAAAGAAGGAGCAGAGCAGTCTGAGCTTTACGAGAGCTTAGCAGGCGTCCCGCAAGGTAGTGTAATGGGCCCAATACTGTACCTACTTTACACATACGACCTCCCAATAGCAGAAGGAGTCACTATCGGCACTTTTGCCGATGACACTGCTGTACTGGCTTCAGACCTCAACCCTAACGTCGCCTCACTCAAGCTTCAAAGAAGTTTAAATAAAATTACCCATTGGCTGAAAGACTGGCGGATAAAGTCAAATGAATCAAAATCTGTTCAAGTGACGTTTACCACTAGACGCAACACTTGCCCACCCGTAAAACTCAATGGCATTGATATACCGCAAAGTGACGTAACAAAGTACCTGGGTATGCATCTCGACAGAAAACTAACATGGAGAACCCACATATTCACCAAACGAAAAGCTCTTGGTATAAAACTGAGAAATCTTTATTGGCTCATGAATCGAAACTCCCAACTATCAATCGACAACAAACTCCTGCTCTACTCAGCTATCTTAAAACCCATCTGGACCTATGGCATACAGCTATGGGGAACCGCAGCAAACTCAAATATAGAGATTCTCCAAAGATTCCAATCGAAAACCATTAGAATGATTGTAAATGCGCCCTACTACGTCACGAACGACCAACTACATCGTGACCTAAAGATACCTACTATATCTCAAGAAATCAGAAAGTATGCTGCATCATACAAAATGAGAATATTAGCTCACCCCAACCCACTCGTTCTAGCCCTGACGGCAAGACCAACCAATTTCGTACGCCTCAAAAGAAAATCATTTACAGATCTTTGCTGATGCACTATAATAAATGGATGCGCTACTGAGAGCAATCCATACATGCCCACCATGTTTATTAAGTCATTATTAATTACTAATTACTTTTAACGAACCACAAAATTGTTGGATGTATTTTATTTATACAGTTGGCAAAATATATTGGATGCTAAAAAAAAAAAAAAAAAAAAAATGTTGAAGGCCTGTTAAACACCTTTCATTTGATACCAATATTGCTCGAAGGCTTGGTGGATCGATCTGGGTCCTCATTTAGGCCTGTATTCCGGGAAGCTCCCAATTTTTCGAAATTCTATATACCCTACTATGTGCACTAACACCACATGAATCTACTGTGAAAATTTCATAAAGAACGGTTGGTTACTTTGGGAATTTATAGAGGACACACATCCACAGATGCACACATACGCACATACACACCGATTTTTCCAATTTTCGGACTTTTCCGGAGGGATTTTCCAAAATTTTCTTCCGTACAAACCATCTCCTCGAGAATACGAACAATTGACAAAAAGTTTTACAGAAATCGGCCCAGCCGTTCTCATCTGATGAGGTTAGTAACATTTTTTACACCATTTTTATATATATAGATTTACATAAAAATCCAAAACAGTAGTAGTAAACACTTAAGTACCTTATATATCGAGCCCTAATCCTCACAAAGGTGTATCCAACAAAAAGTAAATTTTACAGGACACAGTTTTTTAATTTGTTTTGCATACAGTTTGTATGCAGCCTTGAAACTTATTTAGTCTCTAACTTCGAAACTGCACATTTCACAGCCATGAAATTTTGGGAGTTGAAGCATGTGATAGTAAATTGTTGATTTCCATAAAAAAGCTGAAATCGACAATTTTGTTGGATACACTTTAATGGCGGTTAGGGCTCGATATATATACATGTTGTCACATTTATACTAATATTTTGGAGATGTCCAGGGAAATTTCGGCACCGTCGCGGTTCTTGCAGTGATACTGCCTTATGACTGAAAAAATAAAGCAAAATTTACCCTCATGATATTTAATTAATCTCCTGCATTACTTACTTGATACAATTATTAGATTTGGGCCATTTATTTGAGTATATTTGATTACTCCTCCGGATTGCAGGTTTGAACACATTTTGTTTGATTTTATTTTTAGGTACTTTTTTCTGATAATTTTTTTTTTTAATATTTTTTTGGTTTTGATTTCAAACCAAAAGTATTTTGATGGTAATATAATTGAGAAAGAGAAAGTTTTTTATACTTTTCAGGATTTGTTTTTAAACCATAAATGATTAAACTTCTTTAGAGAGGATTTTAAAACTTTTCAAGACTTTATTTTTAAACTATTTTGGAATAAATAAAATTGTAAAACTTCTCATAGTTTAAAAATAAGACTTTTTGGCATTAAAGTTCAAATTTAATTCCGAGAATGATTAAATTAAGTACCAAATGGTATTAGAAATAAACTATAATTTTTTACTGTGTAGTTATCAAAATCCTAGTTTCTCAACTGGTATCCAAAAGGCAGCATCATACCAGTTTACTTTACCCAGTATAAAGAAATTTGATGAAGTCCAGCTAGGAAAAGCATTGCAATTGAACAAAAAGGGGTATTTAAAAAAAAAAAAGCAAAGGAATTGAAAAAACAGAGTGCCTGAATTTTTGTACAATGAGTTTTTTTTTTAAATTACTGAATATGTATCTTTTTATCTTTTTTAATCGTTTTATTTTTACTTGTAAAACTGAACTGCCACCTATGTATATATAAGCAATATTTATTTTTATTGAATGAATGAATGAATATAATGAATTACATATGAAATAAATAGACTTCAAAATTAATTTTTTTTGCATACCTAATCTGGTATTCGCTGATGTAGATGCTACTAGTATTTTTCTGACCCACACAAAGTGGTATTTAACTGGTATGCGCTTATGCAGAGGAAGACAATTGCCATTTCGTAGGCCATTAACACACGAAAAATACCAGATGTTTACATGGAAAATTTACAGTCGGGCAAGTAGTTGACTGTACCATGCAAACTGGTATAATTCTAGTTTGCAACTGGTTAATTTCGCTGCAGGGCGTTCGTGTTCGTGCGTGTTTGAGCGCATATAAAATTGTATGCCCATTTATCGATTCATTGCCAACGAATTTAAGTGGGTAGGAGTACGAGTATTACATCTAAGCTTAGCCGCCGCATGAAAACTTGGTCAACAGCATCATAGTATGTATGAGTAAATTTGTATGTATGTATGTGTGAATTTATGTACCTATTCAAGTATGTATGGCTTTGTGCAAATAAGACCCATATTTAAGGGACGCGCAATGAAGAAATTCGTATTGACGGGCCAGTGAAATTGAAAGTTTTGTGTTGTGAGTACGAGTATATCCGTTAAATATCCGATTTGCTGACTTACTACATTTTCTTTGCTGATTATTATGCGTGCGTTGTGCTTGTGCTTTGAAAGTATGTATGTACATCATAGATAAAGACGTTTAAAGGACCTCACCTAAGGCTTTTTTTATATGGGAATATATTTCAATTTTCTACTTGATTTGTTTTTGAGATTTATGTACATATGTACATGCCACTTGCCTTTATTAAGAGGGTAAGAAATTGTATTTATGTAGGTACATATGTGCATGCACTATTTACATATGTCAAAGCTCGCGTGGGAAATATGATAGCAATATCTATATATATATATAAGGTGGAAGGTTTATTTGTTTCTTTGAACCTTATGCACGTCGAAACTACCGGGCCGATCACACATAAATTTATATACTATGATCACCTGGTATTAGATTAAGACTACATTTCATTCTGGTATCTCAACCTCTTCGAGAGATATAGGCTAATATATGGTCCCAGATTATTCCGCAATAGTTTGGGGCATTATTGGTATCTATCAAATTAAAGTTATCAATCAAAGCTTCAATAGAAAATTCGTTCAAATCCAATTTTCCTGCCGTTTCTTCAGGTAGATACGTAGGGCCCCAAATATTTATGCGCAATATTGCTATCGAAATATAGTAGGTAGTAATCGGGGTTCCAATATGCAACTAATTTTATTTCCAATGGGATGTCGTTGGATTACCAATCGAAAAGACTTAAGTTCGAGCCTCGGTTGAGGCCGCCTGAAGAAGTCTGATGAGGGGATGTGGTAGTCTCCGAAATAGATCCATAACTTCTACGAAAAATTTTTTTTCAATTTTTCTGAATCAAAAACTGGCCAATAGCTCTATAAAATTCACATAAAAATACTTATTTCGTCTGATTTGGTAGCGAAGTGTGTCGCGTATTTGCTAGTATCTACTAGACCTCTGCACAATACCATTTGCCTCTTCTACACGGTAGGCAGGAAGCGACGATAGGTTGCATGAAAATGTCGAGAAAAAAGGAAAGTGGGGTTGTGTTATGTGATGTTTATAGATGAAACATCCGTTGAAATTAAAATCCGAGCTGCTCCTTTTTCAAGGATATCCACATTTTTTGTTTTTTTTGAAAGGATCAAATATTGAGGAAATCGAATATTCGCCACCGTCCAAATTTTTCCGATTTCAATACATTATTTGGTCGCTAAGGGATACAAAAAAAGGTATTAAAAAGAAAACAGGACACCTGTAGTGGAAAAATCCAATGTGAACAGGACCTAAAGGATAACCACTGAAATATAAAATAACACAAAAAGTACCCACTTTAATTTGCGTATAACTCCTAAAATATTAACTCTACGTGAAAATTTCTTATTATATGTTTCATTCAGAATAAATAAAGAAAAAATTCACATAAAAATACTTATTTCGTCTGATTTGGTAGCAAAGTGTGTCGCGTATTTGCTAGTATCTACTAGACCTCTGCACAATACCATTTGCCTCTTCTATATTTTCGAATACTCTATGCATTGTACAATTAGTCACAGCACAATTTCAATGCAGATACGAATATAACCCATACTTTTCATTTGGAATACAAATACTATTTCTATTTGCTCTGTTGGAGCGATTAGTGTACACTATTCGCCACGATAGAATAGAACATAATAATAACCATGTTATGAAGTATTCACAAAACCTTGTTGCTTCTTTGGTTTGTTTGTTTATTTAATGTGCATATGGCATTAAGGTGGACCAAAAAATAAAAGCCCAACAAACATATGTTCCATTTTTGAATGATAAGAAACGTTTTTCTTGTTCATTAAGGACTGAAAAAAATTATGTATCATCACTGATATAAAAGGAGAAAGAAATTTGGAGGCATTTGCACGACCTCTAAATTTTAATATATTAAGGAAAAATTTTAGGTATAGATTTCCGTATTATATTCCAAATCGGGTTGTTCCGCGAATTTCGGGAGGACTTTATTTCCTTCATAAAACCACCTTAATATGCCAAATAAGTTTCCTAACTAATGCCGAAAAAATCAAAAGAATCGAAGTATTGGTTACCGAATTATTTTAAAACTAGCTGGACCCGTGCGCATCTTGCGCAAAAAATAATAAAACATACGGCGCCAGTCGATATAGTTTCTGCTCTCACGCCCATTTTAAAAAACATATATTTATTTGGTTTTATGTCTACAGTGGAACTTATGGAATATTCAATGAATTACTTATGTATATGTTTGACAAACATATCGCATAAAATGTTCTATTATACCTACATATATATATGTATATGTATTATATTTTTATATATACATATGTACATACGTGGTCCCTGCCGACTTGGATAATTTTTTTTCCACACGTTTGCCTTGGCAAGCAAATCAGTAGTCCAAGCTTACTCGATTTATCTATTACAGTTCTTGAGTTTTTACTTATAAATCTTTGAAAATTTGCTCCTCTTGGCCCATTTTTCAAAATTTCAGCACGTTTGCTCATAACGGCATAACGTCATTTCATCACTCGGGCTTTATTAGTGACTGAATTATCATGTTTTACGTGTTTTTCGAAATACACACATATGCCTTATTTTCAACCCCAACTTTCTTTGTTCCCATTAGAATCTGTGTACCAAATTTCATTAAAATATTTTTATTTTTGCGCAAGTTAGAGTGTATACGGCCGGACGGACGGACATGGTTCAATAAATTTTTTTCATTCTGATCGTTTTGATATACTCGTATATATTAAGGTGGAGTGAACTTTTTTTTTTTGGAAACTCAATTTGTTCCAAAGCCAGAACGGCACCTTTCTAGCCCCGAAATAAGCCTGTAAAATTTTATTGACCTACTCGCATGTTTGGAGGTGCCCCCAGCCCCTCAAAGTTGAAAAAAAAATAGCACGATCTGGTACAAATGTGAAATTTCTAAAATTATGAAGGATTGATAAACAGCCTAAGTTGAGTATTAAAGTGAATTTTTTTTTTTTTGGAAACAACAACAACAAAAGTTATTAAAGGTCAAAATTTATATTGTGCATTTTTTAAATTGCAATTACTTAAAAACTACTTAACCGATTTCGAATGTTTGTATACCATTGGATAGGTATTTTGATTCCCTTTAATTTGGTATACATTTTATGTGGGTTCCATAACACTCCCCGCTGCGGGGGTCAACCCCCATTTTACCCCCCTTACTTTTCATATAATGTACCACGCCCAATAAAACACCGTTTCGCATGAATAGCTAATTAATACCTTTAAAACGATGCCTTACTTATTAATTTTGGTAAATTATGTGAGCAGAAAAAGGGATATTTATAAAACACCAATTAGAAATAATATATACTAGCCGGACCCGTGCGCATCTTTGCGCAAAAAATAACAAAACATACGTGACGACAGTTGGTATGGTTTGTGCTGTCACGCCCATTTTAAAAAACTTATTATTTATTTGGTTTGGTGGAACTTATGGAACTTTCAATGAATTACGTATATGTTTGACAAAGATAACGCATAAAATGTTTTTATTATACCTATGTATATAGGTATGTGCATATATGTACGGACCCTGCCGACTTGGGTAACTTTTTTTTCCACACGTTTGCCTTGGCAAGCAAATCAGTGGCCGAAGCTTAATAGATTTATCTGCTACAATTCTCTCAAAATTTGACCCTCTTGGCCCATTTTTTTAAATTTCAGCATATTTCCTCATAACGGCATAAGGTCATTGCATGGATGAAATTCCATCAGTCGGGCTTTATTAGTGACTTAATTATCATGTTTTACGTGTTTTTCGAAATACATACATCGCACCCTAAATCATAAAGGGGCACAACTCAAAATTCAAAAATTTTCAGGAGAGCCAAAAAACTTTTTTCATTACAAGCAATCGTATGGCAATGGGCCAGGTATAATGGTTATTTTTCGGTCGAAAGAGATAATTATTCAAAATTTTTTTTTTGGCAATCTCCAGAGATATGTTCCGTATACCCGTTTATGAAAAAAACTCGATTTCGAAAAATTTTGAGTTGTGCCCCTTTATGATTTAGGGTGCGACATATGCCTTATTTTCAACCGCAACCTTCTCTGTTCCCATTAGAATCTGTGTACCAAATTTCATTAAAATATTTCTATTTTTGCGCCAGTTAGATTATGTACGGCCGGCCGTTCAATCAATTTTTTTTCATCCTGATCGCTTTGATTTATGTAAGTCCATATCTATCTCAATTATTTTATGGTATTACGTACAACCGTTATTTGATCAAAAGTATAAATACATATACATATATTGTACTACGTGCAGGTGTGTATAAATAAGCACATCCCATGCTGAAAAACCCCCATTCAGCGTAAGTATGAATACACACGTGTTCGCCAAAAATAATTAGGGGATTCACAACCTGTCATATTGCGTCATATCGTCATAAGTCATAATATTTTGTTGTTGCAATCTAGGCTATATGTGTACTAAATAAATACAACTCTGCACGATATGTTTTTGGGTCGTCGTATTTGATCAGCTGTTTTTGTTTACTTCTTCACAGGGCTTCGAAAAAGTCTTTTATAACTATTTCCGTACAATATTTTAATATGACATATGACTTTATGACACTTTGTGAATCACCTAAATGTGATGTTTACATACAAACATACAGCTAAAGCTTATAAAAGTGTTTTACAATATACACGACTTTTCAACTGGAGCGACATCTACATTTGAAATTTGTATTTAACTCTGCACTCTTGTTAGAATAAAATAATTCTGAAGGCGTAGTTTTAGGCGCAAATCTTTTAGTTTAAATTTAAACATTTTATTTTTTGCAAAATACTATTTAAAAAAGTGACACGCCCAATAAAACACCGTTTCGCATGCATAGCTAATTAATACCTTTAAAACGATGCCTAACTTATTAATTTTGGTAAATTATGTGAGCAGAAAAAGGGATATTTATAAAACACCAATTAGAAATAATATATATGATATGATATGATATATAGAACAGTTGGAAATATGTAGATCGTAAAAAGCTCTGGTTCGAAATTTATTTTAGACATATGGTTTCTTGAGCAAAAAAGCTTGAAATTACCCAAATTTTTATAATTGCGATGTGTCCCTGTTAATTTTTTATTGGCCCCTATCAATCGACCCGCCCTAGTGTGTATGCATATGAACATACACACACTCACACTAGCAGCGTAATTTTGCTGAACACAACGTCTGGATGTGTGTTTATGAAAATATGTATGTACATACATATATTTCGATCAGTGGCGCACACAGAAAAATATTTTGGGGGGGGGGTTCAATATCCAACGGAAAATTAAAAAAATGTTGGTGTTTCAAAAAGAAATTTCTGTCATGCATTTCCGTGGGAAATATATTGAATTTTATGGAAAACCTCCTTCTATACGCAATAGACACCATTAAACGTTACTTTGGCTCATTTCAAATCAACACATTTGAAAAAAAAAATTTCTGGAAAAAGTTTGTGTAAATAAGTGTATTATGATTCTTGCGAGATTTCAAGAAAAATAAATGTTTCATGATTTAGCTAAAGAAAACAGTGAGAACAATTTATTTTTTGCAAAATAAAAGATGAAGAAATCTTAGTTTTTCTATGTGCGTAATTTTCAAGCATTAGCATTTTCATTTAAACTTTTAACAACTAAGGACCAATTTGGACCAGGTCTCATAAGCAGATTTGAGTTGTTTTAAGTCTTCTCTTGAGAAACCTGTTTATACATTTTTCCCTTTTTCTTAAAATATCATATTAAATGTACATAACTAGTCTATAAAAAATATTGTTGCCCAAGATGCTCCTTTTACGTATTTTTGTACAAATGTACGTCGACTGTTTTCGATAAATCTTTATTTTCGATAAAATCTGAGTAATTAAGTTTTGTCCCACTCTCCATACAATTTCTTTTTATCCCGCGAAATATCGCGGAAATATGTTTTTTTTAATTGTAACTTTGTTATTTGACATCGGATTGTTAAAATTCAAATGTCATTAGTTTAGTATTTGGAAGCTCTATATATCCTTCTAATGTCCTTTTGACCTATGAAGTAATTTTCACATAGTTAAGTCACCTAACCAAGTTTTTCATCCAAAATATCCATTTTGTTTCACAGGAAAAAAATCGCCAAAAATAAAGTATTTATCGGATCTCTCGGATATTACGCTTAAAGTAATTGCAATTAAATGGGCAAATTTTTAAAAGAATAAAACTGTCCTGGTTTTTACAACTTTTTGTAAAAAACTTACTTTGAAAATCAAAATTTTTTCAAAAATCACAAAAAAATGCACAGCTATCGCTCAGCGAGTTTTATTAGACCACTACAAGTTGTTTGTCATTTGAAGCGTATTTTAATTGCCTTTCAAACGAGATACTGCTTGTGTATATCGCATTTGTAAATCCAGCGAAAATAATTTTTGAATGAAGTGATAACAAAGAACACAAAATTACCGTTATCTCGAAAACCTAACCATACAAAAAATTAAAAAAAAAAAAAAAATAGTTCCAAGCTCAGCAGGTCAATTCCTATCCTCCCCCATTCCTGGTTTTCTTTTTTTTTTTGGCTGTAAACTAGCGTTAGTGGTGGGCGTGGATTACAATATATATGCTTTTAATTTTTCCGAAAGATGAGTCGTTTAGTGGTACACCAATGAGCAAAATTTGGTTTCGGTAGGTCCATCCGTTTCCAAGAAACTGAGTTTTGTCCCACTCTCCATACAAATGTGACCAGTGTGCGTTGGTGAATTATTTTAAATTAAAACAAACCTCAGCTAATCTCCACAGCATACTTTTAGGGAAATGTCTCCACACTGCTTGTTTATAAACATAATCAGTAGATGTTGACAAACATCCACGAATATTCATAGATTTTACAACATGTATTTACACAAATATTTATGCATGTACCATTCTTATAAAATTTTTTTTTTATGGTGTGCTGTCAAATCTATCTTTAGCGCCGAATCATTCCCACTTTTCCATAATCTGAGTAAGTTGTTTTTTCAGTGTAGATAAAGACGTTTAAAGGACATCACCTAAGGCTTTTTTTATATGGGAATATATTTCAATTTTCTACTTGAGTTGTTTTTATGTTTAATAACAACTGCCGATTGCGCACGTGCTATTCAACATTCTTCAATTTTTTTTACCGATGCTTTAGCACTCCGCGATATGCCAGTTGGCATGTAGACACGTTGTACCTTTACTTTTATATTTTAATTTTTATATACATATGTATATACACAATTTTAAATACAGTTAACATATGCATACATATGTACATGAAATAAAATAAAATAATATGAATTAAAAATTTTGCGTTATTCTACGGTATCTACATACATATGTATGTATACATACATTAATTTTTATACACAGTACACAGAGTATTATAGTTTTGATTTCCTAACGGTGGATTGTAACAGAATGAAATAATCGAGATAGATATAGACTTATATATATCAAAATGATCAGGGTGAAAAGAGAAATCGATTGAGCCATGTCCGTCCGTCTGTCCGTCCGTCCGTCCGTCCGTCCGTCCGTCTGTCCGTCCGTCTGTAAACACTCTACCTCGCGCAAAAATTGAGATATTTTGATGAAATTTGAAACGCAAGTTGGTATCGAGACTGGGACGGTTGGTATTGAAAATGGGCGAAATCGGACCATGACCACGCCCACTTTTCCTATATAAAAAAAAATCGGAAATTTGGTATCTCAGTCACTAATATAGCTGGAGCGATGAAATTTTACCCACGTATTGAGCTCACGCCCCTATGAAGAAATTTGATAAAATTTTGGAAAACGGGCGGTGCCACGCCCACTTATTAAGGGGCAAACATTGAAAGTTTTATGAGTCATAACTCAGAGACAGTTGAAGATATATCGATGAAATTTGGTATGCGCGATTTACTTACTTAGACAAATGTTTTGACGGAAAATTGTCAAAATCGGTTGACGGCCACGCCCACTTTTATATATGGGAACTATAAAGGGGCCTAATAAAAACATTTTAAGCGATATCTCTGTCAAATATAAAGATATATCATTGAAATTTTGTGGAAGGTGTCCAACTATGGACATATAACAAAAAATACAAAAATTTTGGAAAATGGGCGTGGCACCGCCTCCTCTTAGAAGCAGGAATATACGAGATTTCTGAGCCCATAACTCGACAAATAATCGATATATTATGACGAAACTTGGTGTATACACTTTCACTACTTGTAGTAATACATGTTCAAAATTTTAGCGAAATCGGTTTATGACCACGCCTACTTTTTAACAAAGATATTTCTGGAACACCCTTTGGGAATTTGTAACGTGACATCTTTGTAACTCATAAAGGGATGAAATTTTGCACAAAGAATAATATTCATAAGCTTAGTTGGATGACTGATAAAAATTTAGAAAATGGGCGTGGCTACGCCCACTTTATGCAGCACTCGATTTATATAAAGTACCTACACCGTGTTTCCATCAAACGCAAACAAACAATGAAAGCATACAGCTGAGTATCTAATGTTCGATTCCACTCGAACTAAGGCTTCCTTACTTGTTATATATGTATGTTAATACATACATACATGAAATAAAATAAAATATGAATTAAAAATTGTACGTATTTTTTATTAAGATTTTTAAATCAATGCAAATTTGTATTTAGGTCATTTTGTATTTGAGTTTTTAGAAAAAAGCTGCTCATGTCTGAAATACATTTGGAAAATTCTGAAATACCTTTGGAAAATTCTGAAATACGTTTGGAAAATTCGGAATTAAGTTTGGAAAATTCTGAAATACTTTAGGAAAATTTTGAAATACATTTGGAAAATTCGGAAGTACGCTTGGAAATTTCTGATATACATTTGGAAAGATCTGAAATACATTTGGAAATTTCTGAAATACGTTTGGAAATTTCTGATATACATTTGGAAAATTCTGAAATACGTTTGGAAAATTCTCAAATATATTTGGAAAATTCTGAAATATATTTGGAAATTTCTGAAATACATTCGGAATTTTCGGAAATATACTTGGAATTTTCTGAAATGCAGCTGGAAATGATGTAGTATCTACTCGTACATAAATGTTACTCATACGCCACGTTGTGCGTCTTTATGATACAAATTCACTTTGCACCTACTTACATGACTTAAGTCAATTAAATTTGAAATTTTGCATTCATTCTAAAAATAACCTAATTCTTAATCACTCATATTTCCATTTAAGTGATTAAATAATAAAAATGCCATACAAAAAGTCGTTATGGTTTAACAAGGCAAGGCGGCGACGCCAACACATTTCTTGCGAAATTTGGTTAATTAAAAAATTTTTTTTGTTTATTTTTGTTAATTAAAGTAAATACCAATTGAAAACACCAAAAAAAATAACAATTCTTTAAGGTTGTGCACCAGTTTTGTTTCCAACTTGAAGCTAAAGCAAAACACTTCACGCACACACACACAAAACCACACGCTCATAAAAAATATGCTTAAGCTTAAAAAAAGATACCAAAAAAGAGAAAATATTTAAAAAAAAATCTAAAAATGGCGAGTAATGTTAAAGACTATAAATAAAGAAAGATATAAAAATAAATATAAGTATGTATGTATGTATGTCTATCTACGACGGTCGACAGCTGTGGCCAACAAATGAGCAGCGCTTGGGGAGTTTACTAAGCAAACAAGTTGTATACTCGTACATAGAAAAGCCATACAAAAAAAATATGCATGTATCTACCAAATATGTATATGTATGTATGTACTTATGTATAAGAGCTTTCGCACACACAAAAAAATAACGCACAATGCAAGTCATTGTCTGGTATTGCCTTAGGTGGCATTAGCGGTTGCTTGGTTGTGCTTTGCGCGCGCTGCCATTTACAGTTGTGGTGGTTAAAGTGGTCGTGCGCTGTCAAAAACAATAACAGACATTTATGTGCGGCAAGCAATATCAACAGGGGGTTATATGTAGATAACATTATGAAGGGACGGAACGCAAAAATGCAGACAAGCATACAAATGTATATAAATATATGTAGGTATATATGAATGTATGCAGAAGCAACAAGCTGTTTTCAACGCCTTGGCGCCATATATATATACATTAGGGTGGTCCCCATACATATATGGAGAACATTTTTTTAGTATATTTCCTCAAACTCATACCCTAGGTCGATGCTTATATAGTCCAAGATGCCACATATAAAGTTTGTCCCGATCGCAAACGGTTAAGGCGTGTCGCACAGGGGTCAAATTTAAAAAAAAAAACTCGATTGAGACTCAGCAAGTTAAGTTCAATTGTTTGTATATCTAATGCCCATAATCGATTTCCTGTGCTCAAGAAATACCACATATAAATTTTAATAATGATCAGAGACGTTTAAGAGTTTTCGCACAGGGATTCCATATGGTTATCTAAAATTTGACACATTTGCTACAATCTTTATCAATCTCCGATCGGAACGAAAATTTATTTGAGGTATTTTTGACCGTGTTGTTACCGATTTAGGGGGTGAGACCGAAGAATCGCTAATTTGATTTTAAGGACCACCATAATGCACATATGTATGTAAATATGTATATATGTACATGTATTTTTGGTAAATGAATATGTGTGAAAAATATATGTAAATACATTTGGGCTTCGGAAGGTTGGTAGACAGGCCATCACCTCAACCTACATAAATATTTGTTGATTTCTTTTTTGTAAGCAACCTAAGCAGAATATGCTGTGAAAAGGAGAATCAAAAAAAGGAGCTCAAAGTTCTTGGAAATATGTAATGAAAATAAGTATTTGCTTTCAAGTCTTTTTCGCTTGTCTTGTTGTACACCGCTTGTCATTGTGTATGGCTAACAGTGAAATAAATGTGTTGCTAACGCAATTTCTATGCTAAAAAATTGATGAATTCTGCAGAAATTTATGTATAGATATGAAAATAAATATAACAGAATGTATGTATGTATGTTTATAAGAAAAGAAATTTGTATATGAATAAGGAAATAAGGATATAAAAGATGTATAAATATATATTGCAATGTAAGTACTGACACGTGAAAGCAAATATGTTACAGAATTTTAATATAGAACAAGAAATATTAACATTATTATGCATAAGAGGTTTTTTTTTTCATTTACTTAGCCATTTAGCAAGTTACATTTGCACTCTTGTATATGAACATACATTCCACGAATTACTTTCAGTCAGTCAGTCATACAGTCAGTTCCTCAGTCACTAGTCAGCCCCTGAACCAATCAGCCCCTCAACTAGTCAGCCCCTCAACCAGCCAGCTATCGTCCATAGCTGTAGTCAGTCAACCATTCACTAAGTGACTTCGTCAACGGCAATATTTACAAATATATATATGTACACACTGTTCAAATATACAAACAATAAAGCGCAGAAAATATACAAACATACATACCAACATCGTTGACTGCCAACAGATTTGCCACATTTAACAGATTCACATGTAAGTAAAAATCGAAAGAGTAAAACAAAAAATATAACTGAAAATTTTCAATGTGCCCTTCAGCAGCACACAACGCATTCTTTAATTTCGGTACAATAAAATATCAGATTCGCAATGTAACACTATATATTTGTATGTATTTACACCTGTATGCAGGCCCGCAGAGAGCCGAGCCGGGCCCCTGGGACAGTTCGCGTTTACGGGCCCCCTAAAAAAAAAATTCAATCTAGTAAAAAAATAACATACAAAAATTTTTCAATTCACATTGTCAGTTTTATTTCATATATGTAAAATAAGATTTACTAGAGCACTTACATATAGATAGGGTCTATGCACGATGCGTCTGATTCAAGAGTCAGTTTAGGTGTACTAGTGAAAATGCGCATGTAGTAGTTACACCGACATGACTCTGGCATGACTCAAGAAAATCAAAATTAGTTTGATATTTTGCTGTGACTCGCCTGTCAAATTTTGTAAGTTAATTTCCAAACCGTTTAAAAAATAAATAACGAAAAAAAAATATATTTTATTTTCAAAAATGTTTGCCAATAAGTTCGATATTGAGGAAGATAAAATTTTTTTTACTTGAAATCATCGAAGTATATAGGCCGTCTGAGATATTCATTTCGAACCTTCTGCAATGAAAACTATTCACAAATGAATGACGCAAGTGAGCCCAGAATGACAGCGAGTCAACACGTACACAGATGACTCGCGAGTCAGACGCACTGTGTATAGACCCCAATACATACATAAATGCAATGTTAGATCTCATTGTTTGATTTGCTTACATTAACTTTTTTAAATACATTTTAAGAGCTTGAATCATTCAAGGAAAACCTTCCGTGCTTTTTGGTCTGCGAATATGGAAATTACTGAGTCAAAACTAATGCTGCGAGCAAGGCTGGACGCCAATGCCAATGTTCCAAGGCTTGTCAAGCTATTTTGGCTCATAGTAGAACGCAAAAAATTTTTCACGCGAGACAATAGACTGAAAGAACGCTCCCCTTCAGCCACACTGACTGGAAGTGTGCAAAATATTCTTAATGCTATGCAAGGATATGATAGGAAATAATACTTCCATCTTCAAGTTATGAAGTTTGTTCAGAAGTGGTGGCAGCGAATCACACTTTGAGATAAATGATTTCATCTATTAGATCCGTAGAAATATCTATGCCATAAATCGTGCAGAATGCCGTTGCCTTTTCTCTGAGCTCTTCTTCCGACAGATCCTGATACTTCCACAAAAAACTAAATTTAATCGCAATGTCAGTTTATTTATTTAATCCGTCTTGCACTTGTTCCAGGTAATAACTCTAGTATCTAACTATAAAATCGTGGAAATAATAGTAGATAGATAATGGTATTGTTTTTAATAATTTTTTAAATTTTGTATACCTTAACTCTTTGAAATCAATTTAAACAGGGTTACCAACATTTTTCATTTAAAAAGTAAATATTTCTGAGAAGATTGGTTCACCACCTTACCAATTGCGGTACTTTGGAAACTCTAAATCAGAGTTAATTTTCCTCAATTTCAACTCACTTTTCTTGGATTTGCCCATGTATAAAAAAAAGGTAAATATTTGATTGGATGCTTATAATTTTAGTTTGGCGATTTGGTTAGGTTAAACACTTCAATTTTAAAATAATTTTTTGTAGCAACAAAATACCTATGAAATCCTAGTTCGAGTACTGTCAATACTGCTTTGCCTTTCCGGGCCCCCAAAAACTTTCCGGGCCGCAGGGCGATTGCCCTGGCTGCCCCCCCCTCTCCGCGGCCCTGCCTGTATGTATGTATTTTTCATGCTGAGATGAGCCAGCTTGTGTGTAAAGTAAAGTCATACAAATACAAATAAGTATGTACATACCCATATGTATGTATATTTATATACTAGCTATGCTATGTATATTCGTATAAAGTTATTGACGCGCTGTCAAGTTAAATCAAAGGAATAAAAAAAACACATAGTCGAGCACGGCTAAAGGAAAAAATAACAGCAACTTCAATGTAAATACAGATTGATGCCGGTGGAATATGTTTTTTTTCTATGTAAAATGTATTTGTTACATATGCGCTTACATAGTATTACAATATATGTATATACATATGTATATACCCAGCTGCGTTAGCTTAGAGGAGCAAATATGTCAAAAGCGGGCTCCCAATAATGCGATTTTCTGTTCCGTCGATCACGTAGCCGCTCTGAGTGGCTTAAAGCGCCTTATGAATTCACCTAAACCTTTTTCACTATATCTCTCTCTCTCCTTTCCTCCATCTTATCTTTGCCTGTTTTTAAGAGAGCTGCCACTTAGATGTAAAACTTAATTCAATTGCATTGATTTAATGAATGCAGTATTTATGAAAATATGTACAGTGTTTCAAGAAAGCTAAGTTACAGAAGTTTTTTTTAAGAGTGCCACCTAATTTAAAAAATAATTCAGTTGCCAGTCATTAATGAAGCGAATGAAATATTTTAAAGCAATAGCCAATGATAGTAAGATGTTTTTAGGCATATAATGCTCAAAAGTGTTTAAGAGCATTACCACCTAATTTAGAAAATAATTCATTTGTCAGTCATTAATCAAACTTGAGAAATATTTCAGGATGATAATGATAATAAGATGTTGTTAGGCTTTTTAAATTTCAAGAGCGGTTAATAGAGTTGCCACCTATTTGAAAAATTTAATTTCATAAATAAAACGAATGTATGCAATTTTGCGAAATGGAACATTAGAGTTTAAAGAAATTACTTTGGAATATATTTATATCTATTTCTAATAGGGTTGCCACCTATTACAAGTTTTTAATTAATTTTCCGTTTACAATGGAATGAAAAAAATATTTGAAGGCTAATGCGGAAAGCAAAGTTTTTATGAAGTATACGTTCAAAAGTGCCTAAGAGTGTTGCCACCTCTTTAAAAAAATACTAATTGCAAGAAATATGACAATATGGGTATCAAACTAAATATGCAATATTCCAAAATTTAAAAATAATGGGTTTCAAAAAAATCTACTTTTTGAATACAGTAGACGCTCACAAATTAGAACTCTTAGTAATTAGAATTTCCAGAAATTAGAATCAACTTTCTGAATACATTACACGCTCTGAAATTAGAATTTTTGATTCGTATTTGGTTTTTTTTGTTGCAAAATAGATATAAAAATGGAATTCCCAATTTATTCATATTACGCTCGGTAGTCGTTGGATTTTCGTCGCTATCTGTACAGTTGTTAGTTTTTGTTTTTTGGACTTTTTTGACTTAGCGATAAATACATATATGTATATTGGATTGTTACCTGATGTTTTCTCGTTTTTATGAATAAAATTGAATAAGAAAAAATTTGATTGTAGTTTTTCAATGCAAATTGACTCAAATTTTAAGGTTTTATTGAAATAAAAAAAGTCCAGGAATTAGAATTTTTCAGAAATTAGAATCACCCTAAAAGCAAAGTGGTTCTAATTTGTGAGCGTCTACTGTATAACTTTCTAAGAGGGTTGCCAGCTTTAAAATTATTTAATTAATCTTTCTTTTCCAATGGAATAAAAAAAAAATTTAAAAGCCAGTATGAAAACACAAAGTTTTTATGAACTTTACCTCCAAAACAATGTTGCCACCTATTTAAAAAATTTTACAATATGGGTATCAAACTAAAGATGCAGTATTTTAAAATGGAACAATAAAGAGTTTCAAAGAAATTTACTTTTTTAATATGATTTTCTAAAAGGGTTGCCACCTTTTACAAATTTTAAATTGATTTTGCTTTCCCAATGGAATGAAAAAAAAGCTAGTGGTGAAAACAAAGTTTTTATTAAATTTACTTTCAATTTATTTATCTACAAAATATTATTTCCTTTGCGCTCGAAAAAAAAGTGAGCGCCTAATTTCTGTTGAATGGTATTTTATTTTTGGCATTATTTTTTCTATACCGTCAACCTTAGTTAGTTAATATATATATGAACTTCTATGTAAGTTGAACATTTCTTTCTGCCAAAAATATACTTAAATACAAAATATTGAATTACGCGTAACTATTAACACGCAGATGTTTTCCACAACAAAATCCCCAAGGAGTGCCAATTCATACAAGCTGTTTATACTAAGTAAGTACATAAGTAAGTATGTAAGAACATAGGCACGGCCACTTGTTGCCATTGTTGTTTGCTCCTACTTTATCTGCAAATACATACATTTACTTCAATCAATAACTATAAGAAGACAGAATATTTTTTTCAAGCAACGATAATATGATTAGCATTTTTATGTTGTTGTTGTTGTTGTTATTGTTGTTATTGTTGTGCTGAACATGTTGCGCTGAAAAGCTGCTGCTGTCAGTTATACATAAGCAATTTTTGTATTGTATTTTAAGCGACTTACGAAATAAATCGCCTTATTTTTCTTTACTTCATTAAGTAAGCTGCATAAGTAAATATCTCGCTTATGCTTATATGGCGAATTTTAATTTTTGTTATTTGCCGAGCTAAAAGTGCTTATTTACAAATTATCATACTTCACTTTTCCTCACTCAAGATAAAAAAAAAAAACAAAAATTGACATGACAGCCATTTACTAATTTTTTCACCAAAACGGGTCTAGCATTAAAATTAGTTTATGTTAAGCTGGGAAATTGTCTAGTTAACGTTAAGGCAATCAATCAATATTGATTTATAATTTAAGCCGCGCCCTTCATATCCTTTTTCTCTTGTGCCTGCTCATTCGCCTCTTTCATTTTTGACCTCCTCTAGCTACGTTCGCTGTCGTATATCGCTCTTTAACAGCTGCTTATGCGAAATTTGAAGCACTACGTAGAAAAGTCCTTTATCGTATGACAACCTTTTTTCCGAATTGGCTAAGTCAAGAGTTCATTGATTTACAACCTCATCACTGATACTTTCGCCCCACATTAGCTTACAAAAAAGGGTTATAAACATTTGTTGTTACGGGTTTTCTTTGGAAATAAAAATAAAACGTAAATTTGTACTAAAGCGAGAATGGTTATTGTGAGTTTTGTGAGTTATGGCAAAATGAAAAATCATACTTGCTTTTGTAACAATTTTGTACTCGTTAATGTTAACTGTATGTGTGTAGGTATTACACATTAATCCGCTTAAGCAAATACATATATCTATATATCAGTGGCGGTCCTAGCACAAATTGGCTGGGTAAGCCTATGTATGAAGTTGAATTGATTGCTGAATCCCAACTAATAGATATATCTCTGAGAAAACAAGCTAATAGCCTCATAAAAGAAATGTAATAGTAAGCACAGTTAAAGCGTCAGATAACCAGATTTTAAAGAAATTCGTAAAAATAAATGAACGAAAATATTTTGGCAAGCCGGGCTTTTCGGCTTGTATGAAGCGTCCGCCGCTGCATAGGTTTATATACATACATATGTGCATATACCTATGTACATACATACATATATCTGAACATAAACACTCATTTGTGTGCGATCATAAAGGTCTCAATTTTTCTCCCTTATCAACAAAAGGTCTAACACAAACGCATTAGTTCACACAGGCATGTAAGTATTACCACCAACAACAAAAAAAGAGGAATAACAAACTGTTGTCCAAAAGCATGCAAGCATGTATGTACATAAAAAAAAATGGGCAGAAAAAGTTACACAAACACATACGCAAACACACTGCGTGCCTGTGTACGAAATCTGCCCAGACAAAACTTTTTAATTTAAGTTCCACACTAACAACATTTATGAGTATGAACATTATTGCTACATTTTGGGATAGTAAATCTGAAATACTTACATACATAACTACAAACGTGCTGTTAAACTTTGTGACTGATGATGTATGTATGTATGTGCAATTACATTAGACCGCATAGTAAAAAAAACTTGTAAAAAAGGATACACGGTACTCTCCCTACTAAAATGTAGCTTTGAAAGACATTTTGAAAAAAAAATTTTTTTAGTAACAGCCTATTATACGAGTATTACTATATTTTTACTGCTTTTTTTCGACTTTCCAACTGCAAATGTTTGCCAAATAGTATATCGCACATTTTATTCTATAGGTATTTAACTCGAAATTTTCGATTTCTGCGATTTTGCTTTATATTTCAATAACTGGGTCATGCCTTTGAGTTCAGTCTTATAAAATACTCAAAAAGATAAAAATGGCAGAAATAAAAGTGATTTTGTTGTTAGCCGTAGAAGTAAAACCTTTTAAATCAGGGCTGCTCACCTCATAGGCACTCAAAGCACAATTGTTTTTGTTTTGTTCCGAATCATAGGCACATATACATATTTTCACTTCAAATATGAAAATAAAATTTTCTTTGCACTCCCATAAGCACTTAGATATTAAAAAATTTGATATGTATGTGCCTATGATTCATATTGAATGCGCAGAGCAAAGGCACTTTGTATAGGAGCTCGAGCACTGCCGTAAGAAATCGAAATTTACAATAACAAATGTGTAATGAAAAAAAAATTCAAAAAATGAAAGCACTGCAAAAAATTTGTATTCAAAAAATTTTCATATAAAAAATAAAAAAAATTTGTATGTATGTGATACTACCATTTGAAAATAAATTCTAAAATAATATTTTATTGGAATTCATAAAAAAATTTAAATGAGCGAAAATATTTTTCAGTGCATATACAAAATTTGTAGATGTATTGAGTTTTGTACTTTCAATACGAGAGCGTTGAGCAGCCCTGTTTTAAATTATAAAATTTTGTTTGCGTTTTCCCAAAAACAATTTTTTTTTTTAGTTAAATCCCTATTGAATAAAACGCGCGATATGTACTTACATTAAATAACGGCTACTACGAACTTTTTCTTTGGCGAAACGGTCTAATGTACATATCTGTTTGTGTACTTATGTATGCATGTTGACTTCATATAGTCATATGTTTTCTGATATGTCTAAATTAAAAGTTTAAAGAGATTAATGATGGCCGCAAAATGTAGGCAAGCCAGTTGCATAAAATATGATCTATAATAGAGAGTTTTATTAGGAACAACATAAAATTTAGAGATCAAAAAAGGAGTGTGTAAAAATGTAAGAAACAGAGCTGCTAAATAATGATTAATGTATAGACCAACGAGGTGCTAGCTGTAAGTGGGGCAGCGGAGATGTTAGTCGGTAATCTCTTACGAAGGAGACATATTAATTTTCATATAGATATCCCGGCGACTATAAACTCGATATTGTCGCATAACATCTCATTCAAGTGTGTAGCGAACTGCACGGATGCCTTAAGGGTAATGTGCAGGGATAGTAGTGTACATTTGTACTGGTTTCCAGGCTACAAACGAATAGAACGTAATGAGAAAGCTGATGAGCTGGCAAAGAAGGTTTGCAGGTCTCGGAGCAGAACACTCCATGAACGTTTCAATAGCGCTGCGTGCAATTAAGGATAGGTACTATTGTAGTAGAAGTTAATAAATGATGGCCCAGGTTAATAAGGCGTGGAAACAATCGCATGGCTGTAGAGTGTCCAAAATTATGTGCAAATCGTACGATCCGAAGCTAACAAAATGGTTGCTATACCTGAAAAGGAAATAATGCGGACTTATAATCGAGTTTCTCATAGGATACACTGCCTTTTAGCACCACATGCATTCAAAATGGGACTAGTTGATGAAAGTGAATATAGGGGATGCGGATTACAGAAGGAGACTGTGAAGCATGTTCTCTGCTCTAGGCCTGTGTTTTCCAACTAAGACTTTGGTTACTAGATAGAGTTGTATTCATTGATCTCAAATCTGTAGCCAAAGAGGTAAGGAAAGTTTTGGTATTTGCCAAAGGGACGGTGTTATTCTTCAGTTTTATTCCAGGATTTTAATGTAGAGGTGTTGATGTTTAATGAATTTTTTGGTAATACTACGCACTCACTTAGTCTATGTGATGGCATTAGTGGCCAGCTAGTCTAACCTAACCTAACCTAACCTATGGTTGCGTTTTGTTTTTTTTTTTAAACGCTTTTATTAGCTTCACTTGTATGTATGTATGTGTGTATCATCGTTTAAAGTGAATTTTTGCGTAAGAGGTATTTTCATTTTCGAGTAAGGGACATTTTTGCCAAAAATGAGATTTTCCAACCCTGAGTTCCTGACGCTCAGCTCTATCGATCCATACCAAAACTTTGTAATTCTGACAACAAAAACGCATAATAACAGTAAATTTCATAATCGCTTATGAAGAGTATTGTTAAAATTTGGCAGCATTACCGCGTATGATTTCAGTTCATTCATACAAGCGAAGTTATATGTTATTAGATAAATAAATGAAATGGCGAATTTATATGAAAGGGAGCAAAAGTTAAATATTTTAAACAAATAATGTCAGGTAAATATCAAGCAGGTATTATTTTAAACAAATTAAATGAAGTTGCTAACTGGTAAGCTCTGATACTACGTTTTTTTGCTACAATCTTTACAATTTTCCCAACCAAATTATAACTAAAGGTATCAAAAATTAAAAAACAAAACAAGAAAGGAAGCCTCAGTTCGAGTGGAGCCAAATATTATAAGCTTTCATAGTTTTTTTACGTTTGCTGGAAACACGGTGCAATTTATATAAAGCCCGTGCCGAATAAAATGGGCGCAGCCACGCCCATTTTGACAATTCGTATCAATAATCCGACTAAGCGTATAAATATTCTTGTTATTATAAAATTTTATCCCTTTATGACTTTTAGTTACAGAGATGTCACGTTACAAATTTCTGAAGGACATTCGAGAAATATTTTTACTAAAAAGTAGGCGTTGTTATAAACTGATTTCGCTAAACTGATTTTGCACATATACTACCGCAAGTGGTAGAAATAAGTCCACCAATTTTCGTCACAATATCTCAATTATTTGTCGAGTTATGGGCTCCGAAATCTCGTAGATTCCTTTGTCTAATAAGAGGCGGTGCCACGCCCATCTTCCAAAATTTTTCAGTTTGTGGTTTTCTATCTATCATGGTACTTGTGCCACAAAATTTCATTGAATTATCTTTATAATTGACGAAGATATCGCTCAAAACGTTTTTATTGGGCTCCTTTGTAATACCCATATATAAAAGTGGGCGTGGTCATGGTCCGATTTCGCCCATTTTCAACCGTCCCAGTCTGTATACTAAATTGCATAAAAATATCTAAATCTGTGTACTATTACAGCTGTGTATAAAAATTAATGTATTACATTGCGATAAAAACACGTTTTTTGTAGGCCATGATTCTTATGCGAAAATTTATAAGACATTCAAGTCAGGTTATAAACCAGATAGAACACGGATGTTCCTAATCCAATCCACAAAAGTCACCTCAAAATTACAAAAAGTAAATATCAAGATTTAAAACACTTAAAACGAGTGATGCCCTACGATTGTCATAGCTTTTATGACAATTTACCACATTTACCTTACGACTTCTCTAGCAATGTGTAAACAAAATTACGTTTTCTTAATTAAAAATATTAATTTTAGCTTTAAATTTAATATAAGTTTATGTTTTGTTACTTTTTTTCTTTATAAAATACTAAAAAAAAAGAATTATATTGAACATTTTGCCATTTCATAACCGCATGTGCGTGATTTTTGTGCCAAATAAAAATTGCACAACCGCACATGAAAAAAAAGAGTCCTAATAATTCAATTTGTTTCTTTTTTACACTAAGTTGATGTTTTAGCTAACAAACTGATCTACGTAACTATTTAAATTTAAGTTTGTACGCAGAAAGAAGTAACGGTTTTGAAATGAAACAGTTTTTTTGCTCTCCTGTAAAGTTAAACCAATGTCCGCTACGCGAAAATGAAAATACCTCTTACGCAAAAATGCACTATAAACGACGGTATGTAACTTCATCCCATCGAAAAGGTGTAACGTTTAACTAAATTATTATATTTTTCAAACACTCACTTTACTTTTATTGTGTTCTCTCCTCTATTATTTCTATTCTCCTCCGGATTCGAAACATGGAATTCAGCCCAACGGCATCATATAGTGGGACATACTCACTTCTGAACAAAAAGTGCTATAAGTCTTATATATTTAAAATGAAAAAGAACATTTTTTCCAACCCGAAATCGTTTTATGGTTTTGTAAACTCGAAACGTAGAGTAATGGGATTTCCATCATCTATGAGATATCGTGATTGTGATGCCAGTGATAGCCAAGATGTCGCGAACCTTTTTGCCCTCTTCTTTGAATCAAATTATTCCAATACTAATGTTAGCTTTAATGAATACCCGTATCAAGATTTCAGAATAACACATTTGAATGCCCTTTTATAGATCCCGAAGAGGTTTTATTTTTGCTTAAAACAATAAAGAAGTCCATAAACTACGGACCAGATATGATTCCTTCAATATTTTTAAACAAATGCGCCGAGTATATTTACCAGCCATTATCCACACTATTTAATCTGTCTTTGAAGTCAGGAATTTTCCCAAAAGCGTGGAAGGAATCTTTTATTATTCCTCTACATAAATCTGGAAGTAGATCTTCCATCGAAAACTATCGCGGCATAGCAAAGCTTTCGGCTATCCCAAAGTTATTTGAGGCTATTGTCACCAATTGTCTAAATCATTCCATTTCCTCATCAATAGTAAGTTCGCAGCATGGTTTCTGTAGAGGCAAATCAACTGTTACCAACTTACTAGAATTTACAACTCATGTCTCTAACGGTTTTAGGAATAATGCTAACACCGATGTAATTTATACTGACTTCAGCAAAGCCTTCGACAAGGTCAATCACGCGTTACTTATCCATAAACTTGATCTTCTTGGTTTTCAACCTATTCTGTTAAAATGGATTGCGTCATATGTCACTAATAGAACACAAAGAGTTGTTTTTAAAAATGCTTTTTCCAACATCATTAACGTATCTTCAGGAGTTCCACAAGGCAGCCATCTTGGTCCGACTCTGTTTTTGCTGTTTATAAACGACATTTCTTATGCTATTTGTAACTCAAAACTTCTCATGTATGCCGATGATGTGAAACTTTTCAAGTCTTACTCTTCTTTGGAGGAAAGATCTGCCCTACAAAATGATTTAGATTGCTTCGCTACGTGGTGCAATATTAATCTTATGCCACTCAATCTTAGTAAATGTAAATTTATGAGCTTTTCACGGAAGATCCTTCAACCTGCGTCTTACACAATTAATAACTATAGTTTGGAACAGGTTTACGATTTTGTTGACCTAGGAATAAGATTTGATAGTAAGCTCCACTTTAACCTGCATATTAATGCTACAGTAAACAAAGCTAAAAGTATCCTAGCATTTGTAAAACGTTGGTCTAAGGAATTTAATGACCCTTACGTAACTAAAGCCCTGTTTACAACATTAGTACGACCTATACTAGAATACGCTTCAATAATCTGGAGTCTGCAATATCAAGTTCATTCCGATAGACTGGAATCAATTCAAAAACAGTTCTTACTTTTTGCGTTAAGGAACTTTCATTGGGACCCACGGACAAATCTTCCCTCGTACACTAGTCGCTTGAAGCTTATTAATCTTCCAACCTTATCAAGCCGCAGGGAAATGTTAGGTGTAATATTTCTGGTTAAACTACTGAAAGGATCCATAAGCAGTCAATTTCTCCTATCCGAAATAAACTTAAATGTTCCTATTCGACCATCAAGACATTTTCAACCTATCTTTTTAAAGCAGTGTAGAACTAATTTTGAATTACACGAACCACTTCGTTGCTTATGTAAATCTTTTAATGATTATTCTACTCATTTCGATATATCAGACTCTATTTATCTGATAAGAAAAATTCTGTTGTGCGCTCTTAACAAGTGACAACAAATCTCTCGCTCTAATTGACTATTCTATTTTTGTCTATTACTTTTATTTGTAGTTTTATATTGTATTCTATGTACATATGTATATCCAGCTGATGGAATTATATTTTCTGTAGCTGAGCAGTATAAGTTCTCGACGTTTAATAAACTTCTACCACTCAACACCTTGGCCAAATTCAATATTATGTTCCATGCTTCATTGGGGCTTTTAAATTACCGTTCTTCGAAATAGCCTCTATGAATTTCGAATTCACTCACGTATGCAAGTCAATAAGTAACAAGCTTTCTGTTTTGTTGTTGTTGTATTTGCAAATATAATGAAAACAAACGCATGTACATACATACGAATGCAAAGCAAGAACTCGTTTTATGTTTTTTGTTTGTTCAAATTCTATTTATAGCACTTATAGCACGGTTTCCGAGATTGGTAATTACCAAAATAGGTTATTTTTTCGCTGTTGGTTTCTTGGTAACTTTCACATGTGTTTGGCTATTTTTATTTTCAAGAAATTGTTTACTATTTTTGGTATACAAGAAAATATGGAAGTGATTATACGACAATGAGAATATTTTGGAGAACTGACTGTTCATTGTGAATATGCACAGGCAAATAAAGAAGAGCATATCTCCGCTTTTCCTTAAATACTTATATTTTCGTTCATCATTTTGTTTCTAATTAAATTATTTCTAAATTTTTAGTACGATTTTTAAGATTAAAGCGTGTTTTTTAGTTTTTTAAGCTATTATTTATTTACTAAAAGATTAATATACATTATATGTGATAAGTCAACATTGTTCAAAGTAAATAATTCTAATAAAAATATTAACGGTTTGACAAAAAGTTAATGGGAAAAGGTTTAGAAAAATAGTTAGATCTAGAGTTCTTAGCTGAAATGAAGAATTTATGGAACACAGCGTTGTATTTCTTGAAAGAATATTTAGACATAATCATCGTAAAAAAACTTAAAATATTTATGTATCTCATGGTATTATGCAACTTTTGTTTAACAAAACTCATAACGTAACGTAATAAAAGTAACTAAGTACAACGAAACTGTCAGAAAGCAATCAAAAGCAGCAACTTTGGGCCCACTTTTCTTTTTTAATCCATAGCAAAAGTGAAGTGAATCCAATTTAGATTTCCACAAAAGGTGCAACCCCTAACTGCCAACACAAAAATTACCTTTTTCAATTTTGCTTAATCCCTGTTCACTTTTAAACCCTTGACTTATGGCATAAGCAGCACAAGCACACAAGCTTTATTTTGCCCTAAATTAAAACATTGAAATTACCCCATTAATTTTTTTTTGTTTTCAAATTCCAACTGCAACCTACGCTTAATTAAGTTAAACCAAGAGAAGGTCTATTACATATGTACAAACATGTGCAAAACCCATTAAATTTCTCATACGCCACGTAGCACATAGATACATACATACATACATATATACATAAAAATACATACACATACATATATGTATGTATATGAGTACTTTTTTATTTTAATATGTACCTTTTTACCACAATTTTCACAATAACTTTATCAAGCAAGATTTACTGTGTGTAAACAAGGTAAAATTAAATGAAAATGCGCACAGGTTTAACTCTCAGCTCCATTCTGGTATATGTATACTGTTATCATGTGCGTGATGAGCGCAAAACCTTTTGAAGTACTAAAGCAGATAACAGCAAAAGCAGAAAAAAGACAACGAAATAAAAAAAATGATATAAAATAAAATGACAGCTTAGAATTCAAAGCATCGCATATTTTTTCATACAAATTTGGGTAATTGCCTGTTGCTTATGTGTGCACACATATGTATGTACTTACATATATTTCATATGCCAAACATTTATGCTTGTATGTCTACATGTTTACATACACAATGTTTGCATGCTCATGAAAGCCATGACATGAAATCCATTTTGCCCATTTTGCTACAACGTACCTACACAACAACACAAATATTTTTGGTGTCAGAAAATTCCTTTACAGCGCGCCAAACGTAGCAAACATGAGTAACACCTGTGAATCGTGTGAAGAGCGATCAGATGACGACTGCAACGACGGTCAGATGGAATATTGCAAAATGATGCCAAATATTCACAAGCCGTCAAGCTTATACATTTAAATGTACATGCAGAGGCGTGCGCTTCATACAAGTCGAAAAGCCCGGTTTGCCTAAATATTTTCGTTCATTTCATATTACGAATTTCTTTAAAATCTGCTTGTTTTACGCTTGAAATTTGTTTACTATTTAAGTTCTTCATTCTGTTTTAGCTGTGATCACTCACAATTACAACTACTAAAAATTAGCTAATCTCTTAGCACAAACTGGGCTACATGCTCTAACAATTCCACACGTGGGCTTTACGCGGCTTTCAAAACAGAATAACATAGCTTGTTTTCTCGCTTTTTCTAAGGGGAAGTCGATTGCTTATTTTCGGAGTTAAATTGAAAAAAAAGTGACAAATTATTATTTTTTTTCACCTAAAATTGCCGTCGGTATAAGGAAACTAAAAATAACTGTGCACTTTTGTGTGAGATACAGAGATTTCTCTATAAGCTTAGCATCAGCAATCAATTCAGTTGAATTCTTCCCAAATGATCCTAAAAATAATTTCTCCTTTGCTTTTGTAGAGAATTCAAGTTCTGATGATGAAGAACTGGAATCTACTTTCAACTGAGCCAGGCATGTTGATGTGTTGACCAAAGATACAGCTAAAACAACAAAAGTCTGTACATATGTACATATATTCATATTATCCATTGTATACCAAGACCTGATTATTTTTAATCATCTTCATTTTCTCGATTTATTCCAATACATTCAGCTTCATATAGTATGAATATAAACAACAAACCAAATACAATGCAAACCGAATTTAATCAAAATCAATGGCGGAACCGCAATCAGCCTTTCAGATAGCAAAAAAAAATTACCGAAATGGCTAATGGTTATGCTTCATAGATAGGCTTGTCCAGCCATTTTATGTTAAGCACGCCACTGTGTACATGTATATACCCTTAACATGCTTAGGCATACATATCCATCCATTTGAATTTTATATCCATCGCGCACACACTCCTACATACAAATCTCTCATATGGCAATAGAGCTTATACTCGTGCATACATATGTACATATATGTGCAAGCGAAAGTACAAGCACAATTTTTGTCTAAAACATATTCATGGTAAAGCTTTAAATTTCATTTTGCTTTCGGTCGCTATAACTTTGTTGTTGTTGGCTTGTTTTTTCTGGTCCCGTGTTTAGTCTCTGTATAAATGCATACATACATACCTACATATTTGGAATTTTCATGGAGTTATTTCATCAAGTTGTAGTACAAGTTGCTGCATGTATGCGCTTGCTGGTTTCGGGTATGTTTTTTCTTTGTTTTTCTTTTTTTTTTGCTTTCCTTTTTTTTGTTATTTTTTTTCTGTTGCAAGTGGCTTAGTTTTTGCATTAAAATTGCATGTTGTTTTTAGTAACTTTATTTAAGTCATATTTTATTTTTAACCACTAACTTAGTTGTTATTAAATGTTTATAACACATACATACATATATGCATATAAATTAACTAACGTGTTGTGTTTTTGTGATGCAATTTAAAAAATTGGCCGCCCTTTTTGTGTTTATGGAAAAATGGCAAATATTTGTTGAAACATTATTTTTAATTTCATAATAGCAAGGTTAGACTATACCTACACTTATTCTTGTTGCTACTTTTGGTCAAATGCCACCACGACCGCTGAATGATTGCAATGAAATTGAAAGAAACAGTAAGAGAATGACTGACTTTTTGCTTGGCGGATTGCAGTCAATCAGTCTTAATGGCTAAAAGTAACTTCCATCCTAAATGAGGACCCATATATCTTTTCACCCTACAGCTCCAATCTAGAAGGGTGCTACATATGGATTATACGCCAAAAAAAAATCAAGGATTAGCTTAGAAAACAAATCAACATTTGATACGGATATAAAAACCTTTTGACGAAAAATTTACCCGAACAACGTTTTTGGCCGATTTTGGAGAAGCAGTGTTTTCAAAGCCATAATCATCACCTGTATGTTCTGCTTTCTCCAAGCTGGATAAAGAGCCTCTAAAATTGGTATGAAGGTTAACGAGGACAAATACGAAGTAACTCCTGGGGAGCATCCAGCATCAACACCAAAAATAATTTTAGCATGGAAATCCAACAAAGAATCACGCTTCAGCTAAGAAAGTATTTCTATCGAAACTCGCTAAAGGCAGAAGAAAAGGGAGATCTTCACTGCGTTGGGAAGATCAGGCGCCAGGCAGCACGTAACAAAAATGACTGACGCGCTTTATTGGACTCTGCCAAAATCGTCTAGACGGTTAGGGGCCATTTAAGAAGAACAAGCAGAATAAGCACCATTTAGTCGTTTGCTTCAGTTTTTTGTCATTAAATTTTAAAATAGGTTAAGTATTCTCGGGGCGTTGTCTAACATTCCATGAATACTCTCTTCTTTTGCATTGATTGTCTTCACGGAATTCATTTATTTTACTTTTGTTTTGCTGCTTTAGTTCATGCAAAGTTACAACAAGTCTCCAATTTATGACAGTACGTACTGACGTATTTAATAAATAAAGAATCTATAAATACATTGCAAAGTTTGGAAGAATTTTTTTTTTGTGTTCAAAGCTAAATCCACAAGCCCAATAAGAAGCTAAAATTGTTGCGGCTCGATCTTTGTTGCTTGAATAATTTTCTTGAAAGAAATTTAAAATTAATTATGCCAATCCGGCAATTGCGCAACTCACGACACTTTGCACAGCATCGCAGACTCGAAAGTTACATACATACACACATACATACATAGGTACACCATGCAATTTCTATTGGCAATTTATCGAGTTTTTTACGGGCCGTAAACTTTTTCTCTGCGCTTGTTTGTTAAATATTGTTGCGCGTGTTCATATGCTTGCCAAGCATTTGTTAATTAAGCAACAAAAAATATTAAAAAAAATCAAAAAAAAAAATTAAAAAAAAAAGAAACAAGAAAGCAAGAACTGCAAAGTAAAAAGTAAAATTAATTAGCAAAAAAAAAGTTGACAGTCGCGTTGAAATGCAAAGGAAATGCAGAAGAAGAAAAAAAAGAGATCTCTTGTCAACTTGGGACTGTGTGACTTCCGCTGCGGATATGAGAGCACCCAAGGGCTGATTACGGTATGACGGTGCCAAGGGGGTTAATAGCATTGAAAAGTTTGCGCTCTAGTTGTAACCCCGTAAAATGAGTTGCTGCGGTGAGTAAAAAACTTTGATTTGATGCAAAAAAGAAAAGGAAGTACGCACACGCCGCTTGTCAACTCACTTCATTTGACTGATGAGATGTTCAAGCCAGAAAGAAGTGATTGTGTGGAGGGGTTAATAGCGTTGGAGGGTTGTTGCTTAGCTGTGAACGCCATATCAAATAAGAGGGTGAGTAAAATAATGGTTTTTTTTTGAATTTCCTAGAAGTAAATACTCATCAGAGTTTGCAGCCTTGATTTGAGTTCGGTATAGCTTATTATAGCCATTGAAAGTGAATGATGACAACTTTTATCTAAAACCCTTCTAATTACCCTTCAGTTATGAAATTATGTTGTACATTCCCTATTTATATTTCTCGTAATGACTAATAATGTTTAAGTTTTGAATTTTTATTTGGAAATACAAATGGCAATGGTTGCTAATTTGGTTAGCAATTATCTCTTCACAAATGATACTAACCTCTTTTCGTTTACTATAAATTTCCCTTAAAACAAATCTAACACCTTCAGTTTTCGTTTACTCTTTTTTTGTATTTTCGCCTGTCTCTGTCACACCCATTTCGATGCTTTGTTTCACCGACTCATGTCGCCTCAGGTGTGCATTTACAAGTGCATGTAGGTACATTAGTGTGGCCCTTATTTTCGAAAGCCGGAAATTTGCAGGTGTTACCCCCTGATATGTTCTTGTTTAATAAAAAAATAATACCCTAAAAATTTTGGCGCGATTGAACAACTCTAACCCGTGCCACAGCGAGTTGAAGTTGAAAAATTGACAACATCACTTTCAGTAAGCGCTGCTTTTGGCTATGCCGCGATAAATATATTATGTGCGTAGGTATACCCGAAAACCCAACTCTGAGATGTTTGCAAGTATAAAATTGCATAAAATTAATCAAAATACTTTTATTATTTTACCGTTACAATTGCTTGAGTAACAAGAATCGTAGAAGATGTATGTCCGTATGTAGATGACATTAAATTTTGGTTCTTACCTATAAAGCAACAACAAAAAATCAAACATTTCACTTAAGAGTTATGTATTAATTTAAAATCGTAGGCTATATTCTTTTCTTCCAATGCAATAATTTTAAAACGTGCAACTGGAGAAGTTAATTAACTGAAGCACATGCCACACATAGGTACCTTTTCAGCACAGTGAGACAAATTAGTTTTTTACAAACATAGCAAAAGATACTCAGTCGGCATTGGGAAAGCTTGTGTCCATATCGTGGTCACTTTACGCGTAGTTAGCGTAATTACCGTTTGAAAATGCTTCACAAATATAATATCGAGACGGTCCAGCACTATTCATGATAGAGTCCTCAATGTCGGTTTCCCATTCATCTTCCTCGAGTCATTTTGTTAGAATTTCATCCGAAGAGTCACTTAGAATATTGAAAGTTTCCAATTTTCTACATTTGCACACCATTTTAGTTGAATTCTGATATTAAAAAAATAGTAAGAAAAGTCCCAAGTTGTCACAAAAATCAGCTCCCTAAGGTCCCTGGACTGTGGTATTTAGGTTCTTTTGTCTGTGGATACCTAGTAAAATTCTATGGCGAACAATTTTCTATAATTATTTAACCCTCTAACGACCTTCGAAATAATATTTTTCGCGGACTTTCTAAAAAGGAGTAAAAGCGACCTCATCGGGGTATTAGAGGGTTAAAGTAGTCTACAAAGTTACAGCTATTGCTATTGTTTGGGGGTTTTACTATGTGGATATTGGTATTTTATTCTGTGTGAGAATTAGATTGCTCAAAAGTGCTGTTGCAAAGTGTTATAGAAAAAAATACAAATTGTCAGTAGCAAACGCTGGCGCAGTGAAATAACTCCCAAATAAAGTAACTCAAAAAAAAAAAAACAAAAATAAAAAAACTGCAAATATTTTCATACAAAATATGACTTATTTCGTTATGAAATAACTCACATTATGTTGGAACTTATTTCACTTCCTTCTTTGGGAGTTATTTATAATAATAATATAATACAATGGCGCTATTATAACTCTGACGAGTTTTATGGCCGAGCTTCTCTCCCAATTCGAGGTGTGCTCCTTTTTTTGTTTTTCCTACTAATTGGGTGGACCTACAGTTTTATGCCGGCTCCGAACGGCGAATGCATTTTTTGTGAGAAGCTTTTTCATGGCAGAAATACTCTCGGAGGGTATGCCGCCCACTGCCGAGAGGTGACCGCTGCTCTTAAAAAACCCAATAATTGGATTTTTACTAATTAGAAAAATTTGTTTGGCTCGGACCGTGGTTTGAACCCGAGACCTCTGGCATAGCAGGCGAGCACTCTACCCACTGCACCACAGCGGCCAGTTATTTAATTCCTTTTATGTGGGAGTTATTTCACTGCTCCGCAAATGCTTTCAATGGACTTTCCTGAGAATTAAAGTTCTGAATTGTATTTCTTATTTGTGTATGCATGTACGAGAATATACAATTACACTAATAGAGGGCACTTATTTTTAAAATTTCCCACATAAATATGTATGTACGATTACATGAAAAATATGCATTAAAAATTTCAATTTTCTTAAATAGTTTATATGTATATATGAGTAAATAAGGATCCATGACATTTCAGTACTTCAATATATAGAATTTCAGTATATTTTGTTTATAAATAATTTATTTGTGGAGTCTGATAAATAACACCCTTGTAATCTACTACAATTCAAAAATATAAGAGAATTCGTCCAATATTAACGTTCACGGAACCATATAACCATTGGTTCATTATTTCAACACATTGTGGCACGGGTTAACGTTGACCAATAGAGCAAATATTAAACGGGGAATATTTTCTTTGTACATGAAACCATTTCAGGGGGAACGTCTCAAAAAAGTAGAAAAAATTTTTTTCTATAGACGTAAGGGCCACTCTAAGGTACATACATATATGTTTATGCGTCTGTTGTTATTTTCACCTTTGAGGCAACATAGCATTCCATCGCAACGCTGCACATCACATCAATAATACAATTGCACATAAGCAAGCGCTAAAGCATCTGTGAAATTATATTGTTGCTTTTGTCCTCTAATTAATTCACATTGTGCATTTGCGCTGGATTTGTCGGTTGGTAACATTCGGGGAAAATGTATAGAGTCATCTTCTAAAATTATTTCCACAATGTTAAATGTTTAATGCGCGTCAATGCTACTTAATATGCGAGGGTTGCAAATGAGCTCAGTCATTGTTGAAGATTTAAATGTAATATAGGTATGTCAATTACTAATATAGAAATATTTGTATATACATATATATGCATTTATTTATCAAAATGCTTTGCTTGGAATTCTCTGTTTTTCCAAAGAATTTTTTTTTAGCTCAGGCATCCTCTTATAAAAATGTGTAGTTTTATTTCCTTCTTAGTCCTTCAAAATTAATTCCATTTCAACTTTGAACTTAATTAAGCACATTACACTTTTGTAAATATAAGTATTAAAATTTATTTATCACTATTTCATATTTATGTATATACTATGTATGTATGTATATTCAAAATTCTAAATTAAAAACTGTTTTATAATGGCTTATAATAATAATATAATACAATGGCGCTATTATAACTCTGACGAGTTTTATGGCCGAGCTTCTCTCCCAATTCGAGGTGTGCTCCTTTTTGTTTTTCCTACTAATTGGGTGGACCTACAGTTTAATGCCGGCTCCGAACGGCGAACGCATTTTTTGTGAGAAGCTTTTTCATGGCAGAAATACTCTCGGAGGGTATGCCGCCCACTGCCGAGAGGTGACCGCCGCTCTTAAAAAACCCAATAATTGGATTTTTACTAATTAGAAAAATTGTTTTTGGTGTTTGGCTCGGACTGGGGTTTGAACCCGAGACCTCTGGCATAACAGGCGAGCACTCTACCCACTGCACCACAGCGGCCACTATTTTGAATTTATGTATAAAGGGTATCAAAATACCTATCGAATGGTATAAAAATATTCCAAATCGGTTCAGTAGTTTTTAAGTAATTGCAATTTACAAAATGTGTAATATAAACTTTGACCTTTAACCCTTTCAGTAAAAACGTCCAATATATTGGACGCTGTTTGTGCGTACTTAAAACTTTATTTTCTCACATACCAAAGCTTTTATTGATTAAAAAATGGTTGTTTTCCAACAATTATATTATTCTTCTTTAGATCGTTTCTTGATTTTGATTTTCCGAAAATTATTAAACGTGTTTTTACCTAAATTTGAATAATGTTTAAGTTCTGCAAGATAGTCGTGTAAAAAACAATTAAAAACTATTATTTATTGCTGGAATTTAACTTAGAAAAAATCCTAAGTATTGCTACAAGCTTAAGAATATGTTTTGTGTAAATAAGAAATAAAAATTATGAATTGTTTCTCGAGGGGGTCTCAAAATATACATGTCCCTTATATTGGACAACAGTACTCAGCGACTGTTAAAATCTGCCCAAATTTTATTACTGGTTTTTTTTGTGCCAGCTTTATTATATACCTGCTTTTTATTGAGGATATTACCTCTTGGTATGCTTCGACAGAGGAAGAGATTCTTGAAGCTTAATCGAGAAAATAGGAAATATATACCACATTTTCAAAATGAATCCAGTGTAAGTACGGTATTTTATGAAGTACTTTGTTGAGGATTTTATGACAAGCTCCACAAGGGTCCATCAAATTCGCATATTTTTGGATAAGCGTTGGGGTTTGCCATTCTCTTTTGAAGAACATCTTTTCATTGGTGCACAGGTAATCCCCTTCTCGGCAGTGGGCATCATACCCTCCGAGTGTATATCTGCCATGAAAAAGCTTCTCACAAAAAATGCATTCGCCGTTCGGAGCCGGCATAAAACTGTAGGTCTACCCAATTAGTAGGAAAACCAAAAACGAGCACACCTCGAATTGGGAGAGAAGCTCGGCTATAAAACTCGTCAGAGTTATAATAGCGCGATTGTATTATTATATTAGGTAATCCCCTTCAAGGGAGAGTTTACCGGAAAGCAATATATCTAGGGAATCCAAGTCCATGAGGTAAATATAAAAGTCTGTTTTGTGTTAAAAGTGAAAAGTCCTTCGGATTTTACAGTTTACGAAAGGTCTTCAACCCAATTGGATGTATCACTTGTGAAATGTATTGGAAGCGAATTAGCCACTATGTTATTACCCAATAAGCACATGATTATGGAGGGAAAAACGGCATGTATTTTTCTTCGATATTAGGTACTTCTATTATTTCGCCCTATTAGAAATTTAGGTACGACAGGAGGCGAGGGCGAGTATCGACGGAGATTTAACGATGAGCTGTAGTACGAGATGTACGCACACATCGACATTGTTCAGCGAATAAAGATTCAGCGACTGCATTGGCTTGGAGAATGGATGAAGGTGCTCCGGCCAAGAAAGTTTTATATTGAAACCCGCTGAACGCAGAAAATAAGGGAGACCTCCACTGCATTGGGAAGATCAGGTGGACAGTGATGCTGATTCCCTAGGTATTCCTAAGTGGTGCCATGCTGCACAAAACAGAAACAGCTGGCGCGCTTTATTGGACTCGGTCAGAATCGTCTAGACGGTTACGCGCCAATTTAGGAAGGAAGGAAGGGGAATAAAAGCTGCTGGAAAAGTGCGAATAATAGTTTTAGCCAACCGCCCCTTCCGGATCTTAGAACAATGGATAAAGAGGGACGTGGTTCTTCTGCTGAATGTTAGAGTACGAATGGAAGGGTAATATTTTTCAGATGGTTCCACAAAAAAGTTGTGAGTTTTGCTACGAACTTCATCGGAATCAGCAAACGGAGACAAAGCTAACTGGTTGGACAAAGAGAATAAGAAACTACTTCTATTTCAGCATACAATGGGCTACAGAAAACGAAAGCGGACCGAAACACCGCCATTGAAATTACGGACAGATAATTCGATAGAATAGTGTAGTGAGTAGAGTGCTCGGCTACCATGCCAGAGGTACCGTGTTAGAACTAGACCCAAGCACGCACTAATACAAAATAACATAGTTAACTTTCTTGAAAAAAAAAACAGCGTCACTAGGCAATGGACGTCATGCCTTCCGAGTGTATTTCTGTCATGAAAAATCTCCTCACACGAAATACGTACATATATTACCTGTTCGGAGCCGGCTTAAAACTGTAGGTTCACACAATCGGTTGAAAAAAATCAAGGAGCACGCTTAGAAATGGGAAATAATATTGGCCTAACACCCGTTAGACTTGTATTCGCGCCAGTACGTATATTATTATTCGAAACATAATCCAAAATTTATACAAGCGAAAAACGTCAATTAATGCAAAATAAAAGAATGTTTAAACAATTTTTTTTTTTTTTGACCAAATTGGAACGTTCCTTATGCATAAAAACATAAAATAACTGCTTAGGTTTTTTATAAAGACAAATAAAGCTAACAAATGACTCTTGAAACAGTTCTTATTTTTATAGCTATTGGGAACCGCAGTCCAATATATTGGACACGTTATAACGGTAAAACCAAGGGACTTACAAAAATTTTTCTTGGAAATTTGAAATCAGCGACCCAAAATTAGTCAGAATACGAATTTTCAGATTTTTCGCTTAAGCGGTTGATTTTTTGTACTGAAAGGGTTAATAACCTTTGTTGTTGTTGCTTCAAAAAAAAAATTCACTCAACTTAGCCATGTTTATCAATCCTCATACTTCGTTTTTTGATTTTATAATTTTAGTAATTTCACATTTCGTCGTACCATACGAAAACTAACATATTTAAAATTTCTGGCGAAAGCTATCAATAAAAAAATTCTGTACGAAAAGTAATAAAATCGACTTTTGGCTGACGAAAAGTATCAGTAATTATATACTGTTTTTACATTAAAATTGTTGTTGTTTAAACGAAATTGATAGATTTCGTCAGCCAAAAGTGGATTTTATTACTTTTCGTCAGCCAAAACTCGATTTTATTACTTTTCGTCGGCCAAAACTTGAACGTTTTACTTTTCGTCAGCCACAAAAAATATGATGTTAGTTTTCGTATGGTACGACGATTTGTACCAGATCGTGCTATTGTTTTCAACTTTGTGGGGCTGGGGGCACCTCTAAATATGCGAGTAGGTCAATAAAATTTTACAGGCTTATTACTGGGCTAGAAAGGTGCCGTTCTGGCTTTGGAACAAATTGAATTTCCAAAAAGAAATTTTCACTCCACCTTAATGTACACATATTCTTTTTAAATGCTCGTAACTTATGTTTCTGACATCTTCGACAATTTGCGCCCTTTGAAAAATTTAATGACACAAGGCGTACGTAGTATATCAAATGTTCAAACATATTCGAACTTGTACATAATCAAGCACATGCATACATATATACATACAATTGATTATATTACACAAAATTATGTATCTACATACCCAGCCAGCAAGGTACCGTACATTTTACGAACATTGCGATTTACGAGCTATTCTCGAATAAAAAAACAATAACAAAAGAAGCTTTTTTCTATCATGTAAAAAAAAAAAGAAAACGAAAAATTTCAAACTCAATATTTTAAAAGTAAGGGCCGATTTCATAATGAAATTCTTAAAGCTCCTTTTGTTAAAGGAGCCTTTTAGTTAAAGAGCCATTTAAATGTTCTTTAAAGTGGGAGTGATTTCATAATCATATAAAATTAAAGTCTCCTTTAACGTCAAATGTGTTTCATAAATTTAAAAATAAATATAAATTTATTGAAATTTGACATTTGGTTTTTTTCTGAAAATATGTAAATAAATTTTTTGATTGTGGCTTTATTTTATTTTTTTGAAAAAAGAAAAAGAAAAAAGAAGCATAATTTGGAAACCCAGTGCAGAAAAAATAGGAAGCGGTCATCCAACCTCACAAAAGAGGAAGAGATGAATATTGCATTATAGGACTCAACAAACAAAACAACAAACAAAATCGGTTCAAAAATTTTAATAAATTTTTGATATTTGATTTTGACAGACTGCAGAAATGAAATTTTTTCTGGCAAAAGGAACCTTTAAATAACTTAAATGCCCGTTTTTGGGTATTTAACTTTAAAGGAACTTTTATCTTCCAAAATACTTTATGAAATCGATCAGCAAATTAAAGGCTCCTTTAGAATTTAAAGGAACTTTTAATTTGATTATGAAATCGGCCCTAAGTATGTATGTTTGTAAAATTTCTACATTTACGATAAAAAAAACGGACGTAAAAAGATTCATATACGAGTGCTTTTTCAATACATTTACGACACTCGTAGGCAATGAACATTTTAAAGCGAAACAGTATTCGTAGGCGAATCGTAAACGGATTTCGTAAACGATATTTTATTAGAGTTTTCTTCGAGAAAACATCAGTTTACGAGCTCGTTTACGATAATTTTGCTGGCTGGGTATATACATACATACATATATATGTATGTACATTAAGCCGTATCACGAAAATAAAGTTTGCGTGTGTCAGTTTTATTTGAACACTTACGTCGAAAAAATATTTATGGTGTAAAAATTTTTTTTTTAGGCCCGCGTTAAAAACAGCTAAATCGCGTTTTTGGTAATAACTTCCTTATTTGATGTCCGATCTCTATGATCTTAATGTCGCAGAAAAGGTCTCGCTCAGCACTATATTTGGCCCATATAAAGTTTCGACCTCAAAGGTTGTTCTGAGTTTTACCTTTAAAAATTGTGGAGTTACTATCCCTAGATTTTTTTATTTTTATCACTAATACAAAGCTCTCAAAAAACCATGAGGACTCCGCTTAAAAAGTTGTAGCCTTTACTCACAAACAAAAAAGTTATACCGTTTTAAAATCAGAGAACCTGTTTTTTGAAAAATTATCCCAAGTTCTTATTTATATGAGGCAGTAACGCCATATAGTATGAGTTTTTGATTAAAAAGTATTCTAAGTCCTCGCTTGACTTGAGAATCTTGTACCGCGATGGAACAGCTACCAATACTGGATACATGATATGCCAAAAATTATTGATGATTGGACTATTCGTGCTGATCAACGTTATTTATATTGAATGATAATGGCTGTAGTGAAGATTTGGTAAGTATTCAAGTGGGATCTCTAAGCACAACGCGCTGGCTTACAACGGCTTCACGATTTCTGCATCCGTGCGTATCGTAAAATCATCCAAGTTATTTAGAAAAACTGCTATAGTTCGTTGTAAAATTATACGCGCCTAAGAAGAGACAACGGAAGTCGAAATGCATTATCAATACTTGCGCTGGATGCGTCGTCTGCCCCTAGAAATGCAGTTAATTATTCAGCCTACAATTGAAAACAACACACTTTACTTTAATCCCCAAAACATCTTCTTATCTATGATAACCGAGACCAAAAATGACGATGTCCTCCAAATTTAGAGATATTTATGAAAGCAGTTTCAGAGCTCTGAAAGTGAATTCTTCGTCGCTTATATTACTTTGCTCACACTCAAAAAAAAATTACTCAGATTATGGAAAAATGAGAATGATTCGCAGCTAATGACATATTTTCATTGTTTTGAATAAAATTTTCTTTCAAAACGTTGTTTTTATTCCTTGATTTAAAGAAAGTTGTACATCAAAACAATGAAAATGTGTCTTAAGCGCCGAAACATTCCCATTTTTCCATAATCTGGGTAAGTTGATTTTCCAGTGCAGGTTTCGAACGTTTAAAACAAATTGGAATTTATGTGCAGGGAATTCTCTTCCTTCTCATATGCATTTTATATACATATATGTACGTATAGTTTTTTCCCCTTTTCTTTATTTTTATTACCTCAACAATAGTTACTCATACGCCCGCACATCGGATCGCTTTGTATGTGAAAACTGAAAATGTTTTCTTAAATATCTCGAAAATGGGAGTGCATACACTGCACTTCTAAAAACGCCATCGTAATCTGGAGCCAAAAATTAAGTTGACGTGTTTCGCCGTTTCTCTGTGGTAATTTTTTATAAAAAAAACAAGTGTTTCATTTTACAACGTTATAACTTTTCTGTTTGTGAATAAAGGCTAGAATTTCTTTGGGGGATTCCTCATGGTTTTTTGAGAGCTTTGTATTAGTGATAAAAATAAAAAAATCTAGGGATAGTAACTCCAAAATTTTTAAAGGTAAAACTCAGGACAACCTTTGAGATCGAAACATTATATGGGCCAAATATAGTGCTGAGCGAGACCTTTTCTGCGACATTAAGATCATAGAGATCCGACATCAAATAAGGAAGTTATTACAAAAAACGCGATTTAGCTGTTTTTAACGCGGGCCTAAAAAAAATTTTTTACACCAAAAATATTTTTTCGACATAAGTGTTCAAATAAAACTGACACACACTAAACTTTTTTTTTGTCCATATAACGTGATACGGCTTAATGTACATGAAATGAGCATCATTACTTTTTACCACGTTGAAAATAAATTCGAGACAGAAGTAACAGAAATTCCTTCAAGTCCCACAATAAAAGTTCGGACGAAAAGAGGCTAAAAAATTATGGCTATGCAACGTGGCGTAATAGAATAGATATGTAAACCTCACTTTAATTTCATATTGCTGTTTTACTTTTAGAATATTGCAAGTTTTAACAAAACATGTAGGAATTTCAAAAATTTCAAAGCCACTTTGAGTATTACTACGTGTTGATTGGGGTGATTTAGAAACATGTAACCAGGTATTCGTTGGGTTGAGTAAACTGGCAACTGCCTACTCTGAACGAGCTCCATATATTTTCCCTTTTCAACTTTTTACTCCAGCTTCTACTTCAACTTCTATAGATGGTAGCGCGTTTCTCGTCCGATTCAATTGCAACTTTCAGCTTTCAACTTGTTTGTTCATTAATGTTTTCAACATGTCAATTGATTCTCATTGCGAAAGTTTGTTGTGCTTGCGCATTATGCGCAAAACTTGCATCAAACAATTGTTGCCGCTAACTAAATAACTTTGGACTTTATATGTAGATTGTATAGGCATAAATGATATAACTGCATATATGCATTTATATATGTAAATATGTACATATGTACGTTTGTATATGTGCTCGTATATGTATAAACATACCTACATTGTCGATAGGCACTTGAATTTCGTTGCACTAAACGGCTTACGGTGCTTACAATGCACTTACACTTGCATTGCTGTATGCGCATTATTGTAAACAAATTGTTGCAATTAAACAAACAATATTAAGTGCAAATAAAGCTAAAGCGCTTTGTTGTTCAGCAGCGTTTTTATTATTGCTGAATGATGTTTAATGATGATTGGCTATAATGGAATTAAGTAAGTAGCGCTTACTTTTCCATACTTGATATTTACTTGTTTTCGACTTTAATTAGGAGATTCATTAACTGACCATAGAAAACTTCTTTGGGATCTTCGGATTATTTTGTCGATAAAACAAAGGCTTAGCATTATTCAAATAAAGTCGCTTAAAACAAAAATTTCACAACTTCAGTCAGCTCTTCAACCATTGCTATGGTTTTATTCTCAGGTCGTTAGAACTAATCTAGTCTTTAAGGAACTGTACTTAAAAATCTTTCAGATCGAATACAACCAAATTAAAATATTCCATAATAAATATCCGGTCTATAAATAAAAAAAAAAAAAAAAAAAAAACATAATAATAAAGCTTCTATGAACCTCAGTGTGTATCTAGGGCGGTCCTTAATATCAAATTAGCGATTTTCTTACGTCTCACCCTTTAGATTAGTAACAGCACAATCAACGGTATCACACGGTAATGGTAGGTATCCTTGAATGGAGAACTCGCGATTTTGGGCATTAGATATTCAAAAAATTTAATTTAATTTTTTCAGTCTCCATAGACTTTTCTGAATTTTGACCCCTGTGCGACACCTCTTAACCGTATCCGATTGCGGCAAAAATTTATATATGATATTCTCGACTATATTAGCATCGACCGAGGGGATGAGCTTGAAGAAATATGATATAAAATTTGTCTCCATACATTTGGGGAACAACCTAGTGTACACCCAGAAAAAAAATAGTGTGAAATCAACCAAAAATCAACAAATTTTGTGGTTAATTTTTTTCAACACGATGCTTAATGTATGCCATCATCTAATCGTGTAAATTTAACACTACTGTCAAGCGTTAGTTTAACAGGATTACAACTGTAGAATTAACACTAAAAAGTATTGAGTCTTCCTGTTGATTTTACAATTTTAACTAGTTAATGTTACAATAAAAGTTGGTTAAATTAACACGAAATGGTCCTGTTGAATTAACAATAACATCTTTTTGATTTTACATTAAATTTATTGTTAAATTAAATAGGGAGTCTTGTTGATTGTACAATTTATTTTTTTAAATAAAAAACATATAAAACATAAAATATATAATCATCACTTCAATTAAGCACATTCGTACATCACCCGCACAACTGACCAAATTGAAGGCGTCCTTCTCATACGAACACGAATGTACCGGCGATAGTTTATACATGGGCGATAGTACTATCACTTGCACCGAGTAATGTTTGGCCGCTAATGCAACAATCGCATGCTACACGCAAACCCCCATTCGCTAAAAAACCTCCTCGTCATATTGCAACCTATGAAGAGGAAAAATAAAATATTGAACATTAAATACTTTTAGAAACAAAAATGTAATCCTCTTTTTACTCACCTGCAAACTGAAAATATAAATCGAAAACCCACTATCGCGAACTGACAATGATGCTAAACTCGCATCACTGCCAAGGCACAAAATTTTCCTTCTTTTTTTAATTATAATTTGCGTTTTGCACGAAAATCAGACTTGAAATGATCAAAAAAATTATGTATGTTTCAAAATAGTTTTGACGTTCTTTTTTAACACTTTTTTTTAGATTACATTGACACTATGATCGTGTTGAATAAACCAAAATTACAAATGACGTTTATTTTTGAACATTGTTTCGTGTTATATCAACCAAATTTTATTGTTAATTGTGGTTCTTGTTGTTTTCACAATTGTTTTCATGTTTTATTAACACTAAAATTGGGACGTCAGTTTTCTAACAGTTTTTTTAGTTTATATTGACACTATCATCATGTTAAATAAACCAAATTCCAAATGACATTTAGGAATAAAATTTTATATTTGAATCATCTTGTATATTTTAAAATTTCTTCATGTTGTATCAACAATAAAATTTGGTTGAATTTACCAAATTTTCAGATGACAGTTACAAAGCCAAAATCATGTTTCAAACATCGTGTAAAGATCGATCGTTTTAATTTTACATGAATCGTGTTGATGATTTTTTTTCTGAGTGTATACTAGACCATCTCGCAAAAAAAAAAATTCGCCGTAATCCACTTCATATAATGTCTTTTTGGAAAACCAACCCGGAACAACAATGAACCACGCTAGACGTCGCCCATTTCGGTTTTTGTGATAAAAATAACGCAAATAGTAATGGCCTATATATATCATTAACCCTAAGTGTACATTGGGGTACTTACAAAACCAAGCTGCGACAATTTCAATAAAGGTTTCATATAGGAAATATATTTAGAAGATTCCCTAAAAGAAAAAACATTGTTATGACCACCCTAATTTTCCTTCATATCGACGCTTCCAAACAATACTTTACTAAGTCGACTTAGAACTTTTTCCTATTTCTGGCGTTTCAAGTATTACGTGTCTTAATTTAGGTGCTGTCAAATTTTGGTATCAATCGGACAATCCAATCAAAAGTTATAAGCAAAAGTGTACATATAATACAACTCGAAATATTTTCAGAATAAAAACTTTGAGAGCTTGCCATGAAAAACAACGTAGCAAGTTTATATTTTTTCTTACGGTTTTATACAAAGCGTACCCTAACTTTGATATTGTCGAGTTTTGGTGTTGATCGTTCAATCCAAACAGAAGTTACAAGTGAAAATGTACTTAACATACAACTGAAGTTTCATATCGAGTTTAAACTTTGAGAGCTTCTCCTGCAAAACACAGTTTTCAGACTTAGTACAGTTTTGTTTGGAGGCGTCGATATCTTCTACGCCATTCCTAAAAACAAAAATTATTAGGGCCACCCTAGTAGCCACCCAATTACATTTACCTTCATAACTTCAGCATTTATAGTCAGATCTTAAAGTCTGATACATCAATATTTTTATCTCAAGAAGCGAATTTTTTATGAGGGAGCTCATAAATCCTCAGTGTAACATTGGGTGAGTTTCTAAGACAAAGCTGCTCCGCAACTGTTGAGCTCAACAGTTGTGTAGCAATTGAGTTAAACAGTTACGTCTTAGAAACGGCTTGATGAATTTATCAGCTGTCTGGCTTTACACAACATGTTGAGCTCAAGTAGCGAACAAAATTTGTGATGGAAAAAATGGCGAAAAGTGGCCAACTGTTGAGCTGAGCGGAATTACTCAACAGTGCGTTTCTAAGACAAACACTCAACAGTTGCACAACAACTCTATCTTAGAAACTCACACATTGAGTAACTTTCGATACGATCCAATGTATACATTTTGGGCAATAGAAAAGCATATTTTAGCTTCGAAAAGATATTAAAATTCACACAAAAATCCCCCAAACATCTATCAAATAATTACTCTGAAAAAAAAACGTTGTAAATCTAAAGACTTTCGCTGTTAAATCAACTACTTTCCGCAGTTGAAAGTGCCCAACAACCTTCCGTTGTTGTTTCAAAGGTGCGAGCGTTGTTGATTTAAGTCAATAACGGAGATTTTTGGAAAAAATGTTCACCTAAAAATAAATTTTTGTTTGCATTTTACTCTTCATCTTCTCTCCGCCCGGGTCCGAACTGCAAATTATTCTGATTTTTCTTCTTTATTTTATATTCTCCTCCGGATTCGAACCATGACATCAACCTGAAATTCTATCCAATCATCACATAGTGGAACATTCGACATTATATTGAATTGTAGTAACCTATTTATACTTCCATTTCCTAAAAAGGAATCCATGAATTATTTGAATCATTGTAAAAACAAAATTTAAAAAAATTTGTTCTCATTAGTTTTGTTTACAACGGAAACTGTTGGGTCAAATACTTTTGCCTTTAAATGAAGAACGGAGAGAAAATTGTTGCTAAAAATAAACTTTTTTTTTGGATTTTTCTCTTCATCTTCTCTCCATCATTATTTTTTTTGTTGGTTTTCTCACAAAAAAATATTTTCTCACAAAAAATTTTTTAAAGGCAAGCAAGTTTTTGAATCAACAACGCCCGTTTTTAAATAAATTGTTGGATCAAAAACTTTGCTGTAAAAACAAATACTTTTGCTGTTGAATCAAAGACGGAGATTCAACAGCCGAAAGTTTTTGGTTTAACTACGGGTATTTTTTTCAGAGTACCAACTTTACAATAAAAAAAAAGTCAACGACTATGAGCCAATTTGAAAGATTAGAAAATTTCTAAAAAATATGTGGAAAGTTTAAGTTCTTCATTAAAAAAAAAACATAAGGATATTAATCTCTGCTTAACATCTGTTAACAAACACACACTTGCACACATTTCTAAATAAGTTATTTCTTTTGCCAATTCTGCCACCAAAAATATTTTACCACCAAAAAGTAATTCAACAGATATAAAAAAAAATTAAAAATGAAAATGTACATTAAATTCCCATTTACTTAATCAATAGAAGCGCACACACACCAAAAAACAAAAAAAAAAAAAACAAAAAAACAAAAACGTGAATGGAGTGAGTTGGGCATTTGGTGTATTTCGCAACACAAGTGCAAGGGGAAGAGCAAAAATACAGCACTTGCACAGCCAGAATGTTACGTGAGCTGGAATTTATACGCCATTCAAAATCTAGAACAAATAAAGGTATGCACATACATACATACATACATATATATATATATATATATATATATATTTATGTGTGTTTTAACGTTGTATTTATTGCCCGCGAGCACAAGAATATGCCATGAGCTGATTGCCTATGGCTCATGAGTCATGAAGCAGCTTAAAATCGTTTCAAAGTTGTTGTTTTCAAGCAATTATGGGCGGTGGAGCGTTGGTGCTGCTGCTGTAGTTTTTCTTGCTTTTTGGCGCACAAGTTTTGTTGTTTGTGGTTTGCTTCAACTTAAGGCGAAATTATTTACAGTTACATGTACACTAAAAATAAAATTTCGTAAAAAAACTACGAAAGACTTTCGTAGTCTAGAGTTTCGTAAAATGTACGAAAGTTTCGTATATATTACGAAAGAATTTTTCTCAACAAAATCTAATTTTACGAATCTTTCGTAAATATTAGGAAAGGGCTTTCGTAAACCATTTTCTAATATTTTTTTCGTATATATTACGAAATATTTCGTAAATATTACGAAACACTTTCGTAAATTTTCTTAAAATTGTTTTTACGAATAATTTCGTATATTGTACGAAAGTTTTCGTAACATTATCAAAGGATTAAAAGATTTACGAAATACATTCGTAATATATACGAAATAATTTCGTAATATTATCAAAGGATTAAAAGATTTACGAAATACTTTCGTAATATATACGAAATACTTTCGTACAACAATATTTTACCGTACAAGTTTTCTTTCATTGTGAAGTGTTGGGTCGGTGCAATAATATCAAAAATTATTTTAAGTAGTAAGTGCGTAATGAAATAATGTATAAAAAAATAATGCATTGTATATAAAAGACAATATTGATATATAAAATAAACTGTGATATTTTCCAACTTGATTCAACTTAAGGGTGAGTACATTAGTTGCATTTACTTTACTTTTTTCGGTCTTATCTATTTTCATAAATAAATACTTAATAAAATAATATAAAGAGATATTTCTACACTCAGAGAAAAACATTTTAAAAACATGTGAAAACGTGCTTAAAATGGACAAAAACGTATTTAAAAGTGATGTAGATACGTCCATTTTTATTTTAAAAATGTTCATTGTAAAACAAGAAAAAACATTTAAATTTAAAAGTGTTTATTTTAATTCAAGCCCTATGAGATTTCGAACCTAAAAGTTACGCTTTTATTCCCTTCATTTTAATTTTTAATTTAAAAATGATTCTATTTAATCCAAAATACATTTTTATTTCAAAACTTTCATTTTAAATTTACAAATTTTCATTTTTAAAATAAAAACGATCTGGTTTAAAACGTGCTGCTTGAATTTTAAGATTTTAAGTAGTTTCCCTTTAACTTTATCTTTATCTTTATCTTTATCTTTATCTTTATCTTTATCTTTATCTTTATCTTTATCTTTATCTTTATCTTTATCTTTATCTTTATCTTTATCTTTATCTTTATCTTTATCTTTATCTTTATCTTTATCTTTATCTTTATCTTTATCTTTATCTTTATCTTTATCTTTATCTTTATCTTTATCTTTATCTTTATCTTTATCTTTATCTTTATCTTTATCTTTATCTTTATCTTTATCTTTATCTTTATCTTTATCTTTATCTTTATCTTTATCTTTATCTTTATCTTTATCTTTATCTTTATCTTTATCTTTATCTTTATCTTTATCTTTATCTTTATCTTTATCTTTATCTTTATCTTTATCTTTATCTTTATCTTTATCTTTATCTTTATCTTTATCTTTATCTTTATCTTTATCTTTATCTTTATCTTTATCTTTATCTTTATCTTTATCTTTATCTTTATCTTTATCTTAGTCTTAATTTTTAATTTTTATTTTTATTTTTCTTTTTTTTCTTTTTCTTTTTCTTTTTCTTTTTCTTTTTCTTTTTCTTTTCTTTTTCTTTCTTTTTGACAGGGTTATCTATTTAAGTGGATCGGAACGACGTCCACATTTGCAAATTGCGATTCCCAAAGTTTCCTATGGTTGTCAGACGTATAAGCAATATGTACCTCTTATTTGATTAGGGCACAGCCAGACGATGCAAGAAATTAAGTAAGTGAAAAATTAAAATTTTTGTATTTGTTGCCTTTCTGAAAGTAATTTCTTGCATAGTCTGGCAGTGCCCTTAGTTATTAAAATTAATATAAATATAAATGTAAAATATTAAATTAATAAAGAACTTTTAATTAATTGAATAAATTTATTATAGTAGATATTTAAAACTAAAATGAAATTATCTAAACTTATTTCTTATGCATATATAAAACATTTTTCTCTTAGCATTATTTTATTGATATACATATTTCGAAAAAGTTTTCAAATTTCGTTGAAATATACATCATATATACATATATATATGTATGTAATAATTAGGGTTTTTTTAGCTTAAGCTAAAAAATAATTTGCTCAATTGTACAACAATTTGATAGCTCTAACAGCCTTCGTAGATTTACGAAAGCGGTTTCGTAATATTTACGAAATCTTTCGTTGCTCAAAAGTACGAAAGTACCTTGTAAATAGTACGAAAGCCTTCGTAAATACTACGAAAGTATTTTGTAAATAGTACGAAAGCCTTCGTAAATAAACGAAAGTATTTCGTAAATAGTACGAAATGGCTTTCGTACTATTTACGAAACCATTCGTTGCTCAATTTTACGAAAGTATTTCGTAATATGTACGAAAGATTTCGTAATATTTACGAAATATTATTTTGAGTGTACATATGTGCGACTTTGTGAAACTTAAAATAAATTAAATCCCAAAGCTTAGTTAAACTTATTTAATCCTTCATTCACTTATTTATTTAACTTGTTAATTGATAGTGTTTGCCAAAGTTTACCCAATTAGGGTTTACTGTTGGTATGTTTAGTATAGATAAGAAGAAAAAAAAAACATAACACGATTTTCAACTTTCAACAATTAAGTAGCATGCTTTTGAAGGCTAAATGCTGCATTCATTTTACTAAGTGATGTTTGCTCTTTGAAATCATTTATCACATCGCAAAAGGAATTGAATAAAGTATTAAAATTCTTGTGAACTCTCACGAAACTTTGTGGTCTGGGACTAAGCCATGGAATCTGCACTACTAATGCTCAATGTAAGACTTTAATTTAACGTGATAAATATTTAAGCGCAACATAAGCATGAAAGCATGTCTGCAACACAAACTTCGAGCCCCGTATGCATGGTAGATGGAGAAAATACGTAGAAAACCCTTTAGTTAAAGCAACAGCAGCTTCTACTCCTGTAGATTTGATGGTATGCATGTGCGATTATGCAAATGAGAAAATATGTAAGCATTTCATTTGCCCATAATGCTTTTATATGCATACCTACATACATACATTTAGGTAATCGGCATCAGCATATGCTAACTGCATACATGTGTATGTATGTAAATTAGACCGTATCGCAAAAAAAAAGTTGGCCGTACAAGTAGAAGCAAGTATTTCAATCGCTTTAGCAGAAACCGAAATAAAAGACATTCAATATACCGACAAATATATCTGTGACAATTTGCAATAATCCCTTAAGTCGAAAAATATGATTTCGAGATAAATTGGTTTTTATATTCGGAGGCGTTTTTTAACAAAATCATAAAAGTTGATTATAAACTATGGACGCAATGTCAGTGAGCCATCCACAATGTTAAGATAAAATTTTGTAAATAAAACAAAGTGCCATGAAGAAATTTGATTAAGTACATACATCTACTTTGGCTGTTACAGCAAATTTAATATACCTCTATTGTAAGTTAAGCCTAAATATTTTTATTTATATCTTTTGATTGGATTAAATTATAAGCATCGAGGTTTTACAGAAATATGTATAGAGTTTTAAAAGGAGAATAATGTGGTATATATAACTCAAAATCTTTCTAAGTCGACTTAAGGGGTTATTGCTTGTGACCACAGATATTTTTTCCGCTTCTTGTGATTTTTAGGTTCATACTATAAAGATTTTTCTGAGTAGACCCCTACTGAAATTAAATGGCGAATAATTTTTTGGAACATCTTAACTCTCTAGCGGCCTTAAGAATATTACTTTTAGAGTGTTAAAATGTTCTAGAAAATTATTCGCAATAAAATTTCAATAGAAGTCTACTCAGACGAAAACTTTGTAAAAAGAAGCTAAAAGACCACAGAAAGAGAAAAACATGTATGCATTCGTCGGAATGTTGAATATGCACCGAAAAATCAACTTACCCAGATTATAGTAAAAGTGGAAATGATTCGGCGTTCATGAAAGCAATGAAAATATATCTTTAGCGCCGAATCATTTATATTTTTCCATAATCTGAGAATTTTTTTTTGAGTGTGTCTTACTTATTTCGGGTTCTACTGAAGCGAACGAAATACTTATTTTGCAAAAGATTGATGATTTTTGACGGCGTTTAACATGCAAGCAAAAAAAGGTATATTAAGTTAGTATAAAATAAGTACTGGGTGGTAGTGACCGCACAGATGCACATAGGGTTAATACAATTATATAGTCGAAACTTCCCTCTCAGGACAATGAAATTGGATTAATGAGCTCCCGCATGAAAAATTCTCTTCAGTCTATAAATACCGAATATATGAAAAAATGTACTTTAGCGACATCCAGCGGCGTTAAAAATTATTAAAAAAAACTTTCTGAAAAAATTTTCCAAAAACACATCATATGGGGTAGCGCACGGTGAACTTTTTTTGTTTTGTTGGTCCATATATAATTCGAGACGGCCTAATGTACATATCCGCATGCCACCACTGCGTATACGTAATCAGTGCTGGTCAAGTGCGTGCATAGCTATGTATATGCACTTAAAATGCAGCAGCATGCATATCTAATGTAAGTAACCGGCTCGATAATTTGTCAATTTACTTGCGCAGATTGCATAAATTATATTCACTTTTTAATTTTTTAATTTTTTCCTTTTTTGCCTTTTGCTTTTGGTTGTCGCCGTGACATTTATTTCACATAAAATATGCGCACATGCATATCGGTTATCTTTCATATCGCACTTGCGGCATATTTTCACTTCTTATTGCAAATATGTACATATATGTATATATACATCTTTATATAATTTAACTTTCATCAGTAGTCATTGACTGCCATTCGCGTGCATGTCCGCAGCATCCGCATCCGCTTTGCAGTCTGCTCTCCTCTTCGCCTCTCTTCTCGCATGATGCTGCTCGTAAATATTTATACATTTGCGGTATAAATTATCAATAATTTATTTAACCACCTATCAATGCATAAGAAGGCAGCACTTGCAAATTTCCGTGAGGATACGAGTAATGCGGAAAAATTTCATATGCATTTATTTTTTTAAGCCTTTAATACAAGATGATGCGGCTGCAATTAACAGCGAAAACTTGCAATGAATTAAATACATATGTAGGTATATATATTATATCTGGAGCTCTAAATATATACATTAGGGTGGGGCGATTTGTACGGAGGGAAATTAATCGATACCACGCCATCGAAATTCGGATTCCTCTCATTTTTCTGAGTAGAAAACTCCTCCACGACATTTGTCTAAAATTAATTTTGATGTTCCGCAATTTGGTTTTTATGAACTAAGACGTAGACGTATGCTGTTTGGGACTTGTTTTTTTACTTTACTCAACTCTAAAAAAAACTCAAGGTTACTCATACACCATAGCGTACTATTGTAAGCAAAAAACCAATCTCAGAAGCATAAGTCTACGTTTTAGGGAATAACTCTTCAATTTTTGCAGCGAAAATTCTGAAATTTTGGATTTGGAGCATTTACTGTACACAAAGCGCTGTCGGCGAAAATCATCGGTATCGGATGACTATAACATAGAGAAACCATACCGCGATTTTGGGCCAATGAAAAAAGAGTGCATTCTAGTTTTGCTATACCGGAAGATAAATTAAAATTTTAAAATACTGTTCATATATTTTATTGCCGTATCTTTAAGAAATTTGCAAAAAAAAAGTTAAGATATATTGTCCACAAGAAGAGATAATCGCGAAAATATGCGATTTTGGGCATTCGGCCTCCATAACCGGAAATCAGGCTATATCTCGAAAACGGATCATCCGATTTTAATTCGGATTTCATATCTGGATTCAGCATAAAATTCTGCTTCAATTCGATGTGCATATTGGCCTGGATATTTTTTTGTCGATTTTTGCCCAATTTTTATTTTCAAAAATTCGTCTTGGTTCATAAAAACGAAATTCCGGAACATCAAAATTAATTTTAGACAAATGTCGTGGAGGAGTTTTCTACTCAGAAAAATGATAGGAATCCGAATTTCGATGGCGCGGCTTAGGTTACTAAATCGCCCCACCCTAATATACATACATAACTTACATACCGATTTGGTTTGCTTAAAATAAATTACACACTTAATTTTTTCTTACAACAAATTGGGTGTACCTACAATTGATGTACGGTACTGTATCCAGCTGGCAGCTGGAGGCCGACTTCAGGTGCCATTATGCTTTAGGTACAAAGGCGAATGGTTTTCAATCGGCGATTTATACCATATACAGAAAGTTAGTTGCATGGATAATTGGTGCGGTGAGAGGTGGCGTGGATACAAAATATGCATCTGCAGTGACAAAAAAGCAATGGAAACTGCGCGAACCACTTTAAAAATTATTCAAAAATGTAAGTTGAAGTTTGGCTTCGTAGCAAAATGGAATAAATTTCAACTTATATGGGCAGCCGGACATTGCGGTGTTAAAGGTAATGAACTGGCCGATGAATTGGCAAATTACGGATGAGAAGAACAACCAACTGGACCGCAGCCAATCACAGGATCAAGTATAGCGCGTACTGTGAAGTACATGCCCGACTACAGATTTATAAAAGGATCTGGAAAGGTTTCAGAGGAACCCTGATCCAATATCAAATCCTTTTCCCTACATCCTTATCCGTTCTAAAGGCTTCAAGTGCCATGATCAAATATGCCTAAGTGCTTGGAAACACATAGTTTTCGCGGCCTACAGGGACTGACTGCAAAGAAGAGGAATAGCGAAAAAAAGTAGAATTAGAGGAATTGGGAAATCAAACAACAACACCAACAATTGCAAAATAGTAGTAATAGCAGCAGTCTTAGTCCTAAGAGAATATATAGAAAAACTGTCGGGTTTCGACAGTAGGCGGTAGTATACTTTTATATGAAAGCAGAGCTCTCCCTGTCTTGTCTATGTATGTAGCTTGAAAAAGCAGAACGATAAAAATTGCATTTTCCGCTAGATGTCGCTATGCACATAATACGTTGAAAAGACGACGTGTATTGCCACAAAAAACTACAAAGCACAAATTTTGTTTACAAACGCACAAAATAAATCAAGAAAACAATCACAATCACACGCACAAAACAGCAACTGTGTCAGCTTAGCAACAATCACTAAAAAGCTTAGAATTGTCAACAAAATTGAAATGTATGAAATGTCAGCACAAATTACGCCAACAACCATACAAATAACGCTAATGCTGACAACTCTTTCAGTTTTTTTGCGTTTTTTTTTTTGTTTTGAAAGACAGACAAAGAAGACAAATTATGTATTTGCAGCAGCAAAAAGTCGAAACACCTGAGGCGTGAATTTCATTGTGATAATATTTCAAGCATGAAGCTGAAAGCTTTTTTATTTATGTAAGTATATAAACCATAGATGCTCATGCCTATGCCCTTGAATCACATTTGTTTTTGTTTTTCCCCCCAGACATAGGCACAGATACAAATTCGCCCTTTGAATATAAAAATAAAATTTTGTTCCCCTGCCATATGCCCTCAGGTATAAAAAATTTTAAATGAATGTGATTGAGTTTCATATGGGAAGGGCGAAGCTACGTTGGCGTCGCACTTTCCATATGAAATTGAAAATTACACTAACAAATTGAAAATAAAATTTTTTTGAAAAAATTGAATTCTTGAATTCAAAAGCGACGTAACTCAAAACCCAAATAAATATAAAATAAATGGGAGAAATGCAAGAAAACCTTTTTCTTTAAGCCTAGTACTGAGTTCACAGCCGTGAAATTTCGCCAGCAACATGCATTTATTTTGCCGTGAAATGTTTCAAGAAATTTTTTTTTGTCAAATGAGAATAAATGCCAAAACGAAAACTGAGCAAATGTAAAAAAAAAATTTGGGGCATCGCCTCAGAACCAACTTTCAAATTTTGGCCTATAAAAAAATTTTATACAAAATTTAAATTTCAATTTCAACAAATGTCACTTTTCACTTGAAAATAAATAGCATTGTATATTTTAATTGTCGTGAAAAAATGTTGCTGGCATGATGTTGCTAGCATGTTGCGCAACGTTTTCACGGCAGGAACTCAGTACAACTTTGGCGTGAAATATCTGTGAAATTTCACAAATATTTCAAAACCAGTTTTTTTGTATGGATTTTGACAGCAGTTTCACGTGAAACTCGAACTCAGTACTATGCTTTACAAACGAAGCTTTGAAGTAAAACCTTGGGTAAGGAAGAAGACTTTTGCTGAGATTAACATTTAGCAGTCCCTAAAGACGTTTTTCATGGATTCAAAAATTTTGAGTTGTGCAATTTTTTGATTTAGGGTGCGATTTGTAGGCAAACGAAAAAACTGAAAAAAATTTCTAGTTAATATTGAAAAATGAGTGGCAAAAGTGTATTTCAAATTATTTGAAGAAAAATAAAAGTAGATTTTCGTAAGAAGAATAGGAATTAGAGCTTTTTTGCTGAAATATTATTGCGAGTCGCAGTCTATGCTAATTAATTACACTGGATCACAAAATGAAGTTTGTTGTCCGTACTTTGGACGAGACTAACCTATCTATATGTAAAATCAGTCGCTGATTCCGAAAAACGGGTTCATTTTTAATTCTATGGGAAGGTTTTAGAGATATCGGCAATTTACCGTTATTTGGCACAAGGGTCCACTTAATCCTGTATATCTCTTTAACACAGTGAGATATCTTCCTAAGACACCAAACAAAAGAAAATTAAAATTCCTTTTCATGGCTCCTATAACATTTTTCTCTAACTCTTATATTTTCTGAAATATTGACGATTCAATTTGAATTTTTTCGATTTTTTACCAATTTTTGAAGAAAAAATTGACTTTGTCAGGCAATATCTTTAAAACCAATGTTTTAACCTTCGCTTTTACTCCTTTGCGTGAAGCTCAGTTCTATTACCAAAAAAAAATAAGCTATCAACGATGAAAATCCATTGTAAAATGGAAAAGTTATAGGCGATCAAGTAAATACAGCCAAGTCGCGCACTGCCTCTACACGGGTATATTCTATGCATATTCTACCAATACCTACACATCTGCAGTAGCAGCACATTGGCAGCGCAGTAGATACAAGCCCATTTACGGGCATAACATGCATAGAATATACCCGTGCGGGGGCATTGCGCGACTGGGCTGTATTTACTTGATCGCTAATAACTTTTCCATTTTACCATGGATTTTCTTCGTTGATAGCTTATATTTTTCCCAATAGAATGGAGCTTCACGTAAAGGAGTAAAAACGAAGGTGAAGACATTGGTTTTAAAGATATTACCTGACAAAGTCAAATTTTTCTTCAAAAAATCGTAAAAAATCGAAAAAATTCAAATTGAATCGTCAATATTTCAGAAACCATAAGAGTTAGAGAAAAATTTAATTTTATTTCGTTTGGTTTCACCCCAAGGAAGATGGCTCACTGCGTTAAAGAGTTATACAGGATTAAGTGGAGCCATTGGCCAAATAACGGTAAATTGCCGATATCTCAAAAACCGTCCCATAGAATTAAAAACGAACCCGATTTTCGGAATCAGCGACCGATTTTACATATAGATAGGTTAGTCGCGTTCGGAGTATTTTTTGGCTGTAGAGCAGTGTTATAGGTACGTATATAAATTAATAATTAAGGTAAGTTATATATATGACAGAAATAAAATATGACAAGTATCCACTCATAAGAAATGAAATTTTAAAATACTTGTCCATGTTCGGCAGCACATATATTTGCGAAAAAGCTTTAAGTTAATCAAAACAAACCAAAGAAACCTTTTATCACAAAAGCATTTGGAAGCAATTCTGCAATTATCCACCTCTGATTCGACAATAAATATTGACAATTTAATTTAATATATATGTAGATACATTTGTATAAATAAAATATGTAGTAAATATTGTACATATGTATGTTGTATGTATAATTTTTCAATGGTACAATAAAAATTTACTTGTAGTTTGTAACTTTTTTTAAATCTAACACAAATTTTTTCTGACTGCACTAATAAATTTTTGTAGATGTATTGGAGTTTCCCCATTCAATACGAGAGCGTTGAGCACCCTTGATATAAACGCATATAAAATTCAGCTACCTAATACAACTAGAGATATATTTTACATACATATGTATATTTATACAAAGACTTTTTGAACTGTAAATATAACTGAGTTAAAATGCGACTCTGTATGTATACACGTAAGCAAGCCATTTATGTTCATTATTAAATTTATGTTAATGTACTCCCAGCATTTTTTACTGTACCACAACGTAGATAAATAATTTCAAATTTATCAACCTTAAACAGTGTTAATGATGAGAGTTGAATTTTTTATACTTACACACATGCATAAATAAATACTTTTAAGAATGCGCCGCAAATCATACGAAAGTACGCATCTACTACATATGTATGTATGAACACCAAAAGGGTTGCATGTATTTTTAAATTTATTCAATGTGAATGTTTGTTTTCCCTTGAGTACTCGAATTTACATACAAATGTACTTATGTACATCACCAATATAATTATGCATAATATATGTATGTACGTAGGTATATGTACATCCAAATAACAGCTTCCAAAACATTACCATGGAGACCGTTAAACTGTTTGCGTATGAATGTACATATGTATGGATTTTTGTGGCTAAAAGCCCGTCTCCACATAACCTGATTCACCAGAGAAACATGTAGCAAAACATCTCGCTCAATAACCCGTCTCCACGTGGCTAATCGTGATTCAGTTTGACATTTCTCTTTCTTGTTCTTCTTAAATGTTTGTATGTTTGCTTATTTTTGCGTCTTTGTTTTGGTCTGTGTGAGATTTCGATAGATTTTCGATACAAAATTAGAGAAGACATCGATATCATCGAGGTTGGCAAGATGATTCAGAGTGAAACAGTGTTTCAATCTTCACTCGCTCTCAAAAATTTGTATGGAAATTGGCGAGTTTCGGCACTGGTTTCCGTGTCGAAACAAGATTGAGAGAGAAAATGCAGAAAAAAGAGCGAAACACGTTATGTGGAGATATGGTATAACATGCTTTTAGCGCTTTAATTTAACGTAAAAACGTGTGTGCGTATGTACAGACATATGTGTGCTTATTTGTTGATATGAGAAAAATTTTGTGAATTTGCTTTTTGGGAACTCTAATTAATTACGTTTCAATTTATGGCAGTTTGTTTTAATATGTATATATACATATGTACATATAGCCCGCAGTCATACATATTTGTATGCACATATGTGCATATCAATTAAATTACAAATATATGAAGATACGTGTGAGTTAAACATGCATATAAATTTATGTATGTACATTAGAGTGCGTTTAAAATTCAAATTAACGATATTTTACTGTATCGCCCCCTCAATCTGTAGAAACTTGGTCAAAGATATCACACATAAATTTTGGTGCCGAATGGTGGCGATTAAGGCGTGGTGCATTGAGCTCAAAATTCAGAAAACTCTATGAAGGGTGAAAAAATCAAAATATTTTTTTTTTTTAATTATATTATACCCAAAATTAATACTTCTATACCCAAGGATAACAAATATAAATTTTGGTTCTGATTGATGGCGGTTTAGTGGTGTTTTAAGGGGGTCGATGTTCAGATTGCCATAGAAGACTTACATTTTTAGTGTCGCATATGGTAATCCGAAATTTGACGCCCTTGAAACACCAGTAAACCGCCATCAATCGGGACCAAAATTTATATTTGTTATCATTGGGTATAGAAGTATTAATTTTGGGTATTACTCTGAGAAAACAAAAACGTTGTAAATCTAAAGACTTTCGCTGTTAAATCAACTACTTTCCGCAGTTGAAAAGTGCCCAACAACCTTCCGTTATTGTTTCAAAGGTGCGAGCGTTGTTGATTTAAGTCAACAACGGAGACTGTTGGAAAAAATTTTCACCTAAAAATAAATTTTTGTTTGCATTTTACTCTTCATCTTCTCTCCACCCGGGTCCCAACTGCAAAAATGTAGCCTCCGCTTGTTCTCCTCTTCTTCTCTCCTTCTTATCATTCACTGGTTGCTATCTTTATTTCTTATTTTGCTCTTTCTTCTTTATTTTATATTCTCCTCCGGATTCGAACCATGACATCAACCTGAAATTCTATCCAATCATCACATAGTGGAACATTCAATATTATATTGAATTATAGTAACCTATTTATACTTCCATTTCCTAAAAAGGAATCCATGAATTATTTGAATCATTGTAAAAACAAAATTTAAAAAATTTGTTCTCATAAGTTTTGTTTACAACGGAAACTGTTGGGTCAAATACTTTTGCCTTTAAATCAACAACGGGGAGAAAATTGTTGCTAAAAATAAACTTTTCTTTTGGATTTTTCTCTTCATCTTCTCTCCATCATTATTTTTTTTTTGTTGGTTTTCTCACAAAAAAGTATTTTCTCACAAAAAATTTTTTAAAGGCAAGCAAGTTTTTGAATCAACAACGCCCGTTTTTGAATAAATTGTTGGATCAAAAACTTTGCTGTAAAAACAAATACTTTTGCTGTTGAATCAAAGACGGAGATTCAACAGCCGAAAGTTGTTGGTTTAACTACGGGAATTTTTTTCAGAGTAGATAATTAAAAAATTTTTTTGATTTTTTGACCCTTAACCACGCCTTAACCGCCACCAATCGGGACCAAAATTTATGTGTGATATCTTTGACCATGTTACTACAGATTGAGGGGGCGATACAGTCTTTTTATGAACTTTTAAATTTTTCATACAAATTAAACGCACTCTAATGTACATATATGTCATTTAATGACTTTAAAGTGCTTTCAGAAAGTGAAAAAGTTAAATTTTCTCGTGTAGCCACCAAAAAAGTACTTTCTGAAAGTGTTTTCCGAAAATTCAGCAATTACTTTCTTACAAAAAACTTTCATCGTCTAGCTGCGAGAAAAATACTTTTCAGAAATACTTTTCACTTTCAATTGTTATATCTGAAAGTGTTTTACTTTCTGAAAGTTGCTAGCTGATACGAGTGTTGTCTAAATGATCGAACCGGCATGCAGAGCTGGAAAAAACCAAGTACCAGTACAATTACCATTACCAGTACTCAGTAATTGAAAAGCCCAATTACCAAGTATAATTATATTATACTGGTACTTGATACTCAGTACGTACATTTTTCAATTCTTTTGCAATTCTTTTCCAATTACTTTCAATTCTTTTTCAGTTGATTTTCAATTACTTTCAATTCTTTTTCAGTTGTTTTTCAATTCTTTAATTTTTTTTTATTTCATTGTAAATATAAGATAACAGTTTAATAACAATAAAATATTAAAACGAGTGCATACATTTGCAAATTTTTCGCATGCAACTCCTTTAACATGATGAGTTAGCTTTCATTAGTACAAAATTTTGAAAAAAAAATTTCAGTTAAGGAATTCCTCCTTGGATTATTTATAATGGTGGCTATGAAAACATTCGTTCAACTGAAGCTGATGAAGCCGAAGTTCGTATTGCCACGTCTAAGATTGTGGAATATTTTTTTAAACGTGGAAATTACATCTCAGGATCTCGTATAGTATATTCAAAAAAATTCAGCAATATTATTTGATGAAGTAAAGGACTGGCCAGAAAAGTTTTGTGGTTCACTTTGACTTGGATTTTTTTGAATTAGAAAAATTTGTTTGGTGTTTTGCTCGGACTGGGGTTTGAACCCGAGACCGCTGGCATAGCAGGCAAGCGCTCTACCCACTGCAACACAGCCATATTAAAAAAAAAACCCACCCTAATGTACGCACGTATATTTAATAAAGAGTTCTTATAAGAGAATGTTCCCCCTTTTAGTGGTTGTAACATTTAGTATACGATGTATCTTATGAAGAGGATAGAATAAAATACAATAGTTAAGATAAATTCACTGATTAAACTCCATGTAATTGAAAAGAATTGGTTGTAATTGGTGGTAATTGAAAGTAATTGGTGAAAGAATTGAAAAATTGGTACTTAATTACCAATTACCAGTATAAAGTAATTGTACTTGATACTTGAATTTTTTAATTATCAAGTAATGATACTTGGACCAAGTACAAGTACCAAGTATATTCAGTACTTCACAGCTCTGCCGGCATGTAAATATGTTTTCTTTATAAAAATATATATGTATGTGTAAGCAAAATACAATTATTAAAATAATTAATTATCACGTTATATTTTTCATATGAACACAAAAAACACAAAAGTCTCCACCATTCCACGCACAGCTGTTTGCTCTCACAGCTGTTTGAATTTAATTTGACAGCTGCCAGAAAGTACTCTCAAAAACTCATTTCCCTTTCACCGTGTGGACAAACGAAAAGTAATTCCTGAAAGTTTTCGAGAAGTGGAGGTAAAAAGTGCTTTCTGAAAGCACTTTCATTGCGTCGTGTGGATACTCATGAAAGTTCTTTCAATGATTTGACACTTTCGGAAAGCACTTTCATTGCATCGTCTGGCAGGAGCTTTAGGGAAGATAACAACTTTCATGACTATTCCCCATGACTATCGCATGGCGATGGCCGCTTTCGCATGAATGACTTTGTAAAAAAAGCGATGAAGCGAAAGCGTCGGGCTTTCATTCTAAGACGCGTGCTTTTTTCGTACGTGCCGTTCAACATACTTTAGGAGTACCTGCGGTATATCTAACAAAACAACAAGTACTCTGGCATGAATAAAAATTGGCATCCCTTACTAATATATGGGAATATATATAAATAAAATATATTTAATTATGTATATGTACATGTTTGCACGAATTTTGCGCATTTAAGCTAATTAAGATATAAACTAAACATCACGCCTTCAGCTTCTTGCATGTATTTCTACGCTCCCTTAGGCACATTTACTTAATTATACATAATATGTATGTATGTACAAATATTTTTATAGATTCGACAAGCCAATAAACTTGGAAATTCTGGGAATAAATATCTGTGGACATTTGAAAGAACAACCTAAGTCGACCTAAGTGTATTTTCAGCTTTTTTTTATCATAAAGATACATTTTAAAATACGCTTCTATCTGTCTAATCGGTGTTATGATATGATGATTTCGGGTTCAGCAGATATGATGACTCGAAAATCATCTTAAGTTCATATTTTTCACATATGCATTTGCCTAAGCCGCTTAACTTAAGATAAGATAGAAGTGATAAGAAAAATTGTTAAAAAATCACTTAATAATTCATGTAATTTCATGCTTGGTCGCCGGCGAGAAGTTTTTTGTTGTGATTACAGTTTGATACAATGGCACCCAACGTGTTAAAATGAGCTTATCACCAGCTGTAAGCAACAATGCCAATTTTTATACCTTTCATGAGAATGAAATGGTATTATAACTTTGTGCCGAAAATCAAATCTTGAAAGTACTAGAAGGAGGCGTGACAGACCCATCAATATATATACCGATATAATCAGAATCATGAGCTGAGCCGTTTAAGCCATGTCCGTCTGTCCGTCCGTCCGTCCGTCCGTCCGTCTGTGTGAACGCAAACTAGTCCCTCAGTTTTTGAGATATTTGATTGAAATTTGGAACACGGGTGAGTTTTGATGCTCAATCGATCATTTGTCGGAATTGGCCGAATCGGACCACTATAACATATAGCTCCCATACAACCGATTGTTCAGATATACACATTTGGGGGTACAACTTCTCCCTTCTTACAGCTAAGGACACGAAACTTTGGGGTATTTGTACCCATATTGACCCAAAGAAGGTTACCGAAAATTATCAAGATCGGACCACTATAACATATAGCTGCCATATAACCGATTGTTCAGATATACACATTTTGGTGTATAACTTCCCCATTTAAACAGCTAAGGACGTGAAATTTTGAAATATTTGTACACATGTTGGCCTAAACAAGGTTACCGAAAATTGTCGAGATCGGACCACTATAACATATGGCTGCCATACAACCGATTGTTCAGATATACACATTTTGGTATATAACTTCTCATTTTTAACAGATAATGACATGAAACTTTGAAATACTTGTACCCATATCGGCCCAAATAGAGCTACCGAAAATTGTCAAGATCGGACCACTATAACATATAGCTGCCATACAACCGATTGTTCAGATATACACATTTTGGTGTATAACTTCCCCATTTAAACAGCTAAGGACGTGAAATTTTGAAATATTTGTACACATGTTGGCCTAAACAAGGTTACCGAAAATTGTCGAGATCGGACCACTATAACATATGGCTGCCATACAACCGATTGTTCAGATATACACATTTTGGTATATAACTTCTCATTTTTAACAGATAATGACATGAAACTTTGAAATACTTGTACCCATATCGGCCCAAATAGAGCTACCGAAAATTGTCAAGATCGGACCACTATAACATATAGCTGCCATACAACCGATTGTTCAGATATACACATTTTGGTGTATAACTTCCCCATTTAAACAGCTAAGGACGTGAAATTTTGAAATATTTGTACACATGTTGGCCTAAACAAGGTTACCGAAAATTGTCGAGATCGGACCACTATAACATATGGCTGCCATACAACCGATTGTTCAGATATACACATTTTGGTATATAACTTCTCATTTTTAACAGATAATGACATGAAACTTTGAAATACTTGTACCCATATCGGCCCAAATAGAGCTACCGAAAATTGTCAAGATCGGACCACTATAACATATAGCTGCCATACAACCGATTGTTCAGATATACACATTTTGGTGTATAACTTCCCCATTTAAACAGCTAAGGACGTGAAATTTTGAAATATTTGTACACATGTTGGCCTAAGCAAGGTTACCGAAAATTGTCGAGATCGGACCACTATAACATATGGCTGCCATACAACCGATTGTTCAGATATACACATTTTGGTATATAACTTCTCATTTTTAACAGATAATGACATGAAACTTTGAAATACTTGTACCCATATCGGCCCAAATAGAGCTACCGAAAATTGTCAAGATCGGACCACTATAACATATAGCTGCCATACAACCGATTGTTCAGATATACACATTTTGGTGTATAACTTCCCCATTTAAACAGCTAAGGACGTGAAATTTTGAAATATTTGTACACATGTTGGCCTAAACAAGGTTACCGAAAATTGTCGAGATCGGACCACTATAACATATGGCTGCCATACAACCGATTGTTCAGATATACACATTTTGGTATATAACTTCTCATTTTTAACAGATAATGACATGAAACTTTGAAATACTTGTACCCATATCGGCCCAAATAGAGCTACCGAAAATTGTCAAGATCGGACCACTATAACATATAGCTGCCATACAACCGATTGTTCAGATATACACATTTTGGTGTATAACTTCCCCATTTAAACAGCTAGGGACATGAAATTTTGAAGTATTTGTACACATGTTGACCTAAACAAGGTTACCGAAAATTGTCAAGATCGGACCACTATAACATATAGCTCCAATACAACCGATTCTTCAGATATACACATTTTGTCGTATAACTCCTCCATTTAAATAGCCCAGACACCATTTTTATACTCAGCTGTACTAGTACACAGAGTATTATAATTTTGATTTCATAACGGTGGATTGTAACATAATGAAATAATCGAGATAGATATGGACTTATATATATCAAAATGATCAGGGTGAAAAGAGAAATCGATTGAGCCATGTCCGTCCGTCCGTCCGTCCGTCCGTCCGTCCGTCCGTCCGTCCGTCCGTCCGTCCGTCCGTCCGTCCGTACGCAGGATAACTCGCGTAAAAATTGAGATATTTTGATGAAATTTGAAATGCAAGTTGGTATCGAGACTGGGACGGTTGGTATTGAAAATGGGCGAAATCGGACCATGACCACGCCCACTTTTCCTATATAGAAAAAATCGGAAATTTGGTATCTCAGCCACTAATATAGCTAGAGTGATAAAATTTTACCCACGTATTGAGCTCGGGCCCTTATGAAGAAATTTGATGAAGTTTTGGAAAATGGGCGGTGCCACGCCCACTTATTAAGGGTCAAACATTGAAAGTTTTATATGTCATAACTCAGAAACCGTTGAAGATATATCGATGAAATTTGGTATGCGTAATTTGCTTACTTAGGCAAATGTTTTGGCGAAAAATTATCAAAATCGGTTGACGGCCACGCCCACTTTTATATATGGGAACTATAAAGGGGCCTAATAAAAACATTTTAAGCGATATCTCTGTCAAATATAAAGATCTATCACTAAAATTTTGTAGCAGGAGTCCAACTGTGGACATAAAACAAAAAGTACAAAAATTTTGGAAAATGGGCGGTGGCACGCCCACTTATTAAGGGGCAAATATTGAAAGTTTTATAAGCCATAAATCAGAAACCGTTAAAGATATATCGATGAAATTTGGTACTCGTGATATATTTACTTAGCCAAATGTGTGGACGAAAAATCACCAAAATCGGTTGACGACCACGCCCACCTTTATATATGGGTATTATAAAGTGACCTAATAAAATCATTTTTAGCGATATCTCAGTGAAATATAAAGATAATTCATTGAAATTTTGTGACATGGGTTCTACAATAGACCGGAAACAAAAAAATAAAAAAGTTTATAAAATGGGCGTGGCACCGCCTCTTTTTATACAAAGAAATCTACGAGCCTATTACTCGACAAATAACTGAGATATTATGACGAAACTTAGTTTATACACTTTTATAACATGTGTTAATAGCAACACAAAAATTTATTGAAATCGGTTTATGACCATGCCTACTTTTTAAGAAAGATATTTCTGGAACACTCTTTGGGAATTTGTAACGTGACATCTTTATAACTAGAAGTCATAAAGGAATGAAATTTTGCACAAAGAATAATATTCATATGCTTAGTTGGATGACTGATAAAAATTTAGAAAATGGGCGTGGCTACGCCCACTTTATGCAGCACTCGCTTTATATTAAGTGCACCGTGTTTCCATAAAACGCAAACAAACAATGAAAGCATACAGCTGAGTATCTAATGTTCGATTCCACTCGAACTTAGGCTTCCTTACTTGTTTCTAATAAATCGTTCCATAAATAACCCACAAAATTGAAATTATAAATTATACTAATTCAGGCTATGTACAACATACATAGGTAGCTTTTCATTTCCCCACTCATGAAAGGTATGAAGTCTTCGGTACGGCCGAAGACAGCCGCGCTCTTACTTGTTTTTTATTATTTTTAGAACTGCTTTAAACTTTTGAATAATTCCAAAGGAAAAGTGGTGTTGTCAATAGTTAGAACTAGATAGTCTCTATGCAACTCAGGCTGTCCACACAGAGTGTAACACATTAAAGGATGAGTTTTACGCATGATTATTTTTAACTTATGTAAAAATATGATAAACAGAAATTAGAATGACCCAAAGCATCAGAGATATTGCTATTATTGTTCTCAGAGCAAAAAATACGCTCTAGAAACTCTGCAGAGTGTATGCGGATGATCAGTTTTGTGACCCATACGAGTTTAAGTACATACATATGTATGTATGTATAACTGCGTTGTTCGCATACCTAGACCTAACTGACGTACTGTGTAAAAAAAGGTAACCTAATGTATGTCAGAATAGAGCTGAATTTATGCAGATGATAAAGATGAAAAATTAGGGCAAGATTCAACAAAAAAAATTAATTCATACATGCAACAATTCACTATGTGAGTGTGCTACAAATGAGATAACGTTTCTTTTGCATGTCTTGAACCACAAAAAAAAAATAAAAAACAAAAAAATGATAACACCAATTGTGCATGTACATAGATGATAAGAATAATATTTTTTTTTTTGCAAAGCTTCTCATGGCCACTCTACTTATGTATGTGTGTAAATAATATTGCTGAGCTCATATGTCCTCTAAGCCTAAACAAACTGACCGCAAGTATCATGTGTGTGTGTGGCAGCCAAGATACGATTATAATTTAATGCATGAACGTACATGGCATGTAGGCTTGTACGTCACTGATTCAGTTAAAGGAAACACATTTAAATGTGTTGCTTTTTATTTATGTATGTACACAGTAGGCCCATTTCCTTTGGGGAACATAACAACTTCCACGACTATGCCCCATGACTATCGCACGGCGATGGCCACCTTCGCATTTATGACTTGGTATAGTAAAAAAAGCAATGAAACGAAAATTGTTCCTAAACATCAGGCTTTCGTTCCAATCCGCTTTTTTCATGTTTTCGTTATGATGCTCTTGTTAAGTATTCAGTATGAATGGCAGCATTATTGTAGTGCTGAATATATAGCTGTCTGCCGTCTAAATTTGTTACATATGTACTTCATTCGTATGCATTTTTCTGTTTCGGTTCACTCTTCTTAACTCCTACTTTAGTCAGTGAAGAAATTATGTGTGCTCAAGTTGTACGTGACTGTTAACATACTTTAGGAGAAAGTGCTGCATACCTAACAAAAGTCAGTATACTGGCATGAATAAGAATCACAGCACCTTACAAATGGGCCTAGTGGGTAGATGGCACATGTACATATACATATACATATACATATACATATACATATACATATACATATACATATACATATACATATACATATACATATACATATACATATACATATACATATACATATACATATACATATACATATACATATACATATACATATACATATACATATACATATACATATACATATACATATACATATACATATACATATACATATACATATACATATACATATACATATATATATACATATACACAGATAGCCATTCAACCATGTTGTGTCAGTAAAATTAATTTCAGCATTACTCTGCACTTATCAACGCTAATATATCTTCCTCTGTGGGTAGCAAACATATATCAAGCACTCTTTCCTGTTAAATATTTGCTCATCAAAAGCAACAAGAACACAAAGTAAAAATCTGTCCCACGCATGCACGTGCGGGTGAATTTGGACACGCAAAAGTCTGGTCATACGGTTGGCTGATGAAGAGCCGAGAAAAGAAATTTGCATTCTTGATGACAGATGGAGATCTGGATAACATTTGTAAAAAAAAAGTGACTTATTTGATGCTTCCGCTATTTATAGAATTTTTGTGAACATTTAGGTTTTAAAATAAAAAAAGGTAGGTAGAAGAACACGCAAGTGTAAACACCTTCCACACGTTCTGCTTTTCGCCATTACAGCATGAAGGTAATAAACTTTATTTAATATTTCCTGGGAAGCGAATAAGTACTACTTAGTGACGTAAATACATATTTTTATGTCGTATAAAAAATATATCTGCAAGTATGTACATGTGTATTCTCTACCCACCTCATAAACTAACTTCTTGGCAGAGAAGTGGGACCATTTAAAAGCAATGGCATCGATTAGCGAACAAACTGAACATAAAAGTAATACAATAAGTCGGAATGAGCCATAAATTGTAGTAAATGCATACGAGTATACATACGTATACGTAGCAGTGGCGGCCCTAGCATAAATTGGCTGGGCAAGCCTATGTATGAAGCATTGCTAAATGTATATATAATATAAAAATATATATATATGACTTTTTTTGTTTTGGCACTACTAACTTTCGGTCAGCACATCAACAAGCCTGGCGCAATCGAAGGTAAATTCAAGTTACCCACCAGCAGAACTTGAATTATCTACAAAAGCAGAGCGGAAGTTATTAACTAATAGAATCATTTGGCAAAAATTCAACTGGATTTAGTGCTGACCCTAAACCTGTAGAAAAATCTCTGAATCTCACACAAACAGGGCCGAGAAGAGGGGGGGCAGCCAGGGCAAACGCCCTGGTGCCGGCAGGTTTTTGGGGGCCCAGAAAGGCAAAGCAGTATTGACAGTACTCGAATTAGGATTTCATAGATACATACATAGGTATTTTGTTGCTACAAAAAATTGTTTTAAAATTGAAGTGTTTAACTTAACCAAATCACCAAACTAAAATTATAAGCATCCAATCAAATATTTACCTTGTTTATACATGGGCAAATCCTAGTACAGTGAGTTGAAATTGAGGAAAATCCACTTTGATTTAGAGTTTCCAAAGTACCGCGATTGGTAAGGTGGTGAACCAAGCTTCTCAGAAATATTTACATTTTAAATGAAAAATGTTGGTAACCCTGTTTAAATTGATTTCAAAGATAAAAATAGTACCATTTTCTATCTACTATTATTTCCATGATTTTATAGTTAGATACTGCAGTTATTACCAGGAACAAGTGCAAGAAGGATTAAATAAACTGTACCTAAGATTTAATTACTGCTTAGCTGTAATACATGTAATTTCTTGCTGAAAATCTAAATTGGGAAATGAAACGTAAGTGACGCAAAAACCTAGAAAAGTTACCTTAATTTCAAAACCGATCTTTCAAATTAGCTCATATCTTGAAATTTCTTTAAAATTTACCTGTCAAACAAATCTGCATCATTTAAAACTTTATACTTAAGCCATTTTTTTAGTTATTGCCATTTAAAAAGTGAAACGTAAGTGACGCCAGGTAAAAATAGTGTTAATTTTTTTGACGATCGAGTAGCCACATAAAGGGAAAGCATAATGCTGGATACCGAACGTGAGAGGATCTTCAAGCCAAAAACACACAAAACTCCAACATAACACAGAAGCAGTATAAAGAATAAGCCCTCTCTCGGTTAAGAGGTGGCAAAAGTGGAATACGTATTATATTTGTGCTTGAAAAAAGGAAGAGCTAAAAAGATATACCTTTTCATACAATATTCAAAAATATAAGTGTTTGCATATGAAGATGCTGAATTTTTCAATATAAGTAACTTATTAAGGGATATTTGTTGGAAATTTTAACTGAAATACCATGTGGCTCAATGCAGGCCTAATAAAACCTCATTTCAGTACAAATCAGTACAAAATCCAAAAAATCAGTATTTCTTAAGGTTTTTAAAACCATCAGTACGGAGCACGAAAAATCAGTATTGTACTGATCGAATCAGTACGTCTGGCAACCCTAAAAGTAAGTAACGCCTTGATGAAACGTAAGTGACACTGATCATCTCCAATATGTTTATAAAAAGCTAAAGTAGGCGGAAAAAACATTTTTTGGGTCATCATAATAGCTCTGTTCAATAACAAAAAATTGTTACGAATTTTTCGTAAAAAATTACAGCTCTCCATATGAAAATAACAGTTTTTACGAAAAATTCGTAACAATTTTTTGTTATTGAACACAGGTATTTTCTTAAATGAATGTTATTTTTTTATTAGATTGAGTTTATTTTTTAGAGGGGCCCGTAAACGCCAACTGTCCCAGGGGCCCGGCTCGGCTCTCTGCGGGCCTGCACACAAAAGCTATTTTTTATTTATTTTTATTTACTTAGGCAAGCCGTGCTTTTCGGCTTGTATTAAGCATCCGCCACTGATATGTAGGTATATATATAAGTATATACGTATGTTTGTAAGCCTTTTTGTATGCTGTAAGTTAGTTGGCATACTTATTATACTCAGCTGTACTAGTACACAGAGTATTATAGTTTTGATTTCCTAACGGTGGATTGTAACAGAATGAAATAATCGAGATAGATATAGACTTATACATATCGAAATGATCAGGGTGAAAAGAGAAATCGATTGAGCCATGTCCGTCCGTCTGTCCGTCCGTCCGTCCGTCTGTCCGTCTGTCCGTCTGTGCGCACGATAACTCGCGCAAAAATTCAGATATTTTGATGAAATTTGAAATGTAAGTTGGTATCAAGACAGGAACGGATGGTATTGAAAATGGGCGAAATCGGACCATGACCACGCCCACCTCCCCTATATAGTAAAAATCGGAAATTTTGTATCTCAGTCACTAATAGAGCTAGAGTGATAAAATTTCACACACGTATTGAGCTCAGGCTCTTATGAAGAAATATGGTGAAATTTTGGAAAATGGGCGGTGCCACGCCCACTTATTAAGGGGCAAACATTGGAAGTTTTATGACTCATAACTCAGAAACCGTTGAAGATATATCGATGAAATTTGGTAGGCGTGATACACTTACATAGGCAAATGTTTGGACGAAAAATTGCCAAAATCGGTTGATGACCACGCCCACTTTTATATATGGGAACTATAAAGGGGCCTAATAAAAACATTTTAAGCGATATCTTTGTCAACTATAAAGATAATTCATTGAAATTTTGTGGCATGAGTTTTACAGTAGATCGGAAACAAAAAATAGAAAAATTTCGGAAAATGGGCGTGGCACCGCCTCTTTTCAGACAAAGGAATCAACGAGATTTCGGAGCCCATAACTCGAGAAATAATTGAGATATTATGACGAAACTTGGTTTATACACTTTTATAACTTGTGTTAATAGACATGCAAAAATTTATTCAAATCGGTTTGTGACCACGCCTACTTTTTAACAAAGATATTTCTGGAATACCCTTTGGGAATTTGTAACGTGACATCTTTGTAACTAGAAGTCATAAAGGAATGAAATTTTGAGCAAAGAATAATATTCATATGCTTAGTTGGATGACTGATAAAAATGTTGAAAATAGGCGTGGTTACGCCCACTTTATGCAGCACTCGCTTTATATAAAATACAGCGTGTTTCTATCAGACGCAAACAAACAATGAAAGCATACAGCTGAGTATCTAATGTTCGATTCCACCCGAACTTAGGCTTCCTTACTTGTTTTTTTTTTGTTTTATTGATATGCTTGCTGCTGAAATAAATGGCGCTTTAGTTTTGCTGCTAAATGGTATTAACGGCTTACATAGAATTTATCTGTAGGTATTATGCGTATTGGTTACATATGTATGTAAGTATGTACATAAATGTGTAATTAAAAATGCCTATGTATATACATGTATATATATATACATATGTATATATATATGTACATATCTGCGTGTGTGTAGGTATTCGCAGCTTTGGTATTCTCATACAAATAAAATTAATTGCAACATTAAAGTAAAGGTCGTCAGGTGGTCGGCGTCGTCGTTGTCGTCGTGGTTAAACTTTTGCTCACGTGTTATTACAATTATTTATTTATGCCAATTGTAACTTTCGATTTTTTCTCCCCTTTCTTGTTTTTTGTTTTGTTTTTGGAAGCATTAAGAAAGTATCGTATTTACTTTATTAGGCACTAAGTTACTTCCTTTGCCTTTTCTTTTATTCTGCAAAAAAAGTGTATTTGGTAGAAGTATATACTAGCAAAGATATAAAGAAAAAATATTTTTATTTGGTAGTGCTTATCTTCGCTTGTTTAACGCTCCATGTAGGCTTGTTTTATTATACGCACAGCAGTAGCCATGGGTAATGGCGCAATTTTTTTGGCGCTGATACAATAACGCCAGCGCCAACCGTGGCGCCAACTCACGGTACTGGCGCAATAACACCTTTAGCGCAATTGTCATCGAATAATCGATAAATAACATTTTTTCGCTTGTTACTGTTTACCATCCCCGTTTTATTTCTTTTGGCGCAATTCTGCTTACATATACGAGGGCACAATTAATTTTAATTTTCATAATCATTTGGAAAAATATTCCGTATATATGTGAAAATATGTTGGAAATTAGAGTCACTTAGATCACTATCAAGCACACATAATTGTGACGTTGTCATACGTATACATATACTATGATGCTGTTATTGGCGTTGTGGTTGCGCCATTTTACACTAGCGCTATATTGGAGCTGGTGTTAGCGCACGAAATTGAGTCAGTGTTATATTGCAATAGCGCATCATTGAGTTGGCGCTACATTGAGTTGGCGCTACATTGAGTTGGCGCTATATTGAGTTGGCGCATTTCCCAAATCGGAGTTAGCGCAATAACACCAGGCTTGGTGTTAGCGCAATTGCGCCGCGCAGCGCAGTGTTACCCATGCCTACACAGCAGAGAAAATCTCGGTTGAATAAAAAATAAATATATGGAAAACAACAATAAAAATCAAGCTAGTTGAGTTGTCTACCTGAACAGCAGTCTTGCAAGATAAAAAATAAAGCTATTCAATAGCACTTGAAAGCGCATAATTAAATACTCATTTAACATTTGTTTTTTTTTTTTTATTATGGCCGCTGTGGTGCAGTGGGTAGAGTGCTCCCCTGCTATGCCAGAGGTCTCGGGTTCAAACCACGGTCCGAGCAAAACACCAAAACAATTTTTCTAATTAGTAAAAATCCAATTATTGGGTTTTTTTTAAGAGCAGCGGTCACCTCTCGGCAGTGGGCGGCATACCCTCCGAGTATATTTCTGGCATGAAAAAACTTCTCACAAAAAAAATGCATTCGCCGTTCGGAGCCGGCATAAAACTGTAGGTCCACCAAATTGGTAAGAAAACAAAAGGAGCACACCTCGAATTAGCAGAGAAGCTCGGCCATAATACTCGTCAGAGTTATAATAGCGCCAATGTATTATATTATTATATTATATGAAAATATAAGTTTTTATTTACATATTTTATGCAAAATTTGTTAAACTACTTTTTTATTTTTCTCGTTCACAACATTTAATTTTAATAGCTGACAGCAGGGTTGCAATTTAGCAAGCAAGTAGTTGTTTAGCAAGTTGGAGCGTTTTTTAAAGGTCGTTAGTAAAAGAAAATCACTAATATATGCACTTGTTTATACATAAAAAAAAATCACTTTCCATTTTTATTTTTCTAAACCTTTTTCTTCATATTTTTTAATAAATAATTTTCAATGACATGTCGAGTTAGTTGAAGAAGGTCAAAAGTTGCCTTTTTTTATAACAACGAGCGCAAACCGAAATAAATAATTGCTAAGCGATTTTGCCTACATCAAATGTTGAAGTTCGTGTGTTCATTAGACCGTATCGCAAAAAATAAAGTTCGCCGTACACCCCCCCCATATGATGTCTTTTTGGAAAACATTTCCGGAAAATTTTTTAATTTTTTTTTGGACGCCGCTAGATGTCGCTAAAATTTATTTTTCTCATATCTTCGGTATTTATAGTCCGATTTCTAAGTTTAATACAGAAATGTTTGTGGCTTGAAAGGGCCGCTTATACTGTAGAATATTATTAACCCCATGTGCGCCATTGGGGTCACTACCACCCAGTACTTAGTTTATACCACCCTAAAGTACCTTTTTTACGTCTGCATGTTAAACGTAGTCAAAAATCATTAATCTTCTGCAAAAGAAGTATTTCGATCGCTTCAGCAGAACCCGAAATAAAACACGTTCAACATCCCGAGGAATATAGGTTTGTCGGTTCCTTTGGTCTTTTAGGTTAATTTTACAGAAAAATTTTCCGAGGAGACCCATAGTAAAATTTTATGCCAAATAATTTTCTAGAACATTTTAACCCTCTAGCGACCTTCAAAATACTATTTTTCCTGATTTTCTAAAAAAGGGGGTCAAAATAACCCTTTATTGGCCGTTATAGAGGGTTAAAATGTTCTAGAAAATTATTCGCCATAAAATTTCAGTAGGGGTCTCCTCAGAAGAAATTTTTGTAAAATGAACCTAAAAGACCAAAGGAAGCGAAAAACTTATATTCCACGGAATGTTGAACGTCTTTTATTTCGGGTTCTACTGAAGCGATGGAAATACTTCTTTTGCAAAAGATTAATGATTTTAGACTACGTTTAACATGCAGGCATAAAAACTTGCATTAGTTTGGTATAAAATAAATACTGGGTGGTATTGACCCCAATGACGCACATTGGGTTAATAATATTCCATAGTATAAGGCGTCCTTTCAAGCCAAAGACATTGGTGTATTAAACTCTGAGATTGGACTATAAATACCGAAGATATGAGAAAAATAAATTTTAGCGACATCTAGCGGCGTCCAAAAAAAAAAATAAAAAACTTTTCCGGAAATGTTTTCCAAAAAGACATCATATGCGGGGGCGTACGGCGCACTTTATTTTTGCTTCCCTATAACGCGAGACGGCCTAGTGTTCATGCCAACAATTACTTCTGCTTTTTTTTCGGGAAAACTCTTGGCAATATTGCTTAGAACTTTATGCATATGTACAATGTACATATTTATATGGTATTTATAACCAATACTTATGTTTATAGTTGGTTATTGGACTCATGGTCGCGTGGCACTCAAACGCACTTCTGCGTTCATAATAACATTAAATATAGGTTTTAGAATAATTTATATAACACATGAATAACACAAAAGTACTTACATACAGTGAAAAAAAAAATATTTTCTAACCTTTTTTCACACAATTATTTCTCCAACACTCCAAAAGTCATTTAATTAATACTTAAGTTTTTTTCATCCATTAGTTACAATAAAATCCCACCCCCACATAGTTTTTTTTTATTAGTGTGAGCGCCAATTCAGCGCATATTTATAGTTAATATTGATTGTTGATAAATAATTAATTTTTATGTCAAGTGGAAGCCTTTGAACAAGGTTAGGTGCATAAGTAGAAAGGTGAGACAAAAGCAATCGAGAATAGTTTATGACGGGCATTACATATATATCTATGAAAAGGCATACATTTATCCATATACATATGTATGTAGGTATGTATGTAATAAAATGTGAAAGTTTGATATCGTTATATTCTCAGATATGTACAAACATATATATGCATGTTTGCTCTTTCATACAATAACTTCATAAACTTAAAACGCGTATGTGTATGCTTTGGCTCGGTTTAGATGTTATTAAAAAGGAAAAAAAAAATTAAAGCTTGAATAACGGGTATTCATGAACATTGATGTGTAAACTGTTTCGAAATCGGATATTTATTCCCTTTTCCTTATTCCTTTTTTCCTGGTTTTCTATGGATTAAAAGGCGACTATCGTTTTTGTAATTTTTTGTTGTCATTGTGACTGCTACTATTTTGTTGTTTTTGTTTGTTTTGTTTTTGTTGTTTTTTGGTTTTTGGTTTTTGACCTTTGATTTTTTATGTTGTTTTGTTTTGTATTGCTCAGAAACATGCAAGATCATCCGAGTCCACGTTTGACCCATATCTGGAGACCCGGCCTGGGGGTCACAATGAAAAGAGCTTCATATCGAAGTCCTCCTCAAAAACTTTCATTTGATACCAATATTGCTCAGTAACATTCAAGGATCACCCGGGTGCTCCTTTTGACCCATATGTGGAGACCCGGCCTAGGGGTCACAATGAAAAGAGCTTCATATCGAAGTCCTGCTCAAAACTTTTCATTTGATACCAATATTGCTCAGAAAATTAGATAGGTAGATGTGGGTATGCGTATCCATACATTTGCATGCATGTTCAAACAGGTTGGTCCTTTTTATTTTGCCTATTTGTCGCATTGTTGCAGAAAACAACAACAACAACAACTTCACTTCGCTTCGTTGCTGTTGTTGTTGATATTTGCATTTGCACGGCTATGCATGCAAGCATTTGTAAGTACATGTCTATCTACCTACCTACCACTGACAATGCCAAGCGATTCACACGGACGCAGCAGTGCACTAACACAAAGGTCATTTACGTTTACGCGTAAACTTTATCTGTTTTTCGAAATCACTCGTAGCTACAGCAAAGATGTTTACACATCAAAAATATTGTCACTTACGACTTAACACTATTCTGTCCAACTTGTTTATGTATTATGTACGTGTCTATCCATTTTATTGTCTCATGTGTGTTTTGGAATGCATGGCATGGGACATGGCATTGCCATAAGTTATGAAATGGAAAATGTTAAACAGCACTTAAATTATTATTATTGTAGCTAGTAGTAGCTACATATGTAGGTACAGGTGAACGCAATAGATATACATATATGTATATATGTATATGTAGGAGATAGAGGAAATGAAGTTGCAGCAAGCATCGTAAAAATAGTTACGCATATAGGTACGTAGTATATTTAACTATTCGTATGTAGTATAGCAGTTAAGTTTGTTTACTCATATGATATATGCTGGTAGTGGATAAAAGATACACATACATATATTACGGAGATTATACAGACTGTATATGAAACTTATATGGCTATTCTGGCAACTGTCTGTCCTAAGACAACTATCTTTCGAAAGGAAAAAAATGGCCAAATTTGTGAAATATTTTATTTTTTGTTATGATTTTGCAAGTTTTCTAAGCAGTTTAGTAATTCAAGAGATAGAACTATAAATTTAACTAAGTATTCGTGTAGCAGCTTGTGCAGTCAATGACTTGGAAAAGGGACTTATTTATGTAAGTTTGTTAGTCATTTTATATTTCTTTTGAACTTTTAAAATCACTGCGCTATAAAAAGCGTAATGAGCTTTGCATACTCATTAAGAAAGTTTCCATTTTGAGCTGGAAATGTTAGCCTGAGTTTAGGCATCCATACATAGCACATCTTCATTGCTCTAGGGCCAAATTGCTTACTACTAAGAATGGCAAAGCAGCACATACTTAAAACAAATGTTACTCATACGCAACGTACAACCAAAGAAATATAAAGTAAAATAAAGAAAGATCTGCTTTTGATTCCGTAAAAAAATATTACTCAAAAATGAAATGGAAAAGTAATTTTCGCAAAACTTTATAGTCTGTGGCCAAATTTCATTTTCACAAAAATATAAAATAAATAAATAAACAAGGAACCCTTTTTTATTTTGCCTACAATCTTTTTGCAAATTTATTTCACCTTAAGCTACAATAAATATGTACTTATGTAGGTATGCGCTAAAAGCAACAAAAAGGTCAAAATTTATTTAAAACAAAAAAAAGAAACGTTTAACATATATTTAAGTTAACAAGCGAAAATATTCCAGTAGAAATAGAAAGTGTTGCAGACGAAGTTTCAAAGTAAAAGGTTTACCAAGCATGCCTTCTAAAGTTTAGTCAATTGGAATCTAAAGAGTTAACTTAAATACTAAAGCAATGATAAATAACGATAACTTTGGCAAGCAAGTTTCGGTAAACTAAAAACGATTTGTAAAACTAAAATTTTATTTTTATTTTTTTTTTTCAGCAAATCTGTTAGTCATATTTTCAATACATTTAAAGGCATACAATTGAATATCTTAAGGCGCTTGTCGACTTTTGACTTCATTATTATTATTATTAAATTAACGATTTTTGGCGGCCCACAAAATGCTGGCTTTAAAAACGTAAATTAGGTTGGTAGCAATTGAGATATGTGTCGTTAGTAAACCAATGGTGCACTAAGGGTTAATGAGTTTCGGTAAGAAAAATTTTCTGCTCGAGTTAATAAAAACACCGCTTTATCAAACTTTAATATCTGACTATAAATGCCGAAGATATGAAAAAATGTAATTGGGCGACATCTATGTATGTATGTATGTATGTATGTATGTATGTATATATGTATGTATGTATGTGGTAGTCCTAAAAACTTTTTCTTTAGGAAATGTCTTCCAAAAATACATTTAATAACGTACTTTTTTTTTTTAAATTTCGGAGTTTTGTTTCGTAAGTACCCCAATCGTGCACTAAGGGGTAATAAGAAAAATTCTCTTCTCTATACAGAAGCGCTGATTTGTCAAGCATTGAAAGCCATAAGCGACACTCCACAAATACCGAAAATATGTATTACATATTATCAAAATAAGTAGTTCACTTTCAAAAGTGGCTATGTGAATTTTTGATATTAAGCCGCAAATTAGATAAAACAGAAACATCCATGCTTAAAATTTTTTTTCTAGTTTCTAAAAAAAAATAGAATATAACCTGAGCCTGTGCTCGCTAAATAAATAGAGAATTTTTAATTTGCACATATAAAGTCATAGAGACTTTTGAGTGTATTCGTATTTAATGTTATTTTTTCAGAATACGAAAGGTTTTTTGCAATAAATACTTAATGCACGTTATACACCTTTAAATACTGGTACACAATCCATCCAAAGCTCAATATCGCATAGCTACTTTTGAAAGTGGACTACTCAAATGATGTGGGCAGCATCTGAGGTGAAACAAAAAAAAACATTTTTTTTTTTCCAGAAATTACTCTCAAAAAAACCTTATATGAAGGGGATTATAGGGTATTTTTTTGTTGCGGTCTAGTTTTTGTTTAGACTTCGGTACTTTTTTTTCCAATTCCTACTAATTTTCCTATACAAACATTTTCCAAATTTAGCAAGAAATTTACCATACCAAAAAAGAAAAAAATACCAACCGACTATTTTTGGCAAATGACATCTAATTTATTCCCTTGTGTTTTAAATGTAGTTCAGCGAATGTGGCTGATATGGTTTGGACTGGTGTAGACAAAGACAAAGTCAAAAAGCGAAATACTCAAATACAAATAAATAATACAAAAAAGTTATATTTTAATGGGAAATACCTTTTTGTGTCTAATAATATAATAATAATACAATGGCGCTTTTTTATAACTCTGACGAGTTTTATGGCCGAGCTTCTCTCCTAATTGGAGTTGTGCTCCTTTTTGTTTTTCCTACTAATTGGGTGGACCTACAGTTTTATGCCGGCTCCGAACGGCGAATTCATTTATTGTGATGTTATGTTCAGACACAACCTTAATTGAACATTAAGAGCCTTCATTCAATTTTCAAGCCCAATGATTCTCAATTTACCATACAAAAATTGACCAAGTTAATGCTTCATTAGAAATTAATGAGTTGTTAATGAAGAACAATTCTGTATGCAACCCTGTTAAAAGGTTTGTTTCATAAGTACAATGAAATGTCATGAAAAGAGAAATGTGATTAGCGTCAGTGTCCACTAAACAGGTTGGTTCGCCAGATCAGCTGCATTCTTGTTCTTCTTCATCACCTATCAAATTTGTTTTTATTTCTGCTTATTTTATACATGCATTCGTGTTTACGATTGGTAAAAATTGTGAGATGAATGTCAAATTATTTCGTCCTCCTTGCAATTTTGACATTTAGGTCACGAGAGTTTGATATTCAGCTCACGGCGTGTATGTGTGTATATATCTTGAGCCGACCTGTTAAATGGGCCAAGTAAATTAAGTATGTCTGAACACCAAATCTAAAGATGTTCAATCAACCCCAATTGACTTAATTAATTTTTATGTCTGAACATGATATGAGAAGCGTTTTCATGGCAGAGATACACTCGGAGGGTATGCCGCCCACTGCCGAGAGGTGACCGCTGCTCTTAAAAAACCCAATAATTGGATTTTTACTAATTAGAAAAATTTTTTGGTGTTTGCTCGGACTGGGGTTTGAACCCGAGACCTCTGGCATAGCAGGCGAGCACTCTACCCACTACACCACAGCGACCTACATTTAAATAAAGCGTAAAGCCTTAAATATTTGTACATACATATGCATGTAAGTAAATGTGCACCTTACTTGGGTGTATGAACCCAAAAGAATTTATTTTTAAATTTTATTTATATTTACAAGCCATTTAGAGAGGAAGAGCGAAAATAAAAAAAAAACATAATTCCAAAAATTATAAAAATAGGCTGATAAAAAAGAAATTTTGCGTTGGCTAATTTAAATATTAGAGCGTAATTAATGTACATACTCGTAATTACTTTATTGCCGCAAGCAACATACGTATTTTAGAAATAACAACATTCTTAATAATTAGCTTAATGCGCGTGGAATGGGTCAATATTGCTAGCGGAATATTGCTGAATTTGTTGGAAATGAAGGCGTTGAGGATGGAAAAATGCATAAAAAATTTTGGTGTTCCAGAAAATTATTCGCCATAAAATTTCACTAGGGGTCTCCTCAGACAAAATCTGTGCACAAAGAGCCTAAAAGACCACAGGAAATAATAATCACGACACGGAAATTACTTTATTCTTTCAATAGACATTTTAGAAAGTTTTTGAAATAAACCAGTTCTCGCTATCTCTGAAAAAAAATGAGATTATTCTGCGTTTTAAAAGTTACATACTCTTGCTAATGTTACTTCTAAATAATAAGAAAATCATTATAATCTATATATAAAAATTATAGGAGGTTTTTTTGTGAGAAAACTGCTCAAAAACTACTTAACGGATTTTTGCCAAATTTTTATAGCTTATTCTATAGGATAAGTCCTCTCGACATAGGCTATATTTTCTCGCTATCGTCGATATATTTGCAAAATCCGTATTTATGGTCCGTAAAGAAAAGTAAAGGTAAAGATAAAGGTAAGGGAAAGGTAGAGGGAAGGACTCATTGTAACATAAGAACATTTTTTGTCGCTGCGAAGCGAGACGGACAATTACTAGTATTTATTAAGAAAGTTTTTACGATTAACAAATTGTGTATGACTTCTTGGTGAAAGCAACAGAGATTCATTTGTGTCAAAGTTAGGGATATTTTATATTCAGTTATTTTTCACTACAAGAGGTAACTTTAAAGTACCTCTACATATATTAATATGAATTCCAGCGGGTGTTTTATAACGTCTGCAGCAATCAAAAATGAATTAAAGAAAGTTTTGGTTTGGCATTTCCTAGCATATTTGCTATTTATTTAACCAAAAAAGGCTTTACTTTCTATGAATAGCCGTTTACTCTAGCAGAAATCTAATTCATTGATTGATTATACGTTTCCACTATCGTATATATCAAATGTTTCCAATGAACTCAAATCTAACAACAACAAATTTGCGCATATATACATATACATACACATAAATGTTTGTACATGCAAGCAAACAAGCTGAAAGCAAGCTAAATTTAGAATGCTAAGCTTTTATTTATAAAACTCTCGCCACCAACGCCAAGCCACGCCACGCCATCATTTACTAGATTATTTCAATTATCCTTAATGCTGCTACTCACTCGTAGAAAAGCGGAGTAAATGTGAAAAATTACAATTATTATTATGGAAATAACTATAGAAAATTTCTTTTATGCTGCAACAGCTTTTTTCAGGCTTTTATGTAATTAAGCTAACGAGATAACAAAGTTGTAGAATGGTTGGAATTTTGGGTGGCGGTTTCGTTATTCTTGTTGCATTGCTGTTCATAGCAGCGCTAAAAATAGCCTTAGCAACTACATTTGCGAAAACTTGGTTGAAGCAAAGAAAATATAAAATTTATTTATGTTTAACTTATGGCAATTGGGAATTATGTGGAAAGAAAAATCAAAATCCTCCGTAACTGCGCTGCTTTTGTATCAGTTTAAATGTATCCATCTTATAGTGCACACCTACTTAGTTAATATGTATGTAGAGCAAACAAAATTCATCTTCTTAAAATCTCACACATTAGATAAAAACTTAACAACTTTGTAAAGCTAAACATAAAACAAATTATCGCCTATTTTAGTGTCATACAGCTTTGCTTTTTTTATTGCTGTATCTCTAATATCATTCAACTGTGTACATTATATGCTTGTACCATCTCCAACGCTTATCTCGATGCGTGTATATATATAAAATTTGTGCAACTTTATAATTAACTATCGACAGCTTATGCTAAGGGAGATACGCGCAAACAGGATGAAAAAATAAATAAAGTTGAAAAGAAAAGTAAAAATAAAAAGAAAAAAAAGTAAAAGTAAACGAAGAAGAAGAAGAAGCAGAAGCAGAAGCAGAAGAAGAAGCAGAAGACCGACGTGTTAATGAAATTAAAATCTTAGGCGTTTTATTTTATGCTGACAAAGTGGAATGAAAATGTTTTCTTAGTGCAAATAAAAAGCAAATAAAAGCGAAATTCTTCATTCAATATTTGTAATAAAAATGTTGTTAAATTGAAGCTGATCTCAGTGGTGTAATGTAATTGAGGTAATTTTACTGGAATATTTATGTAAAGAGATTGAAATTAGAAATGGAATGCATACTTATTTGGTTGAGCTACACTTGTGGCGTGATTCGTTTACGATCGGAAATTTACTACAAAGAATCGATGAATGAGCTATTCGATTTAAAGAATAATAATATCAATATATACATATCTGTACCGTTTTAGCATAACATCTTAAATGTAAAAATCGCATTTCGATATATTGACGACTTTGTGTAAAATGCGGAGATGAGGAGACATTTTTTTAATCCAATAAGAAGAATCACTATTTTCAAAAAACAAATAATTTAGAATAAGCAGAAAAAATCCAAATAACACATCTAGCGATGGCAGAAGTGATAACTATTTCGAAAAAAAACCAATTCTTCTTTCAGTAGACTTATTTCCGGATGCACACCTGTATGATGATGAAGAATTGGATTTCTTCGAAATATCTATCACTTTTACCATTACTGGTTGAATTACTTGGATTTTTCCGCTTATCCCAAATTATAGAAAAAATGAAGCTATACATACACAAAAAAAAAAAAAAAATAACACAGGTCAACAAAAAAGATAATATTTTAGAAGCTAGAAAAAAATTTTAAGCACGGATGTAACTACCAGAGTAGGGCAAAATTTATTCCATTAACGAATAATAGATGAATAAATTTTTTTATCTTTATTTGAATAATAAATAATAAATAATTAATTAAACCAAATTATTCGAATAATAGATAATTTTCATTTACATATCGTCGTACCATACGAAAACTAACATATTTAAAATTTCTGGCGAAAGCTATCAATAAAAAAATTCTGTACGAAAAGTAGAACATTTGACTTTTGGCCGACGAAAAGTAATAAAATCGACTTTTGGCTGACGAAAAGTATCAGTAATTATATACTGTTTTTACATTAAAATTGTTGTTGTTTAAACGAAATTGATAGTTTTCGTCAGCCAAAAGTGGATTTTATTACTTTTCGTCAGCCAAAACTAGGTTTTATTACTTTTCGTCGGCCACAAAAAATCTGATGTTAGTTTTCGTATGGTACGACGATATGTAAAAACCAACAAACATACGAAGAATTTTTTTTTTACTATTACTCAGTTGTTTTTTTTTTTGTTGTGACCTGAGTTTTTATACATATATTATTTGAAATAACGAATGAACCTCAGAATAATTATTCCTAGGGAATTTATCTGAATAAAATTTGAGAAATAAATTTTTAAGCGAATAATTATCTAAATAAAAATTTATTAGAATAATGCCCAAGTCTGGTAACTACAGCTGTTTCACCTTCGATCCCTCTAAGACTCATCAGGTTACTTTTGCTTCTGCCAAGACTCGAACTTGCGCCCTTTGCAGTACAATAACTACATATTTTGGTGCAGTCCCGCTTGTAATTGCATTTGGTAGTATTCGATACACTGATAAAAAAAATTTTAGAAACTTTTTTTTTAATCCTGTGTGTAGTTTTTGAGATATCAGCCCTTAAAAGGTTAAGGCATATTTGGCCCCATAACTTTTTTGCTGCTCATTCTATCAACACATGTTGAAATTCGTTGAAAAGTCGATATTTCACCGCTTCTATCGGTATATGAATTTTTAATGAATCTTATTAAATGTCAGATAAACTTTAAAAACAATTCAAAAATTAAATTTTTTCTTATATTTTTTCAAGTTTTTCATTTCTAATCACGGTTTTCTCGAATAATTTGTTTACCAGTGTATATTTAAAATTATTTCGAAACAATCTCCGGTTAATTCTGCTTTAAACGAAATGTAACTTTTTCTACTTTAATCAATTTCTGCTGTGAAATTATTCATAGTAAAATTCCTAAATTTTTATGCTACCCGGGTTAAGGTACACATTTTTGTCATCTAAAACTGAGGAACAAGTTTGCATTAAAAAAAGGCTCAGTCAACTCATAATTCTGATGATATTGCTATTATTTTTGATGGCTTTATTGCCTTCTGCACTCAAAAAAAAATATTTCTCAGATTATGGAAAAGTGGGAATGATTCGGCGCTAAAGACATATTTCCATATTTTGATGTACAATTTTCTTTAAAACGTGGTTTTTATTCCTTGATTTGAATCGTACATCAAAATATGGAAATATGTCTTTAGCGCCGAATCATTCCCACTTTTCCATAATCTGAGTAAGTTGTTTTTTCAGTGTGGTGCTTAGAAAAATTGTGTTTTGGACCAGGGTTATAAATTACAACTTATAATACGTTATTTCATATGCATTCCATTATTGAAAATTTTACAGGCGAGACAAAAAACTTGTTACGTCTACAGTTCTTTTTTTTAATCTTTATTTCTAGACTAGAGGTTTCCCGCGGGTTTCACACCAAGTGTTTTTAGAAATATTAGCATATTGAGTTTGTTCTAAAAACTTGCACAGAAGAAATATCATTCTTGACGTCAAATTATAGTTTTATAATAGAAGAAGAAGAAGAAGAAGGAGGAGAAGAAGAAGAAGAAGAAGAAGAAGAAGAATATATAACAGTTTGGAATGAGCTTGCTTTAAAGTGTATCTCTACGTCAGGTTATGAAGGACCCTTTAAACTTTCAAAATATGCAAATAAGTGGATTTCCGAATGATAAGTAATGAACCTGTTTTAATAACAAACGCCTCATATATAACAAGTAAATATTTTTTTTAAAATAAACTTTTTAAATAAAAGTTTAATGAGCCAAAATTAAATTTCAATATCTTAGTTATTACTTAAGTTTACCTTCAAAGTCCTGCCATAAATCTACAGCTTTTCTATTGCTTTCAGAATTTTTAGGCAAGCACAATTTGGGGATTTTTGGAGTGTAGCAAAATATAGTTCTTCTCTTGTTTTATTTAGAAAGTTTACTTTTTTATTGTTAAACTTGTTTTGTTGGTTTTTTTCCGAGATAATATATTTTTTACTTTTATTAATCTTTTTTTATTAATTTGTCATGTATTTTTTAGTTTAATTTTCTTTGAGTAATTCTTGCAATTTTTTTTATTCATTTATTTTATTTTATTTTTTTTTTCAAAAAGTTTACACACTTTAAGTTAACATTTAAGACTCCCTCAGAAAGCGAAAACGCTGCGTTGCTCCTCTTGATTCTCGCATTTGACTTTCAACTTCACACAAACGAAACCACAAGTTAGTTACATATGTATCTAGTAAGTGTGTCTTAGCGTAAATACATAAAATTATCCAGGTATGAATACTGCTCATATACGCGCTTTACGCACACCAATGCACCTGAAGTATATCTACTCTAATTTAAAATCAATTTTTTCACTTTTGCTAACTTTATTTTTTTTGCTCAAAACGCGTGTTTGAATTAAGAATTTTGAATTTTTATAATATTTAAAACAAATAATTTTAAACGATTAATCATTTACTACACTTATGAGTATGATATGCCTGCTTTTAAATATTTATTTTTTTTTTTAACTTTTATAAAATAGTTTTTTTGTGGCTTTTTGTGTATAAATATGTTATATTTAATTTTATCAAGTGCTTATGCTTAGATGAATAGTATAACCATGTATGTATATGTTTGTCTGTATATGTGTAGTAACTCTCTATACACATACATACATAGCTATTAAACCAATTTTTCACTTTGAAACTTCTTTTTTTTTTCAGAACTTCAAACTTTCGCCGTAGTAAGCACCGGAAACGTTCGTTCACAATGAAGCGCCTTATCAGACTGACTGGATGTAGTAACAAGTGCTATGAGTGAAGCAACAGTGCCATTGTCTGAAAACACCTTTTCGGCTGTCGATTGTCGGCCGTAATATGCCACACACACACACCGCACAACACACCCCTTTGGCCGTGGCATAGGTGCCAGCCTTATAAATAAACAACAACAAATACATAAACAAAAACAATAACAAAAACGGTGACACTGCTAGCGAGGCAGTTTCGTGCAACAGTCGGTTTTCAGCCAGACAAGCCAATATGGAGGGGAAATTTCCTTTTTGCAACAAGAACAACAGCAGTAGAGTGAATTTTGTATTTTTAGTACTAAAAAGCAACAAGCAAGCGGGCTTGCTGAGCTTCGGCATATTGTTTTGGAGGGTGGTTTAAGTTTTGGCGGCACTGATTTTTTAGTATCTACAAGCCAAAAACAGCTGAGAAGCAACAAGTTTGTTTGATGGTCAACATACACAATCACACGTCACATATATGTACATGTGCGTACATACCAACATCCTTGCAAATATTTATTTATCTGTAAACATGCAAAGGTGAGAAGATGATAAATACCTATTTATATACAATACAAATACATATGTACAAATACAAATACATATACATATATTTTTTCGTATGTTACTAGGTGAAAACATAGGCTTGTATATACAAATACAAATATTTACATAGCCTTTGGCCAGAAACCGCAAAATATACATTGTTGTTTTCTTATTGATCTGTGATTTACCAAAATTTTGTACATATTTGTCGTTGTGATAAGGTAAGCAGAAAAAGTGATTGGTAACTGTGAAAGTGAATTTTGTAACTGTGAGCTTTGATTTGCATTTTTTTTTTGTGAACAGTCACTCATTCATTGAAATTAGCTGGAATACAATGAAATATCAATATCGCCAAAATAATGAAAGTAATGAAATGAAGCCCCTTGTTTTAATTACCAAATTAAAATAATACGCTTTTCTATTTAGGTAATTAAACTTCAAGAATTTTCGAAAAATATCGGTAATTTCTCCTATGAAAATGCTTCTTACAAAACATGCTTTCTGTACGGATCTGACAATTGTTAACTCATATCGTCCTAAGCAAATTTTATGAAGCATATCTTGATCTTGACCTTTAAGTAAATTTGGGCCTCTGAATTCATATCTGTTATCAAAAAAATTATTAAAATTTTAGTTTTTGAGATATCATGTGTTCGATAAATCGAACGCTCGGCCTATCTGTATGCATTTTTTTGGGTTTTTCTTTCTGCGAACAAAAGAAAACGTATGTTCCTTTTTTTGTTCATATTTTATTTTTAGATAAGTGAAACAGAAAAATAAGATATTTAAGTCAAAATTAATTTACTTTTGGTTTTTTAAATGATACCTATAACACAAAACAATGGGTATAAAGCAGGGCTGCTCACCTCATAGGCACTCAAAGCACAATTGTTTTTGTTTTGTTCCGAACCATAGGCACAGATACATATCTGCACTTGAAATATGAAAATAAAATTTTCTGTGCACTCCCATAAGCACTCAGATATCAAAAAAAATTTATATGTATGTGCCTATGATTCATATTGAATGTGCAGAGCAAAAGCACTTTGTATAGGAGCTCGAGCACTGCCGTAAGAAATCGAAATTTACAATAACAAATGTGTAATGAAAAAAAAATTCGAAAAATGAAAGCACTGTAAAAAATTAGTATTCAAAAAATTTTCATATAAAAAATTAAAAAAATTTGTATGTATGTGATACTACCATTTGAAACTAAATTCTAAAATAATATTTTATTGGAATTGATAAAAAAAATTTAAATGAGAAAAAAAATTGTTCAGTGCATATACAAAATTTGTAGATGTATTGAGATTTGTACTTTCAATACGAGAGCGTTGAGCAGCCCTGGTATAAAGTGAAAAATGGCATCGCTTGCACAAAAAGGAACTTGATTTGTCTTACAATTTGTATATCCATTTCTTATTATTTTCGATTTTGACTACGAGATATTGTCTCTTGATTCACGGCAGAGTCCTTGGATTGTCATCCGCTGTCATTAGCAGAGAATGTTCAATATCCACCTTAAAATCTTGTTGGGGGAGAATATTTATCTTAAATAACGGCGAATGAAACAGTCAAGCTTCCATGCGTTGACGATAGCTGAATTTAAAGTCGTAATCCATAAAGGCCAATACCACTCTTTGGATCGCATTGCGATATAATAATTCTGTGCTTAATTGTCGTTCAGATCTACTGCGCCAATCCCTATATTGTAATTCTTCATTATCTGGGGCTGGTTATAGTTCACATAACGGCCGGGCTTAAGAGTTTTGCCTTCATTGTTGGTTTTCTGTTTCTTCCATTCTTTCACAGACACCTTGCCAGGATCTGCTCGAAATAGGTGGCAAGTGCAACCCCGCTATTATCCTGCCAACGACAAATCAAAATACTGTTCTGGGTATCAAAACAGAAATCATTATTGCATTTTTCCAGTTTCCTTCCAGATTTTTTATTATGCACCACCAATACCGTTTGCTCGTACCAGGGCCGTGCGCAGGAATTAGCCTTGGGGGGGGGGTTTTAATTTTGGTTTGCATTCGCATACATTTTTCGCTAAGATAAACATATTTGCTGAAACAAATATCCAGACCCATACATAGGGTTGCCAGACGTACTGATTTGATCAGTACAATACTGATTTTTCGTACCCCGTACTGATGGTTTTAAAAACCTTAAGAAATACTGATTTTTTGGATTTTGTACTGATTTGTACTGATTTTTAGCCGACAATAAAAAAAATCATTTTATCACCCTGCGATATTACTCGACGACCAACGTGTAATTGTTGTTGTGCACTCCGACGAGTGAGGGAAATTTCGGACATCGATCAAATTTGCTGGGTGAAACAAGCACCCGAGGCTTCGGGGTAATATTGTGTTATGTTGTGTATGTGCGCTCTAGTCATCGATTTAAGCGTAACCACCTCTCATCGATGACGAAAATGTGTCCGAATTTCATCTGTGAGTTTGCTCGTAAGCATAACCACGGCATAACCATGAAATGATTAAGAAGGAGGAAGCAACGCGAACGTTAAATGTCATAGAAACATGATCGACAGTTAACGACACGGAAACAAGAAATAAATGCCAGTAATAAAGACGATTTTCTCCGCATATATTGCTTTTTTTTGGAAGGCAATGTACTGATTTTTTCGGGAAGGGTATCTGGCAACCCTACCCATACATCATAAATTTAAATGTTCTCTAACTTTTCTGAAACTCATTATGATTCATCAAAATCTAGTTAACCAGGTCCTAAATAGTACTATTTACAGTACTTGTTAATTGAAACTGCTCACTGTTTTCACAAAATGAACATTTTTTGTTATCAGTACAATTTTTTTTAAAATGCCAAACGAACATATGCTACACAACTTTGTAATTTCGGAAAGCTCCAAGTGCAATTCAAAGTGCCGAACTTATGTATTGGTCAACCTTATTTTTTGCAACTTTCACCAATTTCTTCTTCCGTAAAATTATTGTAACTAATTTTGTCAAAAATTATGAGTCAATATTCAATGCAAAATTTATAAACTCTATTTTGAAAATTTTTGCAAAATCATTGCAACTTACACGGAAAGAATTTTTTACTAGAATCAATGCCGAGACAAGAAAAATTAGACTTGATTTTGAACTTAGAAAATAATTTCTTAATATCAAGAAAATCCAAGAAAATTGGATTTTAAATAAATAAGTAAACATTTTCTTGCTTCAAGTGAAATCGGATTTTAAATAAATAAGAAAAAGTTCTCTCACTTCAAGCAAAAATGGACTTTAAATAAATAAGAAATAATTTACTTACGGTAAGTGTTTTTTTCTTGTTTTTAGGAATAAATAATTAAGAAATAATTTTTTTGTTGCAAGAACTTTTCTTATACGAGCTTAAGTAAATAAGAAAATATTAAATATATAATCAAGTAAAAATTTTCTAAAAATATTAAAAACGTAAAAAATAAGGAAAATGAAAACTAATCATAAGGGATTAGAAAACCATAATTAGTCAACTAGTACTTATTTTCCTAGAACTTGTTCACTGAAATGATAACATTTCAATTAATATAAATGAAGATGCAAATAGTGAACTCCTTATACCAAATGCTTCACTAACAATCTGAGAATTGCAGAAATATTCAGAAATATGCAAAGCGGATGGCAAATGAAAAAAAAAATACGTGTTACTTTGGAAATGCAAATTCAGCAAGAAATATTTTACTTCGCTCAATAAAACGTTTTCTTATTTATTTAAAATTTTTTTTTGCTGTAGTTTGATGATATGCTCAAAGAACTTTGGCGTTCAAATTGAGCAAGAAATATTTTACTTCGCTGTTGTTTTCTTATTTATTTTCAATTTTTTTTTTGCTGTAGTTTGTTGTTCCAATTCATCGAAACACAATTTTCTTAAATTCTTCTTGATATTAGCAAGAAGATTTTCTTCATTTAAGTAAATTTAAGAAAAGATGTTCTTATTTATTTAAACATTTTTTTTCAACACTTTTTTTCTATAGATTTTGTTAGTGTTCTTGAATAAGAAAATAATTGTCTCATTTTTGGAAAACTCAATTTCTTATTTCCAGTAATAATTAAGTAAATTTTTCTTATTTCCCTAAAAATTTTCTAAATTGAGTTCAAGAAAGTATATTTTTGATTCAAGTATACAAATTTCTTTCCGTGTAGATTTGATCATGGGGGGGTTTTTAACCCCCAAACCCCCCCCCCCCCCCCCCGCGTGAGCACGGCCCTGACTCGTACTGTGCCTATGCTCCTCAAAAAAAAAAAAAAAAACACTGAGTAACGCCCAGCGTTCGATAAATCGAACAGCTAACTTTAAATATATGAGGTGTTCGTTTTATTGACTTTGCAAATAAAATTCAAATTAAAACTTGAATTTTATTTTCTTTCCAAATGAGGTGTGTACTAAATTTTATTTAATATTGGTATTTTTTATATATTTTGGCAATTTCAAAATCATATTAAAATTAAGGGGTTTTCTTAAACGCCCCGTTCAGAGAAAGCTGGGGGCTTAAAATTAAATATTTATTTTCAATTATAGAAAATATTCCATAGTATTAAACTACATCAAAATTTTGGGTTTAGGTTTTGAAAAACAGATCAGAAAAAATAATAAAAAATGCTGAAATTTGGTGTTCGATTTATCGAACATTAGGATGATATGGGTTAAACTGTGAGTCCTCGAAATTGTTAGGCTCGGCCTAAGACTGGTTAGAGCTGTATTTCTTTTTATTCTTCTTCTTCTTCTGCTTCTTCTTCTATAGAGTCCAATAAAGCGCGCCAGTTGTTTCTGTTTCGCGCAATTGGAAATACCAACGGCGGACAAGTCAGTCACCTGATCTTCCCAACGCAGTGGAGGTCTCCCTTTTCTTCTGCCTTTAGCGGGTTTCGATAGAAATACTTTCAATGCCGGCGCACCTTCACCTATTCTCACGACATGACCTGCCCAATGTAGCTGCTGGAACTTTATTCGCTGAACAATGTCGATGTCTGCGTAAAGCTCATCATTAAATATCTGTCGATACTCGCCCTCGCTAGAGTTACTATCTTGCGATAGGAGTATGTAAGAAAAGAAAGAAATTTCCGCCCAAATGCGTATTGTTTTGCTTTGTCTTAGACTAACTTTATTCTTCTTCTTACACTAGCTTATATACAAATTCTTATCTACAAATATGCGTACATATGTATGTATGTATGTATGTACATAAGTGTGTAAATCTATAATATGTACATACATATTTATTTATATTTATTTATTTAGTATGTATGTCAGTATGTTTACATAAATCTTACAGCTATTCATACTAATAAATAAATATGGTGGTTCCCTGCAGGGAACTCGATAACTAGTGAGCAAAATTTCTAGTTCCGAACTAGCGAAAAGGTGTCAAAGGGGAACTAGATCAATTGTAGTTAGATCCTCACCAGTTCAAAAGGAGTGAATTGAGTGACCATTATAAGACACACTTTGATGTGTATGCAATTTCGAAGTGACAAAATTTCTATGAAAATTTTTCGTTCGTTCAATTGCCGTCGGCGTTGTATATTTCTGCAATTCTCAGATGTTTAGTGAAGCATTTCATATAAAGATTTTCTATTTGCAACTTGTATGAAATGAAATGTTCCCCTAATTATGCTTTTCCGATCCCTCAGGCTTATTTTTAATTTTTTTTATTTTATTACTTTTTAAATATTATTGTAAATTTTTATTAAATAAATAAATAAAAAAATATTAATTAAAAAAAAAAATAAAAAATAAAAATTATCATCTACCTTGACAACAACAGGATTCGAACCCGCGCCCCTCGGATTGAAAGCCACATGCGTTAGCCAGTCGGCCATCGCGCCACTTGCATGAAGTGTGTCAAAGGCTGCACTTAAGCGGCAGATGTAAAACTGTAGAATTTGTAGGTACTTGTAGCTAGTTCAGAACTATCGAAATTGTGCCAATAAACGAACTACTGTAAACTGTAGAATTTAGTACTAGTTTGGAATTATCGAAAATGTAGTGCAGAGAGGGACAATTGACACCGCCTAGGACATCGCCGTGTTAAATTCGCCAGTTAATAACATGCAAAAATGATTTAGCTCGCACTAGTAGTGTCGAAAAATGCACTAGAAGCGACCTAGTTCGGAACTAGAGATTTTCCCTACAGGGTTGTTATCAGCTTATGTTATTTACATAGGTACATATGCATACTAATAGTTTACATGTAATGGTTATCAGTGGTTTACAGTTTATTGTTAGATTTCTATTGATCATTTGTATATATCAGTTGTTTACAGTTTGCATGATAATACATGTCATCCGCCTGACTTTTTGTTAAAAGAGCATCATTCCTACCCGCCGGCATATCAAGCTCTTCACACTCGCACCTTTCAGCCTCCTTTCTCTACATTCGAAAAAGGCATCTCTCTTCCCTCCTTGCAGTTCGATAAAGCTCCCATACGCCCGCACACAATGTAGCCCTGTAGGTGGCAATCTTTCTTTCCGAGACATCGCGGCATTCATTATTGTTCCAGCTATTCGAGATCGCTGATGTCCAATAGATTCTTCAGCGACGGTACGAACTGAACGAGCGTTTTGTTCCCATTCATCGGATACATGGTTTGGATTTGGATTGCTCTCAGAGAGATATCAATATTGCCAAAAGAATATTCCGGTGCACATTTGAACACCATATAATAGATTGAAGCAGGCATGCTCACTCTTACATTAAAACAAAGCCTCTGCCTCTTTTCAGATTATATTGTATCCATGTACTAAATTTCTTCAAAATCATTCTTAAAGCTACTTAAAGGCCGATAAACTTTTTTGAAATCTTTTTTTGGAAAATAAAGAAAAAAATTAAAGCACTTTGCGAAAATATCAGTAAGTAGAATTATCGAAAATCTACATGTATTTTTATATACCTACATACATATGTACATACATACATACATACATATATTTACAGAAGGCAACATTTAATTTATTTTATTTTGATATATTTTCTTTCATCTGAAGTGCTAATTTTCACATACAGCTAAAATACAAAAAAAAAAACAAAAAAAACAAAAGAATAAAATAAAATGTAACCAACTTTTCCAAACACTCATCACTTAGTAGATAATTTTTTAGCTCATCACCTAAATTACATTGAAACCTTTTGTGTGTGTGTGATCCAACAAAGGCAACAAGTCAAGAAAGGAACCACACCACCAACAACAACAACAAAAACAATAAACAACAACAATACAACCAACAAAGCTATCACGAACACGATTAAACTTCACTTGATGCTTTGGGATTCAAAAGAAAAATAATTGCCAATGCTAATTAGAATTCAGATTGATTGTACGTAGCTGCAGGCGGACAGAGAGAGCGAAATAGAGAGAAAGAGTAAGGAAATTAAACAACAACCAAGCAACAGCAACATAAAAGTGACCATAACAACAGCCCAGCATACGAATACGATGCATACTATTAACTAACAAGGCCAACACGTCAATGTCAATGGAAACTTTTTGGTATGCAAATGTACATATGTATGTGTGTATGTATATGTATTGATGTCTATCTAGAAAATCTCGCCACGTAGTCAGTTCGTTAGTCACCTCGATAAAAGTTTCAGCAACTAATTTTCCACGCATCTTTTATGACAACAAAATAAGCGGCCAATCGTGCTCGATATTTTGCCCGTTATCAGCCAACTTCTCATGTCATCTCACGTCTCCTTTAACACCATCATCATTACTCTCATCGAATTCATCATCAGCCTCGTCATCACTCTCATCATCTTCATCATCAATAGCATCATCATCATCACACTCATCATCATAATGTTGATGATCACCATCATCTCTGTTCAATAATAAATCGCAATCATTATCCGCATCGTGTCGTAAGTATTTTCAATGTTAACAAGCTGCAAATACCGATACATTCGCCGCGTAAATATCTGTCAACGAACGAAAACCTGTGACAAAAATATCAAGCATCCACACCATACCTGACAGCCAGTCGAGCAAACATCCGGTTCTGTCAATTCCGTTGAAATAGTCGCGCACGAATGAGTTTTGCGGCGGTCGTTGCACATTGGGGTATTTAATCAATCTGGGCGGCCAAAACTCTTTTTTGGCTTTAAATTGTTAATTATGTTACCCATGGTGATTTCAATTCAATTTAACATAAAAACAAGTAAGGAAGCCTAAGTTCGAGTGGAATCGAACATTAGATACTCAGCTGTATGCTTTCATTGTTTGTTTGCGTTTGTTCGATATAGGGTGTATTTTATATGACACGAGTGCTGCATAAACAGGGCGCAGCCACGCCCATTTTCAAAATTTGTATCAATCATCCAAATAAGCATATAAATATTATTGTTAGTGCAAAATTGACTTTTGGTTGCAAAGACTTCACGTTACAAATTCCAAAAGGGTGTTCCAGAAATATCTTTGTTAAAAAGTAGGCGTGGTCATAAACCGATTTCAATACATTTTTGCGTGTCTATTAACACATGTTATAAAAGTGTATAAACCAAGTTTCGTCATAATATCTCAGTTATTTTTCGAGTAATAGGCACGTAGATTTGTATAAAAAGAGGCGGTGCCACGCCCATTTTCCAAACTTTTTTATTTTTTGTTTCCGGTCTATTGTAGAACTCATGTCACAAAATTTCAGTGATAGATCTTTATATTTGACAGAGATATCGCTTAAAATGTTTTTATTAGGTCACTTTATAATACCCATATATAAAAGTGGGCGTGGTCGTCAACCGATTTTGGTAATCTTTCGTCCACACATTTGGCTAAGTAAATATATCACGCGTACCAAATTTCATCGATATATCTTTAACGGTTTCTGAGTTATGGCTTATAAAACTTTCAATATTTGCCCCTTAATAAGTGGGCGTGGCACCGCCCATTTTCCAAAATTTTTATATTTTTTGTTTTATGTCCCTAGTTGGTCTCCTGCCACAAAATTTCAGTAATAGATCTTTATATTTGACAGAGATATCGCTTAAAATGTTTTTATTAAGCCCCTTTATAGTTCCCATATATAAAAGTGGGCGTGGCCGTCAACCGATTTTGATAATTTTTCGCCAAAACATTTGTCTAAGTAAGCAAATTACGCAAAACAAATTTCATCGATATATCTTCAACGGTTTCTGAGTTATGACATATAAAACTTTCAATGTTTGCCCCTTAATAAGTGGGCGTGGCACCGCCCATTTTCCAAAATTTTTGTACTTTTTGTTTTATGTCCGTAGTTGGACTCCTGCCACAAAAATTCAGTGATAAATCTTTATATTTGACAGAGATATCGCTTAAAATTTTTTTATTAGGCCCCTTTATAGTTCCCATATATATAAGTGGGCGTGGCCGTCAACCGATTTTGATAATTTTTCGCCAAAACATTTGTCTAGGTAAGCAAATTACGCATACCAAATTTCATCGATATATCTTCAACGGTTTCTGAGTTATGACATATAAAACTTTCAATGTTTGACCCTTAATAAGTGGGCGTGGCACCGCCCATTTTCCAAAACTTAATCAACTTTCTTCATAACGGTCTGAGCTCAATACCTGGGTAAAATTTTATCACTCTAGCTATATTAGTGGCTGAGATACCAAATTTCCGATTTTTTCTATATAGGAAAAGTGGGCGTGGTCATGGTCCGATTTCGCCCATTTTCAATACCAACTGTCCCAGTCTCGATACCAACTTGCATTTCAAATTTCATCAAAATATCTCAATTTTTACGCGAGTTATCCTGCGTACGGACGGACGGACGGACGGACGGACGGACGGACGGACGGACGGACGGACGGACGGACGGACGGACGGACGGACGGACATGGCTCAATCGATTTCTCTTTTCACCCTGATCATTTTGATATATATAAGTCCATATCTATCTCGATTATTTCATTATGTTACAATCCACCGTTATGAAATCAAAATTATAATACTCTGTGTACTAGTACAGCTGAGTATAAAAAATGTGGCTTTACATTTTTAAAAAGTGATGTAGTGAGACCAAACCGACCTCAGATTTGGATTCAGAACGTCGAAATACATGTTAGTAGGTTAGGTCGATGAAATGTGCCATTTGGATTCGGAGCATGTCGATGTATGTGTTGCTAGATGGGTGTTCTCGAATCCACAAACAACTAATTTTTTTGTGTGTGGTGGGGTCATTTTTCCCAACGTGAAAAATCGCCTGTTTTTCTTAAAACCGGAAAAACCCGGGACCGATCTTTCTTGAACTCAAAATAACAGGGAACAGACTGTCTAGAAAAAAAAGAGTCAGTGCCGGGTAATGCCGGGCACCTAAACAAAAACCCTTTTGAAAACAAAAAATTGGGAAATTTTTTTTTTAATACATCGTTTTTTAAAAATGTAATTAAGAAGACGCTAACAACTAACTAAATCTCAATAAACATGAATTTTGTTCTCGATTACCTGTATTATAAGAATCCATAACAGTATTCTAAAAAACTTCACTTAAAACCGTAAAAATATTAATTGGAAATGTTGAAATTTTAAGAACGTTATAAAATGCCGCGAGAAATACACGAATGACCAAACTTTCATTGACTGTAAAAACTTTGTGTTTGAGTTTTGAGAATAAACTTTTATTGAAAACAAGTAAGGAAGCCTAAGTTCGAGTGGAATCGAACATTAGATACTCAGCTGTATGCTTTCATTGTTTGTTTGCGTTTGATGGAAGCACGGTGTAGGTACTTTTACATAAAGCAAGTGCTGCATAAAGTGGGCGTAGCCGCGCCCATTTTCAAAATTTTTATCAGTCATACAACTAAGCATATTCTTTGTGCAAAATTTCATTCCTTTATGACTTCTAGTTACAAAGATGTCACGTTACAAATTCCCAAAGGGTGTTCCAGAAATATCTTTGTTAAAAAGTAGGCGTGGTCATAAACCGATTTCAATAAATTTTTGCGTGTCTATTAACACAAGTCATAAAAGTGTATAAACCAAGTTTAGTCATAATATCACAATTATTTGTGGAGTTATAGGCTAAGAAATCTCGTATATTCCTTTGTCTAAAAAGAGGCGGTGCCACTCCCATTTTCCAAAATTTGTCTATTTTTTGTTTCCGGTCTATTGTGGAACTCTTGCCACAAAATTTCAATGAATTATCTTTATATTTGACAAAGATATCGCTTAAAATGTTTTTATTAGGCCAGTTTATAATACCCATATATAAAAGTGGGCGTGGTCATCAACCGCTTTCGCTAGAATTTTCAGCATGTATTACCACAAGTAATAACACCAAGTTTCGTCATTATATATCAATTATTTGTCGAGTTATGGGCTCAGAAATCTCGTATATTCCAGCTTCTAAAAAGAGGCGTTACCACGCCCATTTTCCAAAATTTTTGTGTTTTTGGTTGTATGTCCGCAGGTGGACTCCTGGCATAAAATTTCAATGATATATCTTTATATTTGACAGAGATGTCGCTTAAAATATTTTTATTAGGTCACTTTATAATACCCATATATAAAAGTAGGCGTGGTCGTCAACCGATTTTGACAATTTTTCGTCCAAACATTTGCCTAGGTAAGTATATCACGCGTACCAAATTTCATCGATATATCTTCAACAGTTTCTGAGTTATGACTCATAAAGCTTTCAATGTTTGCTCCTTAATAAGTGGGCGTGGCACCGCCCATTTTCCAAAATTCCATCAAATTTCTTCTTAGGGCCTGAGCTCAACACGTGGGTAAAATTTCATCACTCTAGCTATATTAGTGGCTGAGATACCAAATTTCCGATTTTTTATATATAGGAAAAGTGGGCGTGGTCATGGTCCGATTTCGCCCATTTTCAATACCAACCGTCCCAGTGTCGATACCAACTTGCATTTCAAATTTCGTCAAAATATCTCAATTTTTGCGCGAGTTAGAGTGTTTACAGACGGACGGACGGACATGGCTCAATCGATTTCTCTTTTCACCCTGATCATTTTGATATATATAAGTCTATATCTATCTCGATTATTTCATTCTGTTACAATCCACCGTTATGTGATTAAAACTATAATACTCTGTGTACTAGTACAGCTGAGTGTAATGATGCGTTAGGGTCCTGGCCTACTAAGAAATTTGATTTTTTGGAAATCGGGCCAGTTTTTGGAAATGAGGTTTTGGCCGCCCAGATTGATAAAATACCCCTATGTGCGTTGGTCCGTTTTTTTTATAACATTTTTTATTGTTGCACGTGTAGTAATTGCTGTAACTTGATAAAAGTGTATGCAAAATAGAAAAGTTGGAGTGATAATCCAAACTTTGCATAATACCAGCCATCAGCCATCACCAACGCAAATTCTTGTACCCTTGTACACGGTAGGCAGGAAGCGACGATAGGTTGCATGAAAATGTCGAGAAAAAAGGAAAGTGGGGTTGTGTTATGTGATGTTTATAGATGAAACATCCGTTGAAATTAAAATCCGAGCTGCTCCTTTTTAAGGATATCCACATTTTTTGTTTTTTTTGAAAGGATCAAATATTGACGAAATCGAAAATTCGCCAAAGTCCAAATTTTTCCGATTTCAGTACATTATCTGGTAGCTAAAGGATACAGGAAAAGGTATTAAAAAGAAAAAAGGACACCTGTAGTGGAAAAATCCAATGTGAACAGGACCTAAAATATAACCACTGAAATATAAAATAACACAAAAAGGACCCACTTTAATTTGCGTATAACTCCTAAAATGTTAACTCTACGTGAAAACTGCTTATGATATGTTTCATTCGGAATAAATAAAGCAATATTTCTTTAATATACAATTTTGATGTACCTGCAGTGCTTAATGTACTTTTGTGCATCTAAATTGAAAATTTCAAAAAAAGTACGTTTTTTTTATAGTGCTATTTTAAGTTCAAATATTTTTCTAGTTTATGTAAATATTTTAATCTAATGATCCAACTCTCATTCCTACATATCTATACGTTAATACTAAAAAAGAGTTAGAGCTGAGATACGCGCCAGCTGTGCACGGTGGGCGGGAAGCAACAATAGGTTGCATGGGAATATCGTAAAAACGATACTTTTTAATACCTTTTTTTGTATCCCTTAGCGACCAAATAATGTATTGAAATCGGAAAAATTTGGACGGTGGCGAATTTTCGATTTCCTCAATATTTGATCCTTTCAAAAAAAACAAAAAATGTGGATATCCTTGAAAAAGGAGCAGCTCGGATTTTAATTTCAACGGATGTTTCATCTATAAACATCACATAACACAACCCCACTTTCCTTTTTTCTCGACATTTTCATGCAACCTATCGTCGCTTCCTGCCTACCGTGTGTACCTACTCTTTTACTTTTTCAACAATAATGTTTTTCTTTTCTTATTATTTATTTATGACGGTAATTCTTAGATTCACTGCCACATATAAATTGACGTACTGAGCTTGACACGTAACCAAGCTAATTGGTGTAGTTGGCCAGGTGCTGCATAAGACTTCCTGCATGTTGCGCTCACCCTTCTGCATGTTGCGCTCACCCTTCTAAAGAGACTGCGAAAAGATTACCAACGGCATCGTGAGCGCCAGAGAAAAGTGCCTCCCTAATACATACATATTTATATATCAAAATTATTGATTTTGGGGTCAAAAAAAGTTTTCCTCGGATAATCTTGCTTTCTAATTGCTATTTGTGAACGCTTCTTCTGGTTTTTTTATGGTTAGCTGGGTAATAATGAACAAATTCGTATGTATGAATGGTTGTATATGCGCATATATTGTACACTTCTATGTATAATGTACATTGTACATACCCTGCAAAAAAATGTGCGATTAATCCCGATAGAGATTTGTCCCTGATTGATCTGTTTCGGGAACAATTGGTCCACAGTTATTCCCTGATTGTTCCACTACGGATATAAATGTAGACTAGTTGTAGGCCAATCGTTCTCAAACGGGTATAAATCTAGATTAATCGCCTTTATCCCTAGATTGATTAAATGTATAAATTTTACAAAAATATTCAATGTATTAAAAAGAAATTTATAACAATAGCTAAAACTAATTGAACACAATTTCTTTTAATAACAATGATGAATAATAATTTTAACAAAATGTTACCAAAAAATCAATTAAAATTATGCACTCAAAACTGACTATGTAAAGAATTTTAATTTATTGAATAGTATTTAATAATACTTAATTTTTTTAAAAGATTTGACTACAAGATGAAAGCTAAGCGAATAAACCTTCTTCTCATATATATAACAAGTTATAATTTTTAGACATTTTCATAAAAAATAGCCTTGGCTTACAACTTTGGATGAAAGCGATTAATCTACATTTGTACGCGTTCGAGATAAAAGCGATTGATCTACATTTGTACCCATTCGGGTATACAAATTGAACAACTAGTCTCTTCATAGGACATGATCGAACAAATGCGTTCAATTTGCTCCATATAAAGGGATGTAAAATTTTATTAGTCGCATGCTCCCTTGCGATTGATCACGGACACGTACCGGATTAATCACATTTTTTGCAGGGTATATACATATATGTATGTGTTTGTAAGTAGTTGTGTATGTCCTCTCTTTTATAAACACATGCGTTGAACAATTTATATAACTAATGAAATTTGTATCCACTTAGCTATGGATAGTTAATGAAGTAATCTTGTTGCGAATCCATAAAAATATTAATATTTTGATTTTAGGACAAGCAAATTCCTATGTTAGTACATACATATATACGTATTTACTGTACGTTATCACGATAGCGTTTTAGGACGAGCTTGTCTCACAATTCGAGGCGTCTAATTAATATTTTTTCCTACAAATTAAATTTGTTTAATACTTAGTTTATTTTTTGGCTACGACAAGGTAGGTGTGGAATCTTCATATAAACAAGCAGCCTGCACTGCTTGCACCTACGGACTAATCCAACATTCCAAGTACACAAGAACTATGCTACCCTGCGGAACTATCATTTTTCGCATGGCAGGCGCTCTGAACATTATTTCACGTGAATTTAAGCGCTGCGCATTTCGCCCATATGGTCTAAGCCGCTTCATTATTTGTTCAAGCATTTGCTGCATGTGTATTTTTCCAACAGTAACGGTCTGAGCAGGATTTCTGCGAATATCGCTTTCCCTATGCAGTGTTTCAAATGCTTCTGCTGCGCTTTTTCCATCTTCCCATCTTTGTTTAGACAATAGGGATGGTCAGCATGTTTGTATTTCTGTAGGACATTCCCTGAAACAGTCATGGCCCGAGAGAAACCGTGCAAGGCAGGAACTAATTTATCCATGTTTTCTTTTGATCCATTAATCTACTTTTGGTATCAGCTTCTGGGTCCATCGTTCTTTTAGAGACGTGCTCCATCTGTGTTGCCACTCGTTAATGATCATTTCTATAATTCCTTGTGCCTTATCAAGTTGTACGAATGGCCAATAAAGCCAGGCTTAAGACTGAAAAAAAAAAGTTGGAAAAATTTGAATTCATAAAACTTCGCTAAGCACACATACATATAAATACATATAAATTCCCAGCAGTATTTATCAGCTGGAAAACAGCACATATTTCCTACTGAATATTCAGTAGAGATGTAGTTCCAAAATCTGAACTTTCGCTTTCGTTTTTATATAGAGGTGGCGTCGAAAATCAACTACCTAAAAACTGCCGAACGAGAAGGGAGAGTTTCCATATGAAAAAAGGGCTGAATACGCAGGGAGAACTTCCATAGCATATATTTCAATACACCTGATGTCTTCACTGCATGTTCAGTTATTTTTTCAGGTATGATTTTTGAACTCAGTTTCAGGGTATTTTTCATACTGAATATTCTACTGAATATGCACCTCCTTACCTCAAATACTGCTGGGTTTTTTAATCAAGCCCATTTGATTTACATACATAAATATTTACCTACCCAGTAGGCCCAAAGGTACTACAATCTTCAATACTTTCCTCCTTACATTTACTTTAGGGAAGATAACAACTTCCATGACTTTGCCCCATGACTATCGCACGGCAATGGCCGCCTTCGCATGAATCACTTCACTCAGAAAAAAAATCATCAACACGATTCATGTAAAATTAACACGATCGATCTTTACACATAGAACAGCAACAATTTTTTTCAAATTACACGATGTTTGAAACATGATTTTGGCTTTGTAACTGTCATCTGAAAATTTGGTAAATTCAACCAAATTTTATTGTTGATACAACATGAAGAAATTTTAAAATATACAAGATGATTCAAATATACAATTTTATTCCTAAATGTCATTTGGAATTTGGTTTATTTAACATGATGATAGTGAGTCAAATTTTCTCAAGTGGGCCACCTAAAATGGATTTTTCGATATTGTATGGTTTATGGATCAATTTTGAAAGCTTACAAACATTGTAATATGATCGCAAAAGCGATTTTGCTAGTTTTTATTTTTCAGCGAGTTATTCGCGGTTAAAGTTTTCTTAACGGTTTTTAATTTTTTTTAATAACTCGGTAACCAATGATTCGATTCCATTGATTTTTTCGGCATTATTTAGGAAACTTAGTTAGCAACAAGATGTAGTGGTCAGTTTTTGAAATTTCAAAAGTGGCATAACTCAAAAGTTAATTTTTTGAAAGTAATCGCGCTTTTTCCCTGTTTTTTTTTTCACGTTCTCATATGTTAAGGAAAAAACACCAATCAGCAGTCTATGCGTTTAATATCAGGCTTCGTTTTGCAGAAAAGAAATTTTGGTAACTCCGTACCAAAAAAAAGTTACACCTTTTTTAGTGAAGGCCGGTTGGGGGTTAAAATCAATTTTTTACATTTTTATTTTTTTTTTCTACTTTACAGCTCAAGAGAACATTAGAGGGAAATATAGAGCATCAGAAGACTAAAATAATGACATATCAATTTTAAAAATCGGATGTAAGATTACAAAGTTACAATAAAAAAACTATTTGCGCGGAATTTGGCGTGATAAAACAAAACCAAAATTCGTCCCTTAACCCCCTCAACCATAAACTTCAAATTTAAGGGCTGACTTTTGCAAATCTTTTCGATTTAACACCTGAAAAAAAATTTATTTTTGTGTTTTTTGTGTATCATTGCATTCAAAAATATTTTGCGCTAAAGTTACAAGCGATAACCACAAACTATACCCTGTTCGAAAGACAATGAAAATATGTTTCCAAAGACATACAACTTGCGGAGGTAGAGCAAAAACTTGGTGAACTATAGCTCGTCAAAATAAAAAATTTGTTAATTTTTTGCGATCGAAAGCAAAAACTTTGGTTTTAAAAGTAGATTTTTTATAAGAATTTGTAAAAATCAGGAAAGCTTTATTGTTCCAAAAATTAGCCTATTAAATTGCAAACATTTTAAGCCCAATATTACTAGGATCTGTTGAATACTTTGTTTTTGGTAATTTTTTTGAGTTGAAACAAAAGGATATTTTGTGAACGAAAAACTTGGTTAATTGGCCCGACCACGTTAAAACGAAAAAATTTTGTAAAAGTCCGCCCTTAAATTTGAAGCTTGCGGTTGATAAGTTATCGGGACAATATTTGTTTTTTTTATCACGCGAAATACCGCGGAAATAGTTTTTTTATTGTAACTCTGTTATCTTACATCCGATTTTTAAAATTGATATGCCATTATTTTAGTCTTGTGGTGCTCTATATTTCCCCCTAACGTGCTTTTGAGCTGTAAAGTAGAAAAAAAATTAAAATATAAAAAAATGATTTTAACCCTCAACCGGCCTTCACTAAAAACGTTGTAACTTTTTTTTGGTACGGAGTTACCAAAATTTCTTTTCTGCAAAATGAAGCCTGATATTAAGCGCATAGACTGCTGATTGGTATTTTTTCCTAAACATATGAGAACGTGGAAAAAAACGGGAAAAAAAAACTGCCCACTACATCTTGTTGCTAAATAAGTTTCCTAAATAATGCCGAAAAAATCAAAAGAATCGAAGCATTGGTTACCGAGTTATTCAAAAAAATTAAAAACTGTTAAGAAAACTTTGACCGTGAATAATTCGCTGAAAAATCAAAACTAGCAAAATCGCTTTTGCGATCATATTACAATGTTTGTAAGCTTTCAAAATTGATCCATAAACCATACAATATCGAAAAATCGATTTTAGGTGGCCCACTTGAGAAAACTTGACTCAGTGTTAATATAAACTAAAAAAAAAAAAAATGACGTACCAATTTTAGTGTTAATACAACATGAAAACAAATGTTAAAACAACAAGAACCACAATCTACAATTAAAGTTGCTTGATATAACAAGAAAAACAATGTTCAAACATAAACGTCATTTGGAATTTTGATTTATTCAACACGATGATAGTGTCAATATAATCTTAAAAAGTGTTAAAATGAACGTCAAAACTATTTTGAAACATACAAATAAAATTTTGTGCCGTGGCAATGATGGGAGTTTAGCATCATTGGCAGTGCGTGATAATGGTTTTTCCATTTATGTTTTTAGTTCGCAAGTAAGTTAAAAGTGGGTTGTATTTTCGTTTCTAAAAGTTTTTAATGTTCAATATTTTCTTTGTCCTCTTCATAGTTTGCAATTTTTACCACGAAGAGATGTTTAGCGAATGGAGTCTTTCACGCAGCATGCGGCGCTTATACCGTTGCATTAGCGGCCAAACATTACTCGGTGCCAGTGATAGTAAGTACTATTGCCCATGTATAAACTATTCGTATGAGAAGGACGCTTTCAATTTGGTCGGTTGTGCGGGTGATGTACTCGAATATGCTTTATTGATCTGATGATTATATATTTTATGAGTGCAAACTGTGTAAGTCCATTTTTATGAAAAAGTGTATTTTTATGTGAAACGCTAGAAAAATCAAATACGCACCACGCTAAACAAGTCTGTGATACTTGTCATATTTCTATTCGTTGTTATTCTGTGAAACGCAAATTGTGTAAGTCCAAAAAACGAAGAAAATTGTGTAAGTCCGAAATTTTACATGAACAGAAATTTTTTTTTCACTTCGAAATTTTTTTATTTTTTGTTTTTTGTCTCTCCTACAAAGTTTGAAAAAAAGGACTTACACAATTTGCACTCTAAGCTAGCGATATGTTTTTTTATTTAAAAAAAAAAATAAATTGCAAAATCAACAAGACTTTCTAGTTAATTTAACAATAAATTTAAGGTAAAATCAAAAAGATGTTATTGTTAATTCAACAGGACCACTTCGTGTTAATTTAACCAGCTTTTATTGTAACATTAACTAGTTAAAATTGTAAAATCAACTGGAAGACTCAATACTTTTTAGTGTTAATTCTACAGTTGTCATCCTGTTAAACTAACACTTGACAGTAGTGTTAAATTTACAAGATTACATGATGGCATACATTAAGCATCGTGTTCAAAAAATTAACCACAAAATTTTTTGATTTTTGGTTGATTTCACACTAATTTTTTTCTGGGTGTTGGCATGAATAAAACTCGCATCACCTTACAAATGGGCCTAGTGGCTACATACAAAAAGTAAATACCTAAAAAACTTTCTCATATGTACATTCAAACATATGTACAAAAATAGATGCCAAGGTACTTTGTACCAGCAAAATCACCAAATGTGACACACTCATTCATTAAAGCATATCATGTGTTTCATTTCAATACAAGCCGAATGAACAAAAGCAAAAGACTACAGTGCCTGCACGGCGTATGAGTGCTCAGTAACGCTTGCTGTTTAATAGCCCCGACACATAGCATACGTCAATCCGTCTACGTCGACGTATGTGACTGACAGCTCAGTAAAATGTCGGCATTTAAACGTACGTCGTCACACGTACGACGGATCCGTCGCCGCAACGTACCGAAGTTGCCCAAAAGTCAACTTTTGGTATACGTCAATCCGTCGCTATGTCAGCTGATTGCTTTTGATTGTTAACCTTTAGCTACTCTTGAATTTCACTTTTTTTGCAATTTGCTTTTCGAGTTTTTTCTCATTTGTATAACATTCCTCCATAAAACAAAATGGTCAAGAATTATCAGGAGATGTGAAGTTACTGAAAACTGAATTTCAATAGGGAAACTTAAAAGAGAAATTACAAAATATTCTAAAGAGTTAAATTTTTGCCACCACCTCTGTAGTTAAAGGTTAATCAAACAGCTGATTTGTGTATATCCGCCAACGTTTCCTATGTGGCGACCTCTCCGTCAAGTACGTGAGCTGTCAGTCACATACGTCGACGTAGACGGATTGACGTATGCTATGTGACGGGCCTATAACTGCCGTTTTTATTGCGCTCTTTCTCTCTCTCGGGGCTTTTGGCTCGTTTTTAGTACATAAACATAACATAAGGTACATACATAAATACGTGCATGTACATAAATATACACATATTTACATATGCATATATTTACCATGCAAGCTGTGCGTAATTTTGAACTTGACTGCTCTGTTTGTATGTGACTTTGCGTGTTTTGTTGTTTTTGGTTGTTATTTTGTTATTGTTATTTGTTTTTGCAATAACTTTTTCTAGTTGCATTTCTTGTTAATACTTTTTTTCTTGTATTTTATGTTGTTGCCGTTTTTGTTGTTTATGTTTCTTATTTAGCAACTAATTCCGCGGAAGTAAAGCCTCAACTAGCAGTATATATATATGTAGTGGCCGCTGTGGTGCAGTGGGTAGAGTGCCCACCTGCTATGGCAGAGGTCTCGGGTTCAAACCCCAGTCCGAGCAAAACACCAAAACAATTTTTCTAATTAGTAAAAATCCAATTATTGGGTTTTTTAAGAGCAGCGGTCACCTCTCGGCAGTGGGTGGCATGCCCTCCGAGTGTATTTCTGCCATGAAAAAGCTTCTCACAAAAAATTCATTCGCCGTTCGGAGCCGGCATAAAACTGTACGTCCACCCAATTAGTAGGAAAAACAAAAAGGAGCACACCTCGAATTGGGAGAGAAGCTCGGCCATAAAACACGTCAGAGTTATAATAGCACCATTGTATTATATATTATACTAGCATACCCGGCCAAGCTTCGCATTGGCTTTCAGTTATCAACAGTCATCATCATCTTATTAGTGATTTGGTATTCAATAAGTGATAACAATGTGTTAGCATTTTGAGTCCGATTCCATTCCATTCGTATGGAATCGCTTTGATAGCGTTACCATTTGTTCGAGAATACCGATTGAGGAGATGGTAAAACTTTTCAGCAAAGTAAATTACCAGTAAAATAACATTGAAGTAACGCTCAGGATCGAGCTGTAAGTGGTGTTTCTTACATAGATACATACCTACTTATGTATATCTTTCCTTTATATGAATGTAATTAACCCAGTAGCCCTTTTTGATTTTAAATATATTTCAAGTCAAAGAGTGGCCTCTGGGCCACTGTGGTGTATGTGTGAAAGGCTCGCCTGCCATAAAAGAGGTCTCGGATTTTATCCCCAGTCCGGATAAACACCAAAAAAAAATTTAATTAATTAGGAATCAGAAATAGCGGTCACCTCTCGGCGGTGGGCGGCATACCCTCATAGGGTATTTCTGCCATGAAAATGCTTCCCACAAAAAATGCATTCCCCGTTCGGAGCCGGCATAAAAGTGTAGGTCTACTCAATTAGTAGGAAAAAAACAAAAATTAAGGAATGCGCCTCAAATTAGGGAGATAAGCTCGTCCTTATAACTCGTTAGAGCTATTTTAGCGGCATTGTATTATACATACTATAATATTCTAGTCAAAGATATTATTAACAAACATTTTGTAACAATTCCTAAGTTTTCGGTTATGGAAGGAACCTAAAATTTAATCGAGAAATTCAAATTTGGACCGATATTTTGGTGTAAATAGAAATAATACACAACAGCGATACCTGCCGGATTTTTCTTCATATGTATGTACACATGTTTTGGTAATCTCTATCTCCATACTAATAACCTTAATGGAACCCAATGAGATATATCTACCAAATTTCATTAAAATGTTTCAGTAGTTTTAGACGAAAATATATAAGGATAGGTATATATCTAAAGTCAAATTTTAAAATAATTTTTCAATTTTAATTTCTGTTGTAAAAGAAAAATTATTATAATTAAAATTGTTTGAGTAGTTTCAAAGTTTATCCCGCACAAAGAATGTTACATGAGATTTTTATATATATACATAGATGTACGTAGATAGAGATATGTATGAATCTAAGGCCAGAGCACTCCAGATGTTTTGGGTATGAAAAATTCGGTTACAGATATACGTAAATAGATAAAAATAGGTATATACATACATACATATCTGAGGTCAAACTTTAAAAATAATTTTACAATTTTCATTTCTGTTGTAAAAGAAAAATTATTGTTCATAATATTAGGAAAATACTTACCTTTCCAGATATTGTAAATAAATTGAAAAATAAAGTGAAATTCAAAAAACCAAAACATTTTAATGTTAACCCTAGAACCATAATGTACGTAAATTTTACGTATATAGAATTTTCAAATTGTGATTGCACAAGTATTACATACTGTAACGGTACCTAACTCCGGCAGTGCTTGCAGCATGTATTTTTACGTATACACGAATATAAAAGTACAACAAATGTTGTCATTTGAAGGTGGGAGAGCGATTGGCGCAAATCCCTATACGTAAAATTTACGTATAGTTAGTAATAAGCAAAAAAATAGGATATGGTATTTAATATGAAAGTGTAATATTCTAATGTAATTTTTGTATAACGCGCCAGTATATTATATTATTATTGCTCAGAAATGTTCCGGGGTCATCCTGATCCACATTTTGACCCATATCTGGGGACCCGACCTAGGAATCATAATGAGTACAGCTCCATGTAAAAGCCCTGCTCAAAGCCTTTCTTTTTATATCAATATTGCTCAAAAAAATTCCGGGGTCATCCGGGTCCACGTTTTGACCTATATCTCTGGACCTGGAACAAAAATTAGTAAAAAAATAAAAAAAAAATCGCAATAAATTAAAAAATTTTTGACCAGCTATCGCTCATCGAGGTTTTGTTTAACCGCTACAAGTTGTATGTCATTGGAAGCGTATTTTAATTTCCTTTCGAATGAGGTACTGCTTGTGGTTATCGCTCTTCTAACTTTAACGAAAAATATTTTTGAATGAAGTTATACCCAGAAAAACACAAAATTACGCATCATCATATGTATAACCATAAAAAAATTTAAAAAAAAGTTTTGAGATCAGGTATTTCTTGGGGTTTTATTAAAATCAACCATTTGTAAAGTAGTGTAATCAACTTTGGCTGCAAAATGGAGAACAATGAGAGTTGTATTAGGCGGATTCTAATCACTACGTAAAATTTACGTACATTAGTAATAACGTAGTATGAAATATCGTTATGGTTCTAGGGTTAATCGAACCTACCATTTGCACGCAAAACGAATCGAATCCGTTTGTATCATTTATACGAATTGCTTTACGTTTGGTCGTATATACATATGTATGTATCTTCGTGTCATTTCTTTGCTTATGTAAATATGTACGTAGGTATGTGTTGTTCTCGTTGTTTTGTCTTCTGCTTTACCTATTGCTTGTGGCGACCAACCATGCGCATGACTCTTTTTTCAAAAATTGATACTATTCTTTATAATATTTTTGTTATTTAAAAAGAGAATTTATTAATTTTTTGAATGCAGAACTTTAGCTACTCAATCGGAGCACAATTACATGTTATTACCAAATATTCTCAAAATTGGTTCAGTAGTTTAAAAGTTTATCCCACACAAAGAATGTTACATGAGATTTTTATATATATAGATATGTATGTATTTCTTTATATACGTTTTCATTCCCCTTGACCCTCCGCTACCTGTCTACGCCACGCACACACACATACACATGTGTACATACATACATTGCATTAAATGCCGTTTGGAGGACTCTTTTCTCCGGCATTTTCAGGTGCATGGTCTTACCATGAAATTGTTATTTATGTATGATTGTATGTTATGACGCTCCAATAGATTATGACTACTATTCTGGATTGCATGCATACATACATACATATACATATGTATGTACATTAGGCCGGGATTGAGTTACTAGTTTGCAACAATAAAATGTTCAACTCTAAGAAACTTCAATGCTACTCATACACCACGGGGTACGACTGTAAGCAAAAAAAAAAAATTTAAATGCCATACGTCTACGTTTTGTGGTATAACTCTTAAATTCTGGCAGCTAAAATTCTGTAATTTTGGATTTGAAGCATTTATTGTACACAAAGCGCTGTCTGCGAAAATCTTCGATATCCTATGACTACAACATAGAGATCCCATACTACATGATTTTGGGCTAAAGAAAGAGTTGTCCCATATCGAAAGCTAAATTATGATTTTAAACTATTGTTATTCGGTATATTGACTTTACTTATCTATAAGTTGTCGGAAAATTTTAGATATATCATACACAGCAAGAGATAATTGCGAAAATATGTATGCGGTTTTGGGCATTCAGCCTCCAAAAGTGGAAATCAGGCTATACATATCTCGAAAACGACTCATCCTATTTTTATTCTGATTTAACTTGCTGTGCATATTTGCCTGGTCATTTTTTGGTCGATTTTTGTCCATTTTTCATTTTCATAAATCCGTTTTAATTTTAGACAAAGAGTTTTCTACTCAGAAAAGCGAGAAGAATCCCGCTTTCTCTGGCACGATATCGATTCATTTCCTTCCATATAAATCGCCCCGGCCTAATGTACATATATGCATATGCGGTTGAATATAGTTATGCATACAATTAGACCTTCATAGCTGCAACAAGTTTATCCCTTTTTCATCTGAAAAAGGTACGGCAAGCTGCATGCATGCGTATGTACTCGTCTACATAATTTATATTCAAGGGCATAAATCAGAACTACAAATACGCATACATGCATACATAGCTATAGTTACCATGTAGGGAAAATCTCTAGTTCCGAACTAGGTCGCTTCTAGTGCATTTTTCGACACTACTAGTGCGAGCTAAATCTCTTTCGCATGTTATCAACTGGCGAATTTAATAGGCCCGTCACATAGCATACGTCAATCCGTCTACGTCGACGTATGTGACTGACAGCTCACGTACTTGACGGAGAGGTCGCCACATAGGAAACGTTGGCGGATATACACAAATCAGCTGTTTGATTAACCTTTAACTACAGAGGTGGTGGCAAAAATTTAACTCTTTAGAATATTTTGTAATTTCTCTTTTAAGTTGCCCTCTTGAAATTCAGTTTTCAGTAACTTCACATCTCCTGATAATTCTTGACCATTTTGTTTTATAGAGGAATGTTATACAAATGAGAAAAAACTCGAAAAGCAAATTGCAAAAAAAGTGAAATTCAAGAGTAGCTAAAGGTTAACAATCAAAAGCAATCAGCTGACATAGCGACGGATTGACGATACCAAAAGTTGACTTTTGGGCAACTTCGGTACGTTGCGGCGACGGATCCGTCGTACGTGTGACGACGTACGTTTAAATGCCGACATTTTACTGAGCTGTCAGTCACATACGTCGACGTAGACGGATTGACGTATGCTATGTGTCGGGGCTATAACACGGCGATGTCCTAGCCGGTGTCAGTTGTCACTCTCTGCACTACATTTTCGATAGTTCCGAACTAGTACTAAATTCTACAGTTTTCACTAGTTCGTTCATTGGCACAATTTCGATAGTTCTGAACTAGCTACAAGTACCTACAAATTCTACATTTTTACATCTGCCGCTTAAGTGCAGCCTTTGACACACTTCATGCAAGCGGCGCGATGGCCGACTAGCTAACGCTTATGCCTTTCAATCTGGGGGGCGCCGGTTCGAATCCTGTCGGTGTCAAGGTGGATGTTAATTTTTTTTTTTAATTTTTTTAACTAATTTTTTTTATTGTTTATTTAATAAAAATTTACAATAATATTTAAAAAGTAATAAAATAAAAAAAATTAAAAATAAGCCTCAGGGATCGGAAAAGCATAATTAGGGGAACATTTCATTTCATACAAGATGCAAATAGGAAACTCTTTATATAAAGTGCTTCACTAAACATCTGAGAATTGCAGAAATGTATAAAGCCGACGGCAATTGAACCAACGAAAAATTTTCATAGAATTTTTGTCACTTCGAAATTGCATCAAAGTGTGTCTTATAATGGTCACTCAGTTCACTCCTTCTGAACTGGTGAGGGTCTAACTACAATAGATCTAGTTCCCTTTTGACACCTTTTCGCTAGTTCGAAACTAGAAATTTGGCTCACTAGTTATTGAGTTCCCTGCAGGGTAAATGCGTTTGTTCGTGTGTGTTGCTTTTATGTACGGACATTTGTGGTTTGTTTGTTTTAAGGTAGACAGTGATGCATCTGGGAAAACTAATTAATTATTTTTATACCCAACGTGCATTTAATTACTTTCCCAATGCAAAATTAATTCGATTGAGAATTTTAAATTTGTACATAGAGAGTCACAGAGAGTCTTGAAAGTGTATTCGTATTTAATGCTATTCTTACAATAAATTTTGAAATAAATTCTTAACGGACATTATACACCTTTAAATACTGGTACACAATCCATCAAAAACTCCATATCGAAAAAATTTTACATAGCCACTTTTGAAAGTGGACTACTCGTATAATCCGCTTAGCGTATAGCATTGAAAGTATGCTCTAGTCCTACAACATTTAATTCTAATTATAAATAAGCTTATTTTGCAAAGCGCTACTACATACACGTATGTATAATAAATAGGCGGTCACCATAATGAAGTAAAGTAGGCGGGCGTTCATGGCATTGACAGCAAAACAGCACAAAATCTCTTTGATATGCACATATACATGCATACATACATACATATCCCAGTTAGGAAAAGGTAATGTAATATGTAGCTTAAACCCCGCTTGGCGTTGTCCCTTTTCCATTCTCCTACGGTTTCGAACCATGGCATCAAGCTGAAGTTCAATCCAACGCCATCATATAGTGGGGCATTCAACATTATATTGAACTTTAGTGATGCTTTTGTACGTCCGTTTTTTTTTTTTTTTTTAAATAATCTGTGAATTATTGCCATCATTGTAAATAGCAAAACTAACAAAACTGATTCTCACATGTTTTGTTGCGAGATTCAATGTTATAGCTGAGAACAGTTACCTGAACTCTTCGCTTACCATGCGGTGCATTCTAGAATGCATACGATTTCCTATAAGTTGGCAGCCACACAAGAGAGAGTTTAGAGAAAGTCATAGTTTTTTTGGAATACATACTTTAATGTAAATTTTTCGTACATCTTTTCATGCTTCCGCAAGATCATATATGACCACCTTTCCAACTGGGATATAATACATATATATTTATGTGTATACAGTGTATGTATAATGGAAAATAAATGAAATTACAATAACCTTGAAATGATGTTAAAAATTAGCTAAGCATAAAAGCAGATTTTCCCGGAAGAAGCAAAAAGCACTTAGCTACAGTTAGACGGAAGCGGCTTTTAGTTGTGTTGCAATAAAAATAAATAATTGAAAGAATAATAAAAAAATACCCCACCACCCGCCACATGTTTGGCGCCAAATAACAAAACAAAAATAGAAACAGCAAACTAGTATGCAGAATGCGTGGGAAATAATTTCCAAATCCTTTTTTTTTTATTGATATAACAGCTTTTGTGATGGTATTTTGTTGACTTTTTCTAGGGCATACGCTTTTTGTGTATAAATTTTGGAATTTTCGTTGTTAAGGCATTGCAAACCCAATTTCATAAACAAAAAAATATGCTATTTAAGCTATTATTATTATTGCTCGCAATGCATAACTCTTCAAGCAGATAAATATTTGTGGCAACTTGTTGGATTATGCTTTCTTTGCCTTTCATTGAGACAGAGTAAAAAGGGAAATTCAAAGATCTATCGCTTTAGTGCATTTGGTCATAAGCACAACTAAACTAACATATAAGTATTTCTTACACAACAAGAAATTTTTTTTTTTTTTTTTTTTTTGAAATTATAAAAGTTTGCATTGAAAATTCTTCATGTAGTTGGTATTTGTAGTACACAAACAGGAACATTAACTTTCACTGTGATTGACGCAAACATTTCATTAATCCTGAGTTATTCTGTATTTCTGAAGTTACGCAAAATACTTCGAATTTGCTTGTGGGCTGAAAAGATGTAAACTTTATAAGGCCAAAAACAACAAGGCATATCTTAACTTTATGCATACATACAATAATATTTTTCAAGGTTGGCAGACTCTCAAAGAGATGAACAACTATGTACATAGTTCCACACTACGCTGTTAAAGCAATTTCAAAATAGCAAAAACTTCAGTCAGTTAACCGCAAAAATAAAATACTTGCTTTTCTTTTCAAATATAAATCATAATTAATGTTTTCGTTTTTTTTTCTTATTTTGCTAACATCCCACAGGAAAGCTTGCAAGTAGTTTTCTTTGCGAGATGCCCTGCAGCGTGCTGAAGGCTAAAAAGTGTGCGCTGTGGCTGAAAGACCATTCAAGGTTAACCGCTGCTTTGAAGGGAATAAAAACAAAAAAACAATGTAGGTTGTGTGTAGGTTTAGTAAAACAGTAAACAACTAATTTTAATTGGAGGTACTGCCCACCATACCGATGTGAATTAATTTTAGCTGGTCAGTGAACAATTTTTAATATGCTTCATATATGGGTTAAAAGAGTGAAGGCTTTGCTATACTTTATACTGTTATACTGTTATACTGTTATACTGTTATACTGTTATACTGTTATACTGTTATACTGTTGTACTGTTATACTGTTATACTGTTATACTGTTATACTGTTATACTGTTATACTGTTATACTGTTATACTGTTATACTGTTATACTGTTATACTGTTATACTGTCATACTGTCATACTTTTATACTACTATACTGTTACATTTTTATACAGTGATACTGTTATGCTGTTGTACGGTTATACTGGTGGCCGCTGTTGTGCAGTGGGTAGAGTGCTCGCCTGCTATGCTAGAGGTCTCGGGTTCAAACCACGGTCCGAGCTAAACACCAAAACAATTTTTCTAATTAGTAAAAATCCAATTAATGGGTTTTTTAAGAGCAGCGGTCACCTCTCGGCAGTGGGCCGCATACCCTCCGAGAGTATTTCTATACTGTTATAATGTTGTACTATTATACTGTTATTTTGTTATACTATTGTACTATAGCAATCCGAAGTTAAATGCCATACTTTAATAAATGACCTGGGCGTATACGTAACATCCTATGTACATACATGTAAATTAGGGTGGTCCAAAATTGTATGAAGAAAACAACTCATAAAAATAATTATTAGAATTAATCGGCCATGTAAAAACAAACATAAACTCACATTTCATTTGATTGTATTATGGAAGGCTATACCGAAAATTGCCTTAATATATTAAAGCTTAGTGGTCGCGCAAATGCATCCAAATTTCCTTCTCCTTTTATATCAGTGGTGATACACAATTATTTCGAAAGGCTTTAATGGAAAATAAAGACGCTTTTATCATTAAAATATGGAACTGTTATCGTCTTTGGAATAACTAGTAAACCCTGCCACGCGATGCTGTGGCTTTCAATTACACTGTGCGATAATTTGAGGGTGGAAGACCACTTATTGCCACATTTGACAATTTTTTGATATACCTTCATAGCTACTGGTTATTTTTATTTTCTGTAGACCTAGATTTTTTATACAAAGATTTTGACCAAGGAGCCCCATAGTGAAGTTTTATGCCGAATATTTTTCTAGACTATGGTAACCTTAAAGCGACCCCCAAAAGGCCATTTGGTGCGCTCCTCCTTTTCTTTCTAGTTCTCTTTCTCTTCCCCTTTCCCCTTTATTTGCGCCTTCTTTACCCTTTATCCATTTTATTTTTCATATTTCCTCTTTCGCTTCCTGTCCTTCGCCATATCCGTCCCTTTCATTTTATTCTTCCATCTCCTTTTATTACCCATCTTCAGTGCTAGGCCTTGCATGACACTTCAAATTTAAAAATGAGATAAACTGTAGCGTAAAAATGGATTATTGAACAGATGGCACCCTTTTTGTAAAAATTTTAATAAATTACTCATTTCCCTGCCAAGCCCTTTCATATGCCACCTCAAATTGAAAAATCAAACAAACTATAGCGTAAAACTGAATTTTTGAACAGGTGGCAACCCTTACTCATCATCAGATCGAGCCCTTTCATATGACACCTCAAATTTAAAAATCTAACAAACTATAGCGTAAAACTGAATTTTTGAACAGGTGGCAACCCTTTTTGTAAAATTTTTATTAAATTACTCAATATCAGGTCAAGCCCTTTCATATGATACCAAAAATTTTGAAATCAAACAAACTATACAGGAAAATTAAATTTGCAAACAGCTGGCAAGCCTTTTCAAAAAATTTAAACCTTCCTGCACATCTACAGGTCAAGCCCTTTCATCTGACACCACATTTTCGAAAATCGGTACAACGGTGTAAAAGTTATGGTGCTTACAAAAAATCGCTTAGCGTAATATATATAAAGATATCATAAAAATAGCCTTATTAGGTTTTAAATTTTTGGACCACCTTAATGTACATAGTATACTATGGCATTTAATACATACAAAATCTTGAACTTATTCTTGGAACAGAATTTAGCATGAAACTTTTAAGAATACACAACCAAAATGCATAACTCATAGATGCTCACAAAGATTTCTCCATAAATGCTCGGAGACATTTAGTTATGAAACATTTTAGTTCATGAATTCCATTTTCAATTGATATCCCCTCATTTGCTGACATGCATACAAATTGGCATAAAATGTAACGAAACTTCATACATACACACACACATTTGAAACTCGATATGTCTAACAAATTTATGCGTCATGTGTCATGGAAAAGTTTTGGTTTTAGTTTGAGCTGTGAGCTAAGAGCTACATGAATGGCAAGTGAAGTAAAGTCAAAGAAAACTTCTTTTATGTTTTGTTTTTGTTGTTGCGCGATCAACTTAGCTTATGGCTTACTAGGTGTGTACATATATACATACTTACATATGTACCTACGTATGCATGTAATTCGTTTTTGTGTCACAGCTGTACATGTACTACCCCTGCAAAAAATGCGATTAATCCGGGACGTGTCCGGGATCAATCGCAAGGGAGCATGCGACTAATACAATTTTACATCCCTTTATATGGAGTGAATTGATCGCATTTGTTCGAGCATGTCCTATGAAGAGACTAATGGCGTTTTCTTTTCTACGAAAAAATGTTGCCCGCCTATATCCCAATTATCGAATTACATATCCTGATTTTCTATAAAATGGCTGAATTTATAGATAAGGGTGCCCTCTTACTTAGTTAGAGGTCAATATTTGGTGAAAGGACCTGACAAACTTACAAAATAACTAAGAAAATCAAACAGGACAACATTATTTCGAGAAAAGAAAACGCCATAATTGTTCAACTTGTATACCCGAACGGGTACCAATGTTGGTTAATCACTAACATACCGAAGGGGTACAAATTAGAGGTCGGAAACTATCGATAGTCAGCACCATCGATAGTGTACGATAGTTTTTTGCAAACTATCGATAGTATATCGATAGTTGACGATAGTTTCGGGTGATTTGGGAGAGTCTACGGCTACGCTCACACTGTAACCGCCTTTGGCCGTCCGGCAGCAAACACATCCACAAACACATCTGTTTTAAATGAGCTCACCCGATTTCACCCGAATGTAAACAAACTTTGCCCACCTGTCATGGTCTTATTCTTACCAATACATGAAAGTAATATAAGATGATCCAATAAAACTTTTTTCAGTACATTGTTTTGTTTTATTTATTTATTAGCCATTTATTCTTGTTCAAAAAAATTAATATATTAACCAGAGGCCATAACAATTATAACAAATAAATATAAAAATCACTTGATAACAATTTTGAGCAATGGAAAAATATTTCCATCATCAATAACAATTACTCAAAGATCGATATTTTTTCGATCAAATCATAATTGTTATGAGCAATTGATATTTTTTTCGACGTTCCATAACAATTTCTGGATGATGGATATTTTTTAGATAAGCTCATAATTGTTACTAGCAATTAATATTGTTTTCGATCTTAAATAACAATTACTGGATAATGGATATTTTTTAGATCATCCCATAATTGTTATGAGCAATTTATATTTTTTCGATCTTCCATAACAATTACTGGATGATGGATATTTTTTAGATCAGTTCATAATTAATTAAGACTCGACCAAATGATAACCCTAGCCAAGCGCTTTCATTCGATACCCATTTTGCGATGTTCGGTATTCTATATTCGTATTCCGTATCCACTTTTCCACAATTATGAGCTGACTCAGTTATCTATAAATTTATCGAAATGTATCCGAAGTCCAAATGAAACCTGGGGTCATCCCCTTTCGTTTGATATCCATATTGTAGTGTAATTTTAATGTTTTTGGGTAATCACATTTTAAACGACCATGCGACTAGAACGTATAGGCGCATTTATGTTGCTTTGACTACTTGCTAGTTAGCAATTCAAACCCTGCATGGAATAGTTACCGTTTGTTTGGTGCCTAGTGGTCACATTTCAAATTTTCAATAAACAAACGATAGTCGAAAACCATCGATAGTGTAAACGATCTTCAGAAACCATCGATAGTGACGATAGTGCCATCGATAGTTTCCGACCACTAGTACAAATGTAGATTAATCGCTTTCATCCCCAACGGGTACAAATGTAGATCAATCGCTTTCAGCACGAACGGGTACAAATGTAGATTTTTCCTTAAAAAATTGTAAATGTTGATGCATATATAAATAAAGATTATATAATGTTTTACTTTTGAAAAAAACCTTAATGAATAAATAAAAAAAGTTTGTAAGTTTTGAGTATGCATTATATGAGCGTAATATAAAGGATTTTTTCATAGAATATTTTAGGCAACATTTTGTTAAAATTATTATTCATCATTGTTATTAAAAGAAAGGGCGTTCAATTCATTTTACCGGTTCTACAATTTTTTAAATACATTGCATATTTTTGTAAATTTCTACATTTAAGGAATCTAGATTTGTACCCGTTCGGAATGAAAGCGATTAATCTACATTTATACCCGTTCGGGAACAATTGGTCTACAATTAATCTACATTTATAACCGTTAGGGAACAATTGGTCTACAACATACCTGGGTAATACTGAGTAGTAATTGGACTATTACGTACTTAAATACTTTATATTTTGATCCTGAAGTAATGAGTCCGTACCAAGTACTTTCAGAATATTCAAGTACTAGTACAAGTACAAGTACAAAGAATTGAAAAAGAATTGAATTTTTAGCAAATACTTCAAAGTAATTGCAAAGAATTGAATGTACTTGAAAAGAATTGAAAAATGTACTTGAACCGATTTTTCAATTCTTTTCAAGTACTTGAAAGAATTGAAAAGAATTGAAAAATGTACTTGAACCGATTTTTCAATTCTTTTCAAGTACTTGAAAGAATTGAAAAGAATTGAAAAATCGGTTCAAGTACATTTTTCAATTCTTTTCAAGTACATTCAATTCTTTTCAATTACTTTGAAGTATTTGCTAAAAATTCAATTCTTTTTCAATTCTTGTACTTGTACTTGTACTAGTACTTGAAAATTTGGGAATGCAAGTACTAGTACTAGTACAATTCTTTTAAAATGTACTTGTCACAAGTCGTACTGGTACTTGATATTACCCAGGTCTGGTCTACAATTAATCTACATTTATACCCGTTCGGGAATAATTGGTCCACAATTAGTCTACATTTATACCCGTACGGGAACAATCGGGGACTAATTGTGGACTGATTGTTCTCGAAAGAGATCAATCGAGGACAAATCTCTTTCGGGATTGATCGCACATTTTTTTGCAGGGACATTAAACTAAGTAAATGTTGCTTGAAAGAAAAGCAAAAAAAGAACAACAACGCGCAACAACTTTTTATCAACTAAAGCAAATTACTTTTCTCACTAGTCAACATAAGTTTATGTACATTGAGTTTTGTAGTAAATGTAATTAAGTATTCGTGCATAAATATTTGCACGAAATATATGTACTTTTCCACACACCAATTATAGCTGAAAGGGGGGGCTGAGTGAGCATTGAAGGTACTTACATGCATGTGTATAGCATTCCTAGATGTCAAGTAACTATCTATGTATGTAGTTATGTATGTACATTGTGCAGCAAACTCAGTGAATGCATTTTTACTTTGCTTGGGGCGTGAGGTGCTTTTAAAACCAGCTGATGGCCACTAGTTGCTATAGGGAGTTGAGTTATGTATGTATGTATGTCCTTAGGGTTTATATGAGCTACGCAGTTGCAGTTCGGCTTAGAAATTATGTAAATTAATTTTCTCTTATTTATGTTTGTATTTATATGGCCGTTTTAATTCTAATAATTATTTTATGTGAATTTAAATGAGCTATTCTCTTAAATTTCATTTTAACAATGGAGTTATAAGCGGTGTAATTGCTGCGAGCTTAGGGGGATTTGTTGATTACACTATTTTGTCAATGGTCGCCAATTTTTGTGGGAACTAGTGGTGTTTTAATTTCTCGAAGGGAATATTGCGAATCTACCCATATCCTAATTATAAACTAACGTAAACTAACTTTATATAAAATAGCTGTATTTATAAATAATTATTATAATCGTGCCCTCTTACTTAGTATGAGGTCAATATTTGGTAAAATTAGGCTCATATCGAGCTACTACCTTAATAACATACTTATGTACATACATTTCAGACTCCAAAATAAGCTCCAAAAATGCTCCGATTTAGGACTATTTCGGACTATTTTATGGGTACAAATTTTTGCTGGGGAAAACTAAACAGGGCACTCTTATTTTTAGAAAAAAAAAGGCATATAGCAAATGTCTTTCAGTTTACGTATCATCAATTTACATACATAACAAAAAAAACACTTTAAATTTCATTTCCCAAATGCGACTCCTTAATGAACCCGAGATTGTTTATTCATTCTTTATCAAAAAATTATTGTTGAATTTTGCGGAACATTTTTGCACTGATTAACTTTTGGCAACCAGAATGGGCTAATAACCATTGAAATGTACAAAGTTCTGCCAATTTAGCTTACATACATTGCCGCATTTCAAAAATTTGCTACATGCAAGCATACATACATACATATATACATACATACTAGACATATACGCCGACAGTGATTTCCAAAAAAATTTCGGCGGCGGCGGCGACGCCGGCGTGCTTTTTCGCGCCGGCGCGCCTACCCCAAATCTACAAATCACAATCCTTATTCAAATCTTAATTTTATTTAGTTACCTTAATAGCGCTGGCTGAATGGAATAAATAAACTAATTTCCACCATAAATTGTTGAAACTTTTTTATTAACAGCAAAAAAACAATTGTTACATAAACTAAAATATAAAATAAAGAAAATAAATATTAAAGAATATACACAAATCCATATGTAAGGGTAAATTTAAATTCATTTGCTTATTTTGTATGATAATAAACACGCATACATATATTTACATACATATTTATATATATGTATATAAGGCACTTTAAAATAAATATATGTATATACAGTGTTGGAAAAAATAATAGGGACAAAATTTGGCAATTCTCCATTTATTTCATTTTAAGACCAAATAATAATTACCATATAATGATGCTTGCACGGACAGGACATGCTTCAATGACTCTGGGGTAGTTTTTGTATAATAATTTAATTTTTATGAATAAAAATAATGAAATGTATAATTTAAGTTGGAAATAATAATAGGGACAAACTTTAAATTCGATTGTTTTTTTCAAATAAACTACAATATTACTGCTGCAGCTAGATTTAAACTAATGTTTAGTTGAAGCTCCTTTAGTTTTTATAACTTCCTTACTTCTTCGTGGCATAGGGTTGACCAAATCAGCGCAATTTGCAACCGGTATTAAGTACCAAGCTTCTTTAATTTTTTTTCCATAACTCTTGCTTATTTTTCCATTTTTGATCCCCCATCGTCTTCTTTAATAATCCCTATAGGGCTGAGGTTCGACGACTGTGAGGGCTACTCAAAACAGCAACTTTCTTACGTTCAAACCATGAGTTTTCGATTCTGGAGGCATGTTTGGGATCATTTTCATGCATAATAGTGCAACTCTAATGAACCGTATGCAGATGCGTATGCGTGTGCGTGTCACTGACAGCCGTGTTGCATACCTGTGTTTAAATGAGGCAAACTCCAGTGGCACGGATGTAAATGCACCACACGCATAGAAAATTCGAAGATGATTTCGAACACGCATTCGAATGCAGCTAAGTTGAAAACTTTCTACTTCTATGCGTTTTCTATGCGTTTCGCAGCCAATATTAATTTGGTTGCTACATCGGTATACATATTTAATCGTAAAAACTTCGTTAAATTGATTTAAAGTGAAGTAGTGAAAATTTGTTTGCCAGCAGAAATGTTAATTAAAAGGTGTTTTAAATATATTTATAAATGGTTAATATTAATTATATGTTAATTACTATCTGCATATCCATGTACATAGTACATGAATTTAAATTACATATACATATGTAGTTACCCGTGTAAAAATACATAATGGAAACTTAAATAAGTTTAACTGTGAAAAAATATTTAAGTGAAATGAGTACTCTTTTGAATAGGCAGTTTTCGCCTTGGTATAACAGAACACCAGATTTCAGGGGTTGTGCATATATGTACATACATATTTGTATTAACCAAAATTTATAGTCTGATATTTTAAGGCAAAGCAACTGTAATTCTTACAATACATAAAAATCAATGGATAGCAATTTGGCAATGTGGCCGCTGTGGCGCAATGGGTAGAGCACTCGCCTGCTATACCAGAGGCCTCGGGTTCTAACCCCAGTCCGGACAAGCACCAAAAAAATTTGTCTAATTAATTAAAAACCAATTATTGGGTTTTTAGAAATACCGGTAACCTTTCGGCAGTGGGCGGCTTACCCTCCGAGTGTATTTCTTCCATGAAAAAGCTTCTCACAAAAAATGCATTCGCCGTTCGGGGCCGGCATAAAACTGTAGGTCCACCCAATTAGCAAAAAGAAAAGGAGCACTTCTCGAATTGGGAGAGAAGCTCGGTCATTAAACTCGTCAGAGTTATAATAGCGCCAGTGTATTATATTATTATTAATTTGGAACTGATCCACTTCACGGGTTTTCATCAAATTAAAGAAACACTAACTTCCCTTTCCAAAAACAAATCACGTACTCGAATGTTACTTTTTTTTTAATAATTTTAAAGTATTCCTTATATACGGCAATAACACTTCCTATCATAATTAATATCAATTCTAAATCGTCATCCACTATACATTTTATTAAATCTTTCGCGAATTGGTAAAATATGTATTTTCAAAAATAACAATGGCGGGAATTGTATATATGTATGTAGTGTAATTGATAGACGCAACCATGCGCATACACTGGAGCAGCCAGGGCCGCACGCAAGAAAACGTTTAGATGCGCATACGCACACGCTTTCGCATACGGTGCATTAGAGTTGGACTATTAGTCGCCATCTAATGATATCAAGGAGGGTTTAAATTATTCAATTTTGAGTAGAACAATTAGCAACAGACCTCGAGAAGTAGGACTAAATGGAAGAGATCCCAGAAAAGTTCCGTATCTGAGAAAAAATTATGTAAGCCATGGCTGTTCCTTACTTTACTAGCCTAAGTCCCAAAGAATTTAAGCTACTGGAAAATTTTTAACGAAATTCACAGAGAACGTTCAGGGGGTAATATCTAATAAAAATAAATATAATGTTTCACTAATCCACTTATAATTGTATTTGTCTACACCTTTTCCCGTTTAAGTTCAGAAAGTTACAATTGAAAATTTTGCAGTAGCTTATGGCGTTTTATTTTCTCGAAATAATGTTGCCCTGTTTGATTTTCTTAGCCATTTTGTAAGTTTGTCTCGTCCTTTCACCAAATATAGACCTCTAACTAAGTAAGAGGGCACCCTTATCTACAAATTCAGCCATTTTATAGAAAGTCAGGATACGTAATTCGATAATTGGGATATAGGAGGGCAAAATTTTTTCGTAGAAAAGAAAACGCCATTAAATTCTTTAGGACTGAGGCTAGTAAAGTAGGGAACAGCCAAAGTTGTTGTTAATAACTTTTAACGGGCAAAAAATAAAACATTTCCGCATTCAGGTTCGTGTTCCTGAGCTCAAAACACGTCGATTGGTTCCTTTTTTTTTTTTTTTTTTTTTTAATTTTGAAGAACTTTTGCAGTTAACAAAACTAGGAAAATATGTACACATCTCGCTCCATACGGGTATGGCGCGCCAGCGCACGCCGCCGCGCCGATACGCCGATTTCACGGATTATGGCGGCGGCGGCCGATTATGAAGGTAATCGGCGAAGCGGCGGCGGCGGCGTCAATCGGCGGCGTATATGTCTAATGCATACATACTTATACCTCATCTATATTAAAAATCTCAAATATCTATCAAAAGTAGGGCGATTTTACCGCTACACAAATTGTAAATGCAAATTCTGAAATTGAAAATCAATTCAAATAAATTTGTGCGCAAAAAGGACTAGAGCAGCCAACTCAAAAAATTGTTTGCCCCAATGCACGAAGGTACCTACCTACATACGTATGGCTGTATGGCTGTATGGCTGGCGCACGGGATTATGTTAAATTTATGCAAATAGCCATTCTTGCCATTAACCACCCCTTGAATATATTTTCCTGCGCGCTAATCATAAAGCTTAAACAGACATCTTTATTGTTCATTGTAGGCAAATAAGAAAACCAAAAATAATAGAATTAAATAAATAAAGAAAATTGCCAATTTTTAACTTTTTACTGCTACTTTACGTGGGCAAAGTTTTTCTTTTAATTTCAGCTTTCCTCTATTTTTTTCGAAGGTACATACATACATACATAGATGTTGTAGATACATACCTAGTAGATAGATATTATAAAAAAATATTATATAGAAATGACAAACTTGGTAAAGTATATATATATTGTATATAAATACTATATAGTACATACATACATACATATATTCTAACACTCAGCCCAGACATTTGTAGTCACGCGCCATCAATCGAGGCGGAAAATTGAGTCAACGCGTTGCTTTGCTTTGCTTTGTTTTGCTTTGTGCGCAGCGTACGCGACAGGCTGCGTGTGGAAAGGCGGTAGGTAATAATTCTATTAAAAAAATTTTCTTACAATGACATACTATACTTAAGATCATGAAAATTACTATGAACATCAAGCGACAATAGTAGATAAATGACTATATTTTTTAAGGAAAAATATAAATTTATAACAGGAAATCGCATTTGTTTGAAGTAGCGAGGATATTTTTTGCGTGGCGTTAGTTATACCCACAAGTATGTATGTGTTGCTTTGCCACATTATTAAGCTGATTGCTCTCACTACGATTAGCGAAAAAATGGAATGGGAGCAGTGGGAAATGAGCTGAATATAGCCTCATCGAAACTCGCGCGCCGAAAAAGCATTTGCATGCTTTCTTTAGTGACAATAAACAGTTCAATCATCAATTCACACTACCACGGTAATTCAGTAACACAAAATTCAATTTAATACGCCTTCTTTTACAAATTTACAACACACAGGAAATTTACACCTTCAACATTGCATATTTCAATATACGCCTTTACCGTCTCCCATAGCCAACGCAACCTAACCTAACCTTACCCTCTCCAAAAAAGGCTTTTAAGTTGCTTTTGGCGACACACTTTGCGCGCAATCAACAAATAATTTTGCATACTTCCTAAAAACGGCCTCAGCAATTACAGTCGCCCGCCTTCGAAATCAAATAATTCAATTCCCATTTGTATTTTGGCTTTTGTGATTTGCCAAAAATATTTTATCCATAATCCTTTCTTTTCACAAACAAATACATATGTACTTTACATACAAATATAACCAAATATGTATTAACCTACGCACGCGCAAGTTCCCTTGTGACGACAAACAAACAAACAAACAAACAAACAGATACAAGCAGTCGACCTAAGCAAACATGGAAGATGCTGTAAATGTGAGCGATGCGTCGTCTTCGCCGTTTTGGTTGTTATTTGGTTGGTGTTAAAGCCTAATCTCAGGTGTTTAATTTTGTAAGCCATTTATGTGCATATATACATATACATTTTTGTATGAACATACAACCCACCAATCGATTATCGTGCCTAATATTTGTGCAAAATATGTACATAAGGGTGCTTTTAATTTGTATGAAAAATTTAAAAGTTCATAAAAAGACTGTATCGCCCCCTCAATCTATTGTAACATGGTCAAAGATATCACACATAAATTTTGGTCCCGATTGGTGGCGGTTAAGGCGTGGCGCATTGAGGTCAAAGTTCAGAAAACTCTATGAAGGGTCCAAAAATCAAAATATTTTTTTTAATTATCTAATACCCAAAATTAATACTTCTATACCCAATGATAACAAATATAAATTTTGGTCCCGATTGATGACGGTTTATTGGTGTTTCAAGGGGGTCAAAGTTCAGATTATCATATGCGACACTAAAAATGTAAGTCTTCTATGGCAATCTGAACATTGACCCGCCACCAATCGGGACCAAAATTTATGTTTGATATCTTTGACCATGTTACTACAGATTGAGGGGGCGATACAGTAAAATATCGTTAATTTGAATTTTAAACGCACTCTAATGTACATACATATTTATATTGCGTGGGGTTGCCAGAAACATCTACAACCTTCTTGCCCTTAAAACATGCAAACAAATATGTATCAAAAGTTACTGCCTGCGAAAAGTTCTTGGCGCGTCCCAGCAAACATTCGTAGTCATAAAAGAGTCAGAAAGGAATCCTAAAGCAGAGCTTTCACGCTCTTTTTGTAGTCCGAAATGTATGTATTTCTGTTTTTAAGGCGGTCGCCCTATATGAGCCTGATTTCATACATCATATGAACTTAAATAAGAGTCATAAAAGACTCCAATTGGACGCATATTTATGACTATTTTTTCCTTCTTCTTTGATTAGCAAAACAAAAAAAAATTGTTTGTATTTTCCTTCCTCTGACCCAGTTCTCTTCAAATGCAGCTTCACCCCCGCTTCTCCTCCTCTTTTCCGTTTCTTTTTCGCCTGAACTGCTTGCTTTATAGTGTTGCCTATTTTGCAATCTCTTCCAGTTTCGAACTTGACATCAATCTGAAATTCAATCCAATGCCATCATATAGTGAGACATTCAATATAATATTGAACTTTAGCGAGACTATTATACTTCCTCTTTTTCGAAACAGCTTCTACGAATTACAATTAAAATCATTTTTTACAATTATAATCATGCTTTACATATATGTATTTCGGACTCCTATTAGATTACAAAAGCTTAAGGCTCATATAATACACATATTTGGAACTCATATCGGACTCTAAATTAAGAGGGCTCAGGTAATGTTTGCTGGGGTGTTACTACCAAAAATTATATGTACATATATATATACATAATATGTGATACATATATATATGTATATACATAAAGGTGATTCACAAAGTGTCATAAAGTCATATGTCATATTAAAATATTTTACGGAAATAGTTATAAAAGAGTTTTCCGAAGCCTTATGAATAGAGCTCGGATAATAGGTGAAAATCAAACGCCTAAAATTATGCTACGTAATGTTCGTGAGCACATCCATTGGCATGTTTAAGGGTGGGGTGAGTTCGGGTCTAAGCCCCCCATGAATGCTATTGGATTTTTTGCTTACTAGGATGCCAGAAAAAATAAATTATTAAGATTTTTAATGGGTTGCACGTGAAAAAATGCAAAGAAAGCTACAATAAATAAAGATAATAATAAAGAATAATAATAAATAAAGTATAATAAATAAATAATTAATAAATATATAATTATAAAGAATAAAGAAAAAAATTAAAAATTTGTAGTGACTCGCTTAAATTTGAGACAAAATCTTCGCACGCGAAGGAAAAACAATTACAGTTTAATTGAAAATGAGGCAAGTGCATATTAGCAAATGGAATATATAATACAGCTTTTTAATTTGTAGTGATCTGACTTTAAACATTTGCATATTTTAAGTAAAAAAACTTGATTTGGACTTTCTTATTTTTTCTTGTGACCATTTCAGTGTTTACATTTTTATAATTGGATACTCGGCATAATTCCATATCTGTAAAAATGCAAATTTCTCTCGTGGTAAAAACGGTTTTGTATTTTTGATTATGAGTTATTGGATTATTAACTATGCCATAATTTACTTACTTTTCCAAAATTTTATTATCATTACATCTAGTTTTGTTTTGCTTTCAAAAAGCTTGAGGATGAAAAAAAATATAATATACAAAATTGAAATAAATTTTGTTTTTTTTTTTCTAAACGCAAGACGTACGAGTGTTCTTCGTACTTTTTTTCAGTAAAAATGTCAAAGAAACTAAATCCCTCTTTGGCTTTATTTCATCACACACCACTGTATGTTTATTCAAACTGCAAATTTGTGTAACATGATTAAAAACAAACTGCAAATTTGTGTAACATGATTAAAAACTTTCCTAATAAAATCTTCACCCACCATACCAATATGTTACCCCTTTATGATTAAATTGTAATCCCGCCACTTAAAACAAACAAAATCTACAAAATGTAGCATTTTTAGGCGCTTGATTTCACCTATTTTTCCGAGCTCTACTTATGAAGTAGTAAACAAAAACAGCTGATCAAATACGACGACCCAAAAACATATCGTGCAGAGTTGTATTTATTTAGTACACATATAGCATAGAATGCAACAACAAAATATTATGACTTATGACGATATGACGCAATATGACAGGTTGTGAATCCCCTAATAATATTTAGGTATATATTTACACATGAAAGCTGTCAAGCCATTATCCTGCATGCATCTTTTATGAGAATGTAATAAGGCATTTCCTTGAAATCTGTCAATTCATTCCTCATGCACGCTCTGGTACAAAATGAAATGTGCTGAGTAAATATTTATTCCCTCAGCAAAGTTAGTATCTCAAATGTCGTATTCATATATTATATACATATGTACATATGCCGCATTGAATGGAAAAAGGAAAGTGAAACTTATTACATTTATGCTTTCCTCGCTTTCAGTAATGTGGTTACGTATCTCAGAATTCTGCGTATAAATAAGAGATTTCAGTTTTTTCGTTTTGAAATCTCAGTTAAGTCAAAATATTTAATGATTTAACTTTTAAAAATGTATGTAGCGGTTTTATATAGCGTTTTGTCTTGTCGTGTTTTTCGGAACTCGAAAACCACAAGCAATGAACTAAATGGAGCTAAACTTCAGCAGATTTGTACTCGCAAACTGATTCAATCAATGTTGACTTCATTTGCCCATAATTCTTTTAAAAAATGTGTTTGCCTGATTGCAAATGTTGAAATCCGTTTTCAAAAGCATTGTAAATTTACAATCAAAAATGATTTTGTGTATTTTTAATGGGAGAAAATCATTCAGTTGACAATGTGACTACAACAGAATCATTCCCAATCAAACATGAGTGCAAACTAAATTGAATGGAATCAGATTTTTCATTCAGTACTACAATTGCTCGTTACTGTAGCAACGAGAGTTGCTTCAAACTATTTGTATTGAATGATTGGTACCGATTTAGGGCTGCAAACAAGCAATGATTTGAATCGTTTGAATAATAGTTCAATGTTAAAAACATGTTGATATCAACATTCAATGATTTCAATTCAATGATTGGAAATATTGATTGCTGAATTCATAACCCATCTGGGTGAGTGCTGCGTTAAAGCTTTAAATGTGTCATTCCGAAACAAGAAAAATTCCTTACTGCACAGACTCACTGATTTCGAATTGCAAATGATTTGAATCCCTTAAAGCATTCATCTTCACCTAGTGATGCGCGAGTCTGCGATGTTTTATTCGATTGCTGCGATTGTTCAAACATAATTTTCATTTATACTTTAGTCCAGTCAAAGCAATCGCTAAAACATCTCGGTCTCGTTAAGAATACATCTCGCTTTCAAAGCAACCCTAAAACATCTCGAACTCAGCCATAACCAGCGTTGCCATTCTAGCTTTTTTCAAGCTAGGTTTAGCTTTTTTTCGTCTTTTAGCTGCAAAAATTCTGATTTAGCTTTGGCTTTTTTTCTAGCTTTTTTATTTGCCAAAACTCCCCAAAAAATGAGCACTGCTCCCTTCTCATATACATACATACATACAGTCATCATAGTTACCATTATTTGAATGTAAAACATTTTTTTTAACATTTCGTTATTTTTATTGACACTGAAGTACAAATTTGCATATAGTATATGAAAATAAATGTGGCCGCTGTGGTGCAGTGGGTAGAGTGCTCGCCTGCTATGCCAGAGATCTCGGGTTCAAACCACGGTCCGAGCAAAACACAAAAAAAATTTTCTAAATAGTAAAAATCCAATTATTGGATTTTTTAAGAGCAGCGGTCACCTATCGGCAGTGGGCGGCATACCCTCCGAGTGTATTTCTGCCATGAAAAAGCTTCTCACAAAAAATGCATTCGCCGTTCGGAGCCGGCATAAAACTGTAGGTCCACCCAATTAGTAGGAAAAACAAAAAGGAGCACACCTCGAATTGGGAGAGAAGCTCGGCCATAAAACTCGTCAGAGTTATAATAGCGCCATTGTATTATTATATTATATGAAAATAAATAACTTATGCAGGCTCTACTAAACAGACCGGTTCTTCAGATCAGCTGACTTCTTGTTCTTCTTCAAAGCTATCCAATTTGTTTACTTCTGCATATTCTAGACATGCATTCCTGTTTACAATTCGTCAAATTCTTCATTCTCTAAGTTTATCCATCATTCGCCCGTGAGATGAATGTCAAATTATTTCGTCTTCCTTACAGTTTTGATATCTCGGTCACGAGAGTTCAACATTAAGGTCACGACCTGTTAAATTGACCTTGAATTTATGTGTGTTTTGAAAACACATTAAGCGAGTTCCCCTCCAGATCCGCATAAAAATTATGCGTGCAAATGGAACAAGAATTTTGTGATCCTGATGTTTATCTAGATCCATTTCGGGTACGTGTAGATTGTAATAAATTTTTTTGATCCAGATAAACATCAGGATCAAAAAGTTGTTATTGCAGGTGCTTGCAAATTTTTTGTCCGGATCACTGCCACGGGAAATCACCTATTAATAAAGCATTAAAATACGCAGTAGGACTTGGGATCATCGTTTTATTAATCCGGCAGTACTTGTCAATAGATACCCCATTACTCCCTATATTTCGTGTATAAGCATACAATTTTTTATACTCGCTTTTAAGATTGAATGTCCTAGAAAGGGAAGTAATAAACACAAACAAAATAAATCGAAACTGAAAAAATTTTGATTTTGCTCGGAAAGGATATCAAATAGAGTACTCTTCTGCTCTCGCTTGGGGAGATGTTGCTCCAAGTTCTACTGGGTAATTTCGTAATTTTTTTTTTAGCTTCTTTTTTTAGCTTTAAATTTTTTTTTATGTGTGAATCAATTTTTTTTAGCTTTTTCTAGCTTTTTTTTTTTGAGAATCTAGCTGGAACTTTGGAAAAGTTCTGGCAACACTGGCCATAACTAATCGAAACTACCTCCGACTCGGAACATTCGCGCAAACATCTCTTGTAATAAAATAATAATAAAAATGTATGTGTGTGTGTTTGTGGGTGTGTCGCAGTTTCTACTTCATTTTACTTACATATGCTTTAGTAACTCCTTTTGCTGCAATTCCTTGTGGCCTTGCCAGCTATCATTGCTATAAAAATGGTTATTAAAATTAATTTTGATGGTTGTTTTATTACTTAGTTAGTTAGTTGCTATGGTGGCGATGACGCATTTGCACAATTGCTTGCATACGTACAAACATTCGCATACATACATACTTATACAGATATGTATTTGTATGTATGTACGCATGTAGGTAATTACCTGCTGTCACCTCCATGATCCAATTAAAAGGTCATGTCAGTTCGCTGGCCGCCATATTTCCGTTACGTCATTAACACGCTTTTATTAGTTTCACCTGTCTGTATGTATGTATGTATGTATGTATGTATATATGTATGTATGTATGTAAACATAGCATACTTTTAGGCGAAAGCGTGTGTATTCATACACTGAAGTTTTTCAGTGTGAGATGTGCTTATTTTCTTTTGCAATTGGCACAGCTATTTGTTTGGTTGTTCGCGGCTTTATTGGTCCTGTGACGTAAGCAGTATTTGACATTTCCGCCTACTGGCATTACCGTCTCAGTATATATACCGTGTGTCACCTCAACTGAGGTTATCATAATTATGTTGTTGTTTTTTGTTTTGTTTTTTTTGTTGTTGTTGTTATGGCTGTTATTACTTGGTGATGGTATTACATGTACAAACACATACTGCCACAGGGTCAGAACTTTTAGTTTGTTTCATGGTATACGTTCAAGTTCAAGTATATGAATGTTTATGCATATATACATACATATATGTACATTAGAGCATCTCGCCTTACAGGCAAAAAAAAAAAGTCGGCCGTACCTCCCCTCATATGAAGTGTTTTTGAAAAACATTTAAAAAAAATTTTTTTTTCTGGCAACTCTAGATGTCGCCCAATTGCATTTTTCTTCATATCTTCGGCATTTATTATCGGATTTTAAAGTGTGATACACCAATTTATTTGTCTCAATGATTGGGTTTTCCCCAAAAAAAAGCGCATTGATCTCAGGCGCTCCGTTGTGGTACCTACCCACCATATCTCAGTTTCTACCACCCTAATGTAACAAACTAATGTCAGTTAATTGAAGACCGTAAAAATCATAAATATTTTGCGAAAAAAGTATTTCTATTCAATCAGTAGAACTCGAAATAAAACAAAGTGGTTTTTCTTCGAAATAGCTATCACATCTACCATCGCTGTATGAGCTAATTGGATTTTTCCGCTTATTCCAAAGTATAAAAATTAAAATTAAAAATAATAATTTCGTGCTAGACACTAACATACCTAATAAACAAATTTTGTTTTTAGTTGAAAGCCATACATTAGATGCCTTATTATACCTTTCATGAGAATGAAATGGTATTATAACTTTGTGCCGAAATACAAATCTTGAAAGTACCAGAAGGAGGTGTGATAGACTCACCAAAATATATACCGATATGATGAGAATCATAAGCTGAGTCGATTAAGCCATGGCCGTCTGTCCGTCTGTTTGAACGCAAACTAGTCCCTCAGTTTTTGAGATATCTGCTTGAAATTTGGAATGTGAGTGTATTTTTAGGAGAAGCTGATCATTTGTCGGAATCGGCCGAATCGGACCACGATAACATATAGCTGTCATACAACCGATTTTTCAGATATGGACATTTTGGGGTATATCATCTCCATTTAGACAGCTAAGGGCATGCAACTTTTCAAGGTTTGTACTCATATAGACCAAAAAGATGTTAGTGTGAGTTGTCAAGTTCAAAATATGTTTAAATTAAACAAAATCAGGCCCATTCATGAAAGGTATGAAGTCTTCGGTACGGCCGAAGACAGCCGCGCTCTAACTTGTTTTCTTTATACATTTTTCTTTATGAAGACCGTTTTTTTTTATAAATTAACTGGACTATTGTATATATGTTCGGTCAATTAGTGCGAATATTATTTATGGAGTAATGCTAGGCTTTTCCACCATCGTTTTTTTTATGCAAATAAAAATATAAAAATTATTCCATCATTCCACCCGACGTTTCGCTAGACTTCCTAGCTTCTTCAAGGGTAGTATATGTATCTATTTTATTTTACAAAAAACCAGAAAAATAAAATACATATATTATATTACACCAAAATAATAATAATTATACATACATACATATGTACAAACAAAACAAGGCACATTTACATGATTTAAACTAAAAACAAACAAAAAACAAGTAAAAGCGCGGCTGTCTTCGGCCGTACCGAAGACTTCATACCTTTCATGACAATTTTCGGTAACCCCGTTTGGGCCCATTTGGGTACAAATACTTCAAAATTTCACGCCGTTAGCTGTTAAAATGGAGGAGTTATACACCAAAATGTCCATATCTGAACAATCGGTTGTATGGGAGCTATATGTTATAAAGGTCCGATCTTGACAATTTTCGGTAACCCCGTTTGGGCCCATTTGGGTACAAATACTTCAAAATTTCACGCCGTTAGCTGTTAAAATGGAGGAGTTATACACCAAAATGTCCATATCTGAACAATCGGTTGTATGGGAGCTATATGTTATAATGGTCCGATCTTAACAATTTTCGGTAACCCCGTTTGGGCCCATTTGGGTACAAATACTTCAAAATTTCACCGCGTTAGCTGTAAAAATGGAGGAGTTATACACCAAAATGTCCATATCTGAACAATCGGTTGTAGGGGAGCTATATGTTATAGTGGTCCGATCTTGACAATTTTCGGTAAACCTGTTTGGGCCCATATGGGTACAAATACTTCAAAATTTCACGCCGTTAGCTGTTAAAATGGAGGAGTTATACACCAAAATGTCCATATCTGAATAATCGGATGTTGTGGAACTATATGTTATAGTGGTCCGATCTTGACAATTTTCGGTAACCTTGTTTGGGCCAAAATGGGCACGTCTACTTCAAAGTTTCATGTCCTTAGCTGTTTAAATGGGGAAGCTATGCACAAATTACATCCAAAAATTTCATGTGTATCTGAATAATCGGTTGTTTTCTATATGTTATAGTGGTCCGATTCGGCCGGTTCCGACAAATGATCAGCTGCATATAACAACATACCTGTATTCCGAATTTCATTCAGATATCTCAAAAACTGAGGAACTAGTTTGCGTTCACACAGACGGACGGACGGACAGACGGACAGACGGACAGACGGACATGGCTTAATCGACTCAGCTCGTGATTCTGATCATATCGGTATATATTTTGGTGGGTCCCCCACGCTTCCTTCTGGTACTTTCGACAAAAATTTTTTGGCACTAAGTTATAATACCATTTCATTCTCATGAAAGGTATAATTAAACATTTATCATCGTATCATCAACATTTGGTATTTTCGTCAAACTGAAAAGACTATAAACAAAGTAAATAAGTCGAGCCAATATCCTCCGTGTCTCCGTGGCCACATTTTATCTAAGCTCGAGAGCCGGCTGAAATACAGCAAGCTTGAATCCCGACAAAATTTTATGGACTAAAATTTCCGTTACAAAACAAACAATTCACTAACTGTTACTTTTTATACCTTTCATGAGAATGAAATGGTATTATAACTTAGTGCCAAAAAATTTTTGTCGAAAGTACCAGAAGGAAGCGTGGGGGACCCACCAAAATATATACCGATATGATCAGAATCACGAGCTGAGTCGATTAAGCCATGTCCGTCTGTCCGTCTGTCCGTCCGTCCGTCTGTGTGAACGCAAACTAGTTCCTCAGTTTTTGAGATATCTGAATGAAATTCGGAATACAGGTATGTTGTTATATGCAGCTGATCATTTGTCGGAACCGGCCGAATCGGACCACTATAACATATAGAAAACAACCGATTATTCAGATACACATGAAATTTTTGGATGTAATTTGTGCATAGCTTCCCCATTTAAACAGCTAAGGACATGAAACTTTGAAGTAGACGTGCCCATTTTGGCCCAAACAAGGTTACCGAAAATTGTCAAGATCGGACCACTATAACATATAGTTCCACAACATCCGATTATTCAGATATGGACATTTTGGTGTATAACTCCTCCATTTTAACAGCTAACGGCGTGAAATTTTGAAGTATTTGTACCCATATGGGCCCAAACAGGTTTACCGAAAATTGTCAAGGTCGGACCACTATAACATATAGCTCCCCTACAACCGATTGTTCAGATATGGACATTTTGGTGTATAACTCCTCCATTTTTACAGCTAACGCGGTGAAATTTTGAAGTATTTGTACCCAAATGGGCCCAAACGGGGTTACCGAAAATTGTTAAGATCGGACCATTATAACATATAGCTCCCATACAACCGATTGTTCAGATATGGACATTTTGGTGTATAACTCCTCCATTTTAACAGCTAACGGCGTGAAATTTTGAAGTATTTGTACCCAAATGGGCCCAAACGGGGTTACCGAAAATTGTCAAGATCGGACCACTATAGCATATAGCTCCCCTACAACCGATTGTTCAGATATGGACAGTTTGGTGTATAACTCCTCCATTTTAACAGCTAACGGCGTGAAATTTTGAAGTATTTGTACCCATATGGGCCCAAATAGGTTTACCGAAAATTGTCAAGATCGGACCACTATAACATATAGCTCCCCTACAACCGATTGTTCAGATATGGACATTTTGGTGTATAACTCCTCCATTTAAATAGTCAAGACACCATTTTTTTCTAATACATCTTTCCATAAATAACCCACAAAATTAAAATTATAAATTAAACTTAATCCGGCTATGTACATTAAGCCGTATCACGAAAATAAAGTTTGCGTGTGTCAGTTTTATTTGAACACTTACGTCGAAAAAATTTTTATGGTGTAAAATTTTTTTTTTTAGGCCCGCGTTAAAAACAGCTAAATCGCGTTTTTTGTAATAACTTCCTTATTTGATGTCCGATCTCTATGATCTTAATGTCGCAGAAAAGGTCTCGCTCAGCACTATATTTGGCCCATATAAAGTTTCGACCTCAAAGGTTGTTCTGAGTTTTACCTTTAAAAATTTTGGAGTTACTATCCCTAGATTTTTTTATTTTTATCACTAATACAAAGCTCTCAAAAAACCATGAGGACTCAGCTAAAAAAGTTGTAGCCTTTACTCACAAACAAAAAAGTTATACCGTTTTAAAATCAGAGAACCTGTTTTTTGAAAAATTATCCCAAGTTCTTATTTATATGAGGCAGTAACGCCATATAGTATGAGTTTTTGATTAAAAAGTATTCTAAGTCCTCGCTTGACTTGAGAATCTTGTACCGCGATGGAACAGCTACCAATACTGGATACATGATATGCCAAAAATTATTGATGATTGGACTATTCGTGCTGATCAACGTTATTTATATTGAATGATAATGGCTGTAGTGAAGATTTGGTAAGTATTCAAGTGGGATCTCTAAGCACAACGCGCTGGCTTACAACGGCTTCACGATTTCTGCATCCGTGCGTATCGTAAAATCATCCAAGTTATTTAGAAAAACTGCTATAGTTCGTTGTAAAATTATACGCACCTAAGAAGAGACAACGGACGTCTAAATGTATTATCAATACTTGCGCTGGATGCGTCGTCTGCCCCTAGAAATGCAGTTAATTATTCAGCCTACAATTGAAAACAACGCACTTTACTTTAATCCGACGATGTCCTCCAAATTTAGAGATATTTATGAAAGCAGTTTCAGAGCTCTGAAAGTGAATTCTTCGTCGCTTATATTACTTTGCTCACACTCAAAAAAATTACTCAGATTATGGAAAAATGAGAATGATTCGCCGCTAATGACATATTTTCATTGTTTTGAATAAAATTTTCTTTCAAAACGTTGTTTTTATTCCTTGATTTAAAGAAAGTTGTACATCAAAACAATGAAAATGTGTCTTAAGCGCCGAAACATTCCCATTTTTCCATAATCTGGGTAAGTTGTTTTTTCAGTGCAGGTTTCGAACGTTTAAAACAAATTGGAATTTATGTGCAGGGAATTCTCTTCCTTCTCATATGCATTTTATATACATATATGTACGTATAGTTTTTTCCCCTTTTCTTTATTTTTATTACCTCAACAATAGTTACTCATACGCCCCCACATCGGATCGCTTTGTATGTGAAAACTGAAAATGTTTTCTTACATATCTCGAAAATGGGAGTGCATACACTGCACTTCTAAGAACGCCATCGTAATCTGGAGCAAAAAATTAAGTTGACGTGTTTCGCCGTTTCTCTGTGGTAATTTTTTATAAAAAAAACAAGTGTTTCATTTTACAACGTTATAACTTTTCTGTTTGTGAATAAAGGCTAGAATTTCTTTGGGGGATTCCTCATGGTTTTTTGAGAGCTTTGTATTAGTGATAAAAATAAAAAAATCTAGGGATAGTAACTCCAAAATTTTTAAAGGTAAAACTCAGGACAACCTTTGAGGTCGAAACTTTATATGGGCCAATTATAGTGCTGAGCGAGACCTTTTCTGCGACATTCAGATCATAGAGATCCGACATCAAATAAGGAAGTTATTACAAAAAACGCGATTTAGCTGTTTTTAACGCGGGCCTAAAAAAAAAATTTTTACACCAAAAATATTTTTTCGACATAAGTGTTCAAATAAAACTGACACACACTAAACTTTTTTTTTGTCCATATAACGTGATACGGCTTAATGTACATACATAGGTAGCTTTTCATTTCCCCTATGGCTTTAGACTAAAAATAAATTGTGTTATATTTCTGGTTCTACTGATTGAATCGAAATACTTTTTTCGCAAAAGATTTATGATTTCTTACGGTCTTCAATTAACTCACATTAGGTTGTTACATTAGGGTGGTAGAAACTGAGATATGGTGGGTAGGTACCACAACGGAGCGCCTGAGATCAATGCGCTTTTTTTGGGAAAAACGCACTCCTTGAGACAAAAAAATTGGTGTATCACACTTTAAAATCCGACAATAAATGCCGAAGATATGAAGAAAAATGCAATTGGGCGACATCTAGCGTTGCCAGAAAAAAAAATTTTTTTAATGTTTTTCAAAAACACTTCATATGAGAGGATGTACGGCCGACTTTTTTTTGGTGATACGCTCTAATGTACATATGTATGTATGTATGTAATTATGTAGGAATTATAATATATATACGTTTTATAAATAAATGGGTGGAAACTTTCAACGCTTCCATTACGGACTTAGAGGCTAGTGCTCAACACACCTGCCGACAGTAGCTTAACGGTAGTAAGTGGGGTTCCATACGATGACAGTAGGAGGTTTAGTGTGCTTAAAGTCCCACACTGACTGCGTAAAGACTATTGCTGCTTTCTCCTCGTAAAGCTCTAAGCTGGTATGTATATTCCTATGACTTTCTTATTTGTGCATAAGCCCACTCAAAAATTGTACATGTACAATATATTTTGCTTGTAACGACGACCGCAGCAAATACTCGTGATTAGTTTTCAAGCTGGAAAACTTGCAAATATTAATCAAGTCTCTATACGTATATTTTAAACAAATTGTAAATTCGCATGTCAATCAATTTAACCCTAGTTAGATAATCATATTTTTACATACGTTAAAGATAAACATGCGTAAAATTGACGCATGATGGGTTTTTCAGCTATATCTTTACAGTGTATTTACAAATTTGCCCTAAACTTGCACAAACTTTATCATAGATATGTAAAATAAATGTAAACATTATAAATAAAAAATATTTAAATCTGTTTACTATAAAAAAAATAAACCAAAAGCACTTCTTCAATTTTCTCCTGAAATTAGGAAACACCCATTTTCCGTGCCTTTTTGAATAACTTTGCTGCAAAAATCAGACTCTTTGACTTACAATCTAAATGAACTGGAAACTCATTAAGAAAAATAAATGAAAATTTTTTATGAAGGTCGGTCAAACACAATTTTGGAACATATCAAATATTGTCCTCGCGACATAAAGCATTTTTGAACTTATTGCATGACCCATTGCCTTTCGCCTTTTTTAGAAGGGCAGTATGTACAAAAGAAGAAAAGGGACACCTTCTCTGCTTTGGGAAGATCAGGTGAAGACCGACTCGTCCTGCCTAGGTATTTCCAATTGGCGCTAGGCAGCACCAAACAGACAAGACTGGTGCGCTTTTTTGGACTCGGCCACAATCGTCTGGACCGTTACGCGCTGATTAAAAAGAAGAAGAAAAATTATGTACAATATATAATATAATATGATACACTTGCCCTAACGAGTTTTAAGGTCGAACTTCTTTCCTAATTCGAAGCGTGCTCCTTAATTTTGTTTTCCCTACTAATTGGGTGTGCCTACAGTTTTATGCCGATTCCTAACGGTGAATGCATTTTTGTGAGAAGCTTTTTCCTGACAGAATTACACTTAGAGAGTATGCCGTCCACTACCGATAGGTGACTAATATTTTAAAAACCTAATAATTGACTTTTAATTAGAAAATTAATTAAATTAAGTTTTGGTGTTGGGTCGGCTGGCGGTTGAACCGGCGACCCATGGTATGGCATGCGAGCACTTTACCCACTTCCCTACAGCTGCCACAATACAATACATATAGTTTTTTATTATACTGGCTCCTCAGTATATTGTTATGATGAATGAAAGTCACGGTAAAGATAATTATGCGTAATTTTGACTCACTGACCCCTCATATTGGGAAATTTACAAAAGTTACCACAGAAAATTATGTGTCATGTGAGAGATATGTAGCACAACTGAAATATACATATATAGGTAACGTTCAGCGAAGTATTCACATAATTGGGGGAGTGAGAACAATAATTCGAAAGGGGATGCGTAATTTTGACGCAGATTATCTTTTTAGGGTTAAATATGAACTTGTGACTTTCTGTCTGACTTATCACCTACATACATACGTGCGTCTAGTAGTCTGCAAAGTTTTAAAATAAATTTAGAATTGTGATATGTTAACCCTCATTAAAAACATATGCAAACAAACTTGCATACCATGTGTTCCATATACATACATAAATATATACATATGTATGTAGCTAATAACATTATTAGGTGATTCACAAAGTGTCATAAAGTCATATGTCATATTAAAATATTATACGGAAATAGTTATAAAAGACTTTTCCGAAGCCCTGTGAAGAAGTAAACAAAAACAGATGATCAAATACGACGACCCAAAAACATATCGTGCAGAGTTGCATTTATTTAGTACACATATAGCATAGAATGCAACCACAAAATATTATGACTTATGACGATATGACGCAATATGACAGGTTGTGAATCGCCTATATCTGTATAGATATCTGTTAATCATTGTAATCATTCAAACAAAACGTGTCAGACTTAACATCAAAGCAGGGCCGTGCGCAGGAATTAGCCTTGGGGGGGGGGGGGGGGGTTTAATTTTGGTTTGCATTCGCATAAATTTTTCGCTAAGATAAACATATTTGCTGAAACAGATATCCAGACCCATACACCATAAATTTAAATGTTCTCTAACTTTTCTGAAACTCATTATGATTCATCAAGACCTAGTTAACCCGGTCCTGCATAGTACACGGAAAGAATTTTTTACTAGAATCAATGCCGAGACAAGAAAAATTAGACTTGATTTTGAACTTAGAAAATAATTTCTTAATATCAAGAAAATCCAAGAAAATTGGATTTTAAATAAATAAGTAAAAATTTCCTTGCTTCAAGTGAAATTGGATTTTAATTAAATAAGAAAACATTTTCTTGCTTCAAGTAAAATTGGATTTTAAATAAATAAGAAATAATTTACTTAGGGTAAGTGTTTTTTCTTGTTTTTTGAAATAAATAATTAAGAAATTATTTTTTTGTTGCAAGTAAAACTTTTCTTATACGAGCTTAAGTTATTAAGAAAATATTAAATATTAAATTAAGTAAATATTTTCTAAAAATATTAAAAACGTAAAAAATAAGGAAAATTAAAACTAATCATGAGGGATTAGAAAACCATAATTAGTCAACTAGTATTTTCCTAGGACTTGTTTATTGAAATGACAACATTTTATTTAATATAAATGAAGATGCAAATAGTGAACTCCTTATACCAAATGCTTCACTAACAATTTGAGAATTGCAAAAATATTCAGAAATATGCAAAGCGGATGGCAAATTAAAAAAATACATGTAACTTTGGAAATGCAAATTCAGCAAGAAAAATTTTACGTCGCTCAAGAAAACGTTTTCTTATTTATTTTACATTTTTTTCGCTTTATTTTGTTGTTCCAATTCGTCGAAACACAATTTTCTTAAATTCTTCTTGATATTAGCAAAAAGATTTTCTTCATTTAAGTAAATTTAAGAAAAGATGTTCTTATTTATTTAAACATTTTTTTTTTTTAACATTTTTTTCTATAGATTTTGTTAGTGTTCTTGAATAAGAAAATAATTGTCTCATTTTTGGAAAACTCAATTTCTTATTTCCAGTAATAATTAAGTAAATTTTTCTTATTTTCCTAAAAATTTTCTAAATTGAATTCAAGAAATCATTTTTCTTGATTCAAGTATACAAATTTCTTTCCGTGTACTGTTTACAGTACTTGTTAATTGAAACTACTCACTGTTTTCACAAAATGAACATTTTTTGTTATCAGTACAATTTTTTTAAAAATGCCAAACGAACACATGCTACACAACTTTGTAATTTCGGAAAGCTCCAAGTGCAATTCAAAGTGCTGAACTTATGTATTGGCCAACCTTATTTTTTGCAACTTTCACCAATTTCTTCTTCCGTAAAATTATTGTAACTAATTTTGTCAAAAATTATGAGTCAAGATTCAATGCAAAATTTATAAACTGTATTTTGAAAATTTTTGCAAAATCATTGCAACTTAGATTTGTTCATGGGGGGGTTTTAACCCCCAAAACCCCCCCGTGCGCACGGCCCTGCATCAAAGTAATGGATTAATTAGCACCTAGTACTTACAAACAATTATTTAGAAATTCCTGTATTTCTAACATCCAATTTCATTATTTATTGTTGTGCTGTACTGCACAAATCATGGCAAATCAATCGATTTTACAGTTCACTGCACTCTTGCGAAAAATTTCCTTTTGATGTTACTCATACGACGCGTCGCACAATGATTATGCCTAGATGATGTGGGTAGGTATGTATGTGCGTATGTTCATACATGCGCTGCGTTAACAAAGAAAATTTGACATCACTTATTGTGCCTTTTTATTATATAAATAAATAACAGATATTTAATTTTTCTTTTGTACAATTTTTTGTGCGCCTTTGGCATATGTGAGTATGTACGGGTATGTATGTATTTATTCACACATGAGTTGCTACCCAGCAGAATTTGAGGTAAGGAGGTGCATATTCAGTAGAATATTCATTATGAAAAATACCCTGAAACTAAGTTCAAAATTCATTGCTGAAAAAACAACTGAACACGCAGTGAAGACATCAGGTGTACTGAAATACATGCTATGGAAGTTCTCCCTGCGTATTCAGGCCTTTTTTCCTACAGAAACTCTCCCTTCTCGTTCAGCAGTTTTTAGGTAGTTGATTTTCGACGCCACCTTTATATAAAAACGAAAGGGAAATTTCAGATTTTAGAACTACATCTCTGCTGAATATTCAGTAGGAAATATATGCTGTTTTCCAGCTGATAAATACTGCAGGGTAGCTATTCAATTTTGGAGCGGTAAGCTCCTCAAAAGATGTTGATAAGATAATGCGCCTACAGTGATTTTTGTGATAAAATATTTAACATCAAAGGCATTTATTTATGTTCGTGCATATATCGTCGCTTGAGAAAACGAGTGTCGTATGTTACCAAACATAGTTTCAAGCAAATCGAGTTTGAAGTTCAAATTGGAAATTCTCAAAATTTATACAACGGATTTTTCTGTTATTTGGACGAGCTGTAGCGAGTATTATACATATATTTTGACCTGCAATTTTCAAAAGTTGGATATCTTTAAAATTATGGGAGATAAATAACTTTTCATTCAGTATGCATTTGTCGTATGTGACGTCTAAGCACCAATACCTGTTTATAATAGCACATACCACAAAAATTCTGAAGCTCACAGTTTTTGAGATATTGACTTGAAATTTGGCAGTTGAATATATTTTGATGACACTTTGATCATTTGTCGGAATCCACCACATCGGACTAATATCAAATATAACTCCCATACTTCTTCCTTTGTGGAGATAAGGATATGAAACTTGGAAGTATTTGTACCCATATGGATCTAATAAATGTCACCGAAATTTGTCAAGATATGACCACTATAACACATAGCTTCCATAAAACTGATTGTTCAGATACAGCTCTTTTCGGATATAACTTCCATATTTAAGGATCAAATTATACTGAAATTGTAGTAATTGGTATTATACTACAATAAAATATGTCAGTGAAAATCATTCAGATCGGATCACTATAACCTATAGATCTGATACAATATTTTGGTTTATTCTCCGTAGCTCAGCGGCACATACGACATACATATGTTTAAAATAAACAAAAACGAATTTATATGGAAATTTGTCGTATGTATGTGACATACGACAAATGCATACCCAAATGGTAGTAATTTTGTAACATACGACAAATGCACACTAAATAACTCAAAAACTAAAAGAGATAGAAAAAAATGGATTGGAAAAATTAAAGGATTAGATCCGATTTGGTTAATCTGCATCAAAAACTAGAAATCCTCGATTTTCACATACGACATTCGTTTTCTCAGGAGACGATATCTATGTACGTACGTCAAAAAGAATATGCTTTAAATAGCATATAGCTTAGAGCTTGAAGCAACATTTATATTTACTCATATCATAATTGTCAATTTATGCTAAAAATATATGTATATATATTTACTCAGTTTCCTTAATTATTCCAATTGCCTGCACGTGTATAATTTAAAAATAAAAGTTGTTTGATTTTATTTGCTGTTTGACTGTTAAGGAATATAGTTACATACATATATGACTTATTTATGAGTTGCTACTTACGCATTTAATTTGATAGGTACTAAATATGGAAATTGCAGAGAAAATGCATTAAACATATACATATATATTTACCAAGGCATTTTTTTCGTTTAGCACATTTCAATTGTTTGCAATTGTCTTCGATTTTATTACACGTCGAATTTAACCACGAATAAAATTTTAGTAGATTCACCAATAAAAGTTTAATATTCATCATGTACCTAGGCCTTTAAATACATACATACATACATCTGTATATTTTTCATTGTATCCCTTAGCTGAACTTCAATCAACTACAAAAGCCGCCAACATTCGAAACCTTCAAATCTTGTTGAAGGTTATCTTCTGCCATGGAGCTTTGAATGAATTTTGCGGTTAATAAATAACAAAAACACACATTACTCAACAACAACAAAGATGAACATATGTCAGTTAGTTGGTTGGTTGGCATATATGTATGTATGTATGGCTGTTTTGGCGCAGAGCTTCATATCATCAAACAATATTGCCTTGATATCCATTCTGGAAACCAAGGTCACATAAATATGTACATACATAGATACATACATATGTACTTATCTCAGTGGCGGTCCTAGCATAAACTGGCTGAGCAAGCCTATGTAAGAAGCGTAGCCATTAGCCATTTATGTATGTAATTGTCTTTGATGCACTATCTGAAAGTTTGATTGCGGTTCCGTCATTGACTTTGATTAAATTCGTTTTGCATATTTGATGTTTTGTTTATGAATTACCGTATGAAACTGACTGCATTGGAATAAATCGAGAAAATGCAGATGATGAAGAATAATTAAGTTTTGATATACAATGTCTCATACGAAGATATGTATGTATATGACATTTGTTGTTGTAGTTGTACCTACTTTTGGTTAGCGCATCAACGAGCCTGGCTCAGTCGAAAGTAAATTAAAGTTTTTCACCATCAGAGCGTGAATTATTTACAAAAGCAGAGAAGCTAATATTAGAATCATTTGGGAAGAATTCAACTGAATTAATTGCTGACGCCAATCTTATAGAGAAATCTCTGAATCTCACACGAAAGCGAAGAGTTATTTTAGCTTCCTTAAACCAATGGCAATTTCAGCTGTAGAAAGTGGGTTTGCTTAAAATAGCACTATAAGAGAATATCGAAAAAGTGGCAAGCCGGGCCTTTCGGCTTGTATGAAGCGTCCGCCACTGACTTATCTACATATGGACAAACTTGAACACATGCACTCTGGATTCCATTTAATGGATATAATTTTCAAGGTTGAGTTCGAAGTAAATGTGAGAAGCGCTCAAGCGTTTTTCGGCATAAAATGGCTCAACCTTTAGAAAAACAAATTATCTACTGCAACACGAGAAACGTATCTGGAATTTTCAAAAAAAAAAAAACAACAAAAAACAAGCACGAACAGCTCTTGTTGCGCATTCATGTTCACTAACGATTTGCTCAACTTGCTACAAATCACATCTGGGTAGAGAATAATGCTTACCATTTGAGCTGCGCGCTTTTTAGTTGTTTCTACTATTCAAGCAACAGTGCAATAGTCAACACACGAACTTGCAATAATTCTAGCAAAAATTGGACCATTTTCTGATTTAATTAAATCCTGAATTGTCAAGGACTATTATGCATTTGACAATGGCATATTGCATTTGTTTGGCAGCAACGATTTTTGCAAAATCAATTTATTCCAAAACAGTAAAAAAGTGAGTTTTCGTCAGATGTGCGCCCATACTAACCCTCCTGCTATTGCGCAAATCTGAGTAACTCTAATTGGCACTACTTTTGACAGCAACAAGAACAAGTACAAAAATTACTTATTTATACATATATACATACTATGTATGTATGTACATGCAATATGTATTTGCGTCGAAAGTTTGTTTCAAAAAAGTACATATGTATGTACTTAATAGTAACGATCCCTGCAAAAAAATGTGCGATTTATCCCGAAAGAGATTTGTCCCGGATATATCTCTTTCGAGAACAATCGGTCCACAATTAGTCCCCGATTGTTCCCGTACGGGTATAAATGTAGACTAATTGTAGACCAATTTTTCCCTAATGGGTATAAATGTAGATTAATCGCTTTCATCCCGAACGGGTATAAATCTAGATTCCTTAAATGTAGAAATTTTACAAAAATATGCAATGTATTTAAAAAATTGTAGAGCAACCGGTAAAACGAATTGAACACCCTTTCTTTTAATAACAATGATGAATAATAATTTTAACAAAATGTTGCCTAAAATATTCTATGAAAAAATCCTTTACATTACGCTCATATAATGCATACTCAAAACTTACAATTTTTTTTATTTATTTATTGAGATTTTTTTTCAAAAGTAAAACATTATATAATCTTTATTTATATATGCATTAACATTTGCAATTTTTTAAAGATTGTTATTAAAAATTGCCTTGGCGAACAACTTGGAAAAATCTACATTTGTACCCGTTCGTGCTGGAAGCGATTGATCTACGTTTGTACCCGTTCGGTATGTTAGTGATTAATCTACATTGGTACCCGTTCGGGTATACAAGTTGAACAATTAGTCTCTTCATAGGACATGCTCGAACAAATGCGATCAATTCACTCCATATAAAGGGATGTAAAATTGTATTAGTCGCATGCTCCCTTGCGATTGATCCCGGACACGTCCCGGATTAATCGCATTTTTTGCAGGGGATTGGACAAAAAATAGCACTCATGTAACACACACAAGCACACGCTTACATATATGCACACTTACAGACATGCATCCATACAAAAATGCCATATATGAGTTTCATATTTTCAGTGGCATACGAGAGCAAGTTAATTAGGCAGTTTGGAAGTTTTTCCAGCTAACGCACAATTGTGATTTATTTGAAATTTGAAGTGATAACCTTTTCATGTATGCAGTTTATGTGTTAGCGTGTCCTCTTTATCTATAGTACATGCTGCTGATGTGGAGAAAATTTTTGTTTGTAAATGACGAAAATGGAAATTCTGCAGTAGCATAAATGTAGAATGCTTATAACACAGAAATGAACTACATACCTACATGCTTTAGTAGAAAATATTGAAGCTTCAAATCAGCGTTGCCACTTTGGTTACTTTTTACTAAAATTGGTTACAATTTTTTCGTTTGGTTACGTGGTTACTTTCGGCCGGTTTTGATTACTTTCAAGGTCCATATATTCAGTACACCATGGTTAAGCTTAGTATCGACCTCTCAAGAAACGCAAAAGTTCCATATAAAATGACGTACAAGAAATGCTCAAGAAATTTTTCTTGTGAAACTTTCTTGAGCGAGTAACGACCTCTCAAGAAATTTAATACACTTTTTTGCCACTATTTTTCAACATAATGCGAACACAGCAACACAGATTTTGCCAAGAAATATATCATCGAGCATTTATTTCTTAAAGAAATTTTGACGTCTGTTGGCTTTTGTTACATGTTGATAAAAATGGTGGTGAAAATGGAAAAATTAATCGGAAAAAATATCGTGCACAATTTTTGTAATGACGCAAAGCGGAAGTTGACATCAATTTCTTACATCTACTTCCATTCCGGCCATCAATATACCACAGTTTAGCAGTAATATAAGGTCATCCTCGTCGCTTTCGATGATTTCCTAAAATAATAACAAAATAAAACTATTGAAAACAAATATTTAAAGCTTTTATTTAATGAACTTATCAAATTCTCATGTTTACAAAATGGTTTATTTTGTTTACGTTTTTGATGATCTTCTTCGTTTCACTTGGTATTCACGGTGGATAATAAACGTCAAAATTTCTTGCCTACTACTATTTTTCACTCAAGAAATAAAGCTAAAAATTTCTTGAGCTGTTTCTTGAGAGGTCGATACTAGCCTTTACATTCAATTTTTAGTAGAGCTCTAGATACATGGGTATCGAACAAATCGAATTGATCGTTTTTGTTTGAAGCCCGTTTGTTGTTCAAATGCCCGTACAAACATTCGAGCATTCGAGCTTACAAACAAAAAAAATGTGTATCGAAAAAACAAAAATAAAAACAACTACATATGAAGAAGAAAAAAAAATAATAAACAAAAGAAAAAAACAAACTTCAAAATGCTCGAATTGTTCAAATTCCCGTACAAACATACGGGTAATAAACAAACAAATTTGTTTGGGCTACTCGAAAATGTTCAAAAACAAAATCTGGAGCTCTAATTTTTAGGAATGCCCTTTTAATTTTTCCAAACTATAAAATATTTGTTATCCAAATTGTTTTGTCGTATTCTTTTAATCAAATTCCAAATAATTTAATGTTGGGTGTAAATGGAAAAAATGTAAATGGAAAAAATTCAACCACTATTTCCAGCGAATGTTGAGTGTATAGCTGTTTCACGAAAATGAATAAGGCAAAAGTGGGAAAAATTCAACAGCTTTCATAGTCTCGATCCTAGTGAGGAGCATCCACTTCCGAAAAGGGTGCTAACGATCGAAAATGGTTTTTCGTAAAATTGCTATACTCAACCTTCGCTGGAATTAGTTGTTGAAATTTTTCCATTTACCCCCAACAATAAAACGTTGAATTAAATAATTTTCGTGCTAAGCACTAAAAAGATTTTAAGTCCAAATAACACTGGATCACAAAATGAAATTTTTTGTCTGTACTTTGGACGTGACCATCCTATCTATATGTAAAATCGGTCGCTGATTCCGAAAATCGGGCTCATTTTTAATTCTATGGGAAGGTTTTTGAGATATCGGCAATTTACCGTTATTTGGCCACTGGCTCCACTTAATCCTGTATACCTTTTTAACGCAGTGAGCTATCTTCCTTGGAGTGACACTCGTAATACCCGTAAATGGGCTTTTATCTACTGCGCTGCCAATGTGCTGCTACTGCAGATGTGTAGGTATTGGTATAACATGCATAGAATATACCCGTGCAGAGGCATTGCGCGACTTGGATGTATTTACTTGATCGCCTATAACTTTTCTATTTTACCATGGATTTTCTTCGTTGATAGCTTATCTTTTTCCCAATAGAATGGAGCTTCAGGTAAAGGAGTAAAACCGAAGGTGAAGACATTGGTTTAAAAGATATTGCCTGACAAAGTCAATTTTTTCTTCAAAAAATCGTAAAAAATCGAAAAAATTCAAATTGAATCGTCAATATTTCAGAAACAATAAGAGTTACAGAAAAATGTTGTAGCAGCGATGACAAGGAAATTTAATTTTCTTTCGTTGAGTGTCACTCCAAGGAAGATAGCTCACTGCGTTAAAGAGGTATACAGGATTAAGTGGAGCCATTGGCCAAATAACGGTAAATTGCCGATATCTCAAAAACCTTCCCATAGAATTAAAAATGAGCCCGATTTTCGGAATCAGCGACCGATTTTACATATAAATAGGATGGTCGCGTTCAGAGTATTTTTTGGCTGTAGAGCAGTGTAATTTATTTGACAGGAGCCAGCTACCACATTAGAAATAAATCTATTCTGGCGAGTTTTCGTCGGCCGAAATTTTCGTCAGCTTTTTGGTTCTGTTCATTCTCATACCTTGCCGTGTTTTTAAATGTTGATAGAATGCTACGACCGTTCGATATTACGCTCGACGTTGGATCTGTTTAAGGCTTAAAGATGTAAAATAATTGATATATCTTAGTTTTTGTTAACCCTATATCGACGGCTGAGAATAAGATCGCCCTATTTCAAAAATTGTTTCAAAAACGCCCTATTCCAAAAATTGTTTGAGTAACGTCCTATTTCAGATTTTGCTTCAAAAACGTCCTATTTAAGAGAAAATTGCATATATATTTCTCTGAAATAGGGCGTTTTTGAATAATTGTCTGAAATAGGACGTTATTGAAACAAATTCTGAAATAGGGCGTTTTTGAAGCAAAATCTGAAATAGGACGTTATTCAAACAATTTTTGGAATAGGGCGTTTTTGAAACAATTTTTGAAATAGGGCGATCTTATTCTCAGCCATCGATATATTGTTTTGCTTTCAAATAAGTAGCCCTAACGTTAATGGGACATATGCCTATATTTATACCCAGCTGTACTTGTACACAGAGTATTATAGTTTTAATCACATAACGGTGGATTGTAACACTATAAAATAATCGAGATAGATATTGACTTATATATATCAAATTGATCAGGGTGAAAAAAGAAATCGATTGAGCCATGTCCGTCCGTCTGTCCGTCTGTCCGTCCGTCTGTCTGTCTGTACGCACGATAACTCGCGCAAAAATTTAAATATTTTGATGAAATTTGGAATGCAAGTTGGTATCAAGACTGGAACGGATGGTATTGAAAATGGGCGAAATCGGACCATGACCACGCCCACTTCCCCTATATAGCAAAAATCGGAAATTTTGTATCTCAGTCACTAATAGAGCTAGAGTGATAAAATTTCACCCACGTGTGGAGCTCAGGCCCTTATGAAGAAATTTGGTGAGATTTTGAAAAATGGGCGGTGCCACGCCCACTTATTAAGGGCCAAACATTGAAAGTTTTATATGTCATAACTCAGAAACCGTTGAAGATATATCGATGAAATTTGGTAGGCGTGATATACTTACTTAGGCAAATGTTTGGACGAAAAATTGCCAAAAACGGTTAACGACCACGCCCACTTTTATATATGGGTATTATAAAGTGGCCTAATAAAAACATTTTAAGCGATATCTCTGTCAAATATAAAGGTATATCATTGAAATTTTATGGCAGAAGTCCAACTGCGGATATAAAACGAAAAGCACAAAAATTTTGGAAAATGGGCGTAGCACCGCCTCTTTTTAGAAGCAGGAATATACGAGATTTCTGAGCCCATAACTCGACAAATAATTTAAATATAATGACGAAACTTGCAGTGTACACTTTTATTAGTTGTGGTAATACATGTTCAAAATTTTAGCGAAATCGGTTGGCGACCACGCCCACTTTTATATATGGGAACTATAAAGGGGCCTAATAAAAATATTTTAAGCGATATCTTTGTCAAATATAGAGATAATTCATAGAAATTTTGTGGCATGAGTTCCACAGTAGACCGGAAACAAAAAATATAAAAATTTTGGAAGATGGGCGTGGCACCGCCTCTTTTTAGACAAAGGAATATACGAGATTTCTTAGCCTATAACTCGACAAATAATTGAGATATTATAACGAAACTTGGTTTATATACTTTTATAACTTGTGTTAATAGACACGCAAAAATTTATTCAAATCGGTTTATGACCACGCCTACTTTTCAACAAAGATATTTCTGGAACACCCTTTGGGAATTTGTAACGTGACATCTTTGTAACTGGAAGTCATAAAGGAATGAAATTTTGCACAAAGAATAATATTCATATGCTTAGTTGGATGACTGATAAAAATGTTGAAAATGGGCGTGGTTACGCCCACTTTATGCAGCACTCGCTTTATATAAAATACACCGTGTTTTCATCAAACGCAAACAAACAATGAAAGCATACAGCTGAGTATCTAATGTTCGATTCCACTCGAACTTAGGCTTCCTTACTTGTTTTAATTTATTTTGGTTACTTGTTTCTAGTTTTGTACTTTTATATTGTATTTTGGTAAATTTAAAATTTTTTAAGTGGCAACGCGCCTTCAAATATGTACATAGAAACATTGAGCTACGAAGTACTGAATTTAATATTAAAGTTAGTTTGGAGTTGCTGCAGCAACAGCGACACACTTAAAGTCCATTGTGATACCAAGAAAGAGAGTACTTCTCCTTTTTGACACAATGCGAAAGCCTGATGAAGCTTATGGATTTCTTTACGTCAGTATTTGCTGCTTTTCATAGGCTTTCCAGCAAAGGAGTCGCCAAAAAATTTCCAGGGAACCGCCTGACGGCGCTAAGAATCTGCCAGTTCCAAATCAGCTCTTCAATTGTCTCCTCCTCCTCCTCATCATCATTCTTGCAGCTTCTGTAGCATTTAGGTAAGCCTCTCTGCATATTTTGCAATGAGGCAGTGTCCAGTGAGTGCACCTATCAGATAGGAGATTTCCTCCCTACTTAGTGGGGGCTTATTTGAAGGGATTTATTGTGATTCCATTTTTACCAACTTTCTCTTGATATTCGACATCTTGCATTCTGTTGCCATTTATCATCACTTGCTTGTTTATATATGTGTTCTTTAAGCATTAGCTGGCATATAGCAAGAGGTCAGAGACAATTTGTTTGGTCGTCTATGTCTTTGTCGTTAAGCGTGTACTTTATGCGACTTATATATGCTTGCAATATTGCTAAAATTTCAGCCAGGAAATGACTGCAGTGTTCTGTGTAGTAACCTAAAAGACACCTTGAGATTCAAGACTCCTATTAAACTTTTATGAGATATTTTTGTTTGATCAAATCAAATACATAAAACATTCTGTGAACATACAATTTGTAGCAATTTATGTGCATACGTATGAACCATAAAAATATATACGTATAATCGCTGTAGGAGTTTCAAAACTATACGCATATATACACATACCATTCATACATATGTACATGTTATCAACAGTTCTTCGACAAAAGCCCACTTGCACGAGTTCAACTGTGCGTGTGTAGCTTTATTCATGAGACTAAAGCCTACAGGCTTTATACAAACTTTAATGGCTTTTAAATGCAATTGCAAAGTCGTTACGCACATTCTCCACTTATTAAAAGAGCATTTTTGCAGACGTCAGCAATCGTTTTTTTTTTTGTTTTTTTTTTTCAAGATTAATTTATGCTGCTGAACGAACAGAACATATGAATACTTTTATATTTTTTTTAGCTCAGAAGATTAAATTTAGCCAGACTGCCAATTACATATATACAAATATGCTTACTCAATCTGAAATGTGTAGCATTCTACTTTATACATATCTATATACATTCTAAGATAATGTAAAGTGGCTATTTTGGTAAGCCGATCGATTTAGTCAGACGTATTTGATTATCATTTCACGAGACTTTTAAGAAAAATTGCAATTGTCATGGGAAGTATTACGATTTTGTTAGTGCATTGGCTTTAATGATGATTGATGGTTTTTAATGATGATTCCAAAAAAATTTCTATAACGAGCATTAAGAAAAGTATGATCGCAAGTCTCAGCTTCGTCTAGAATTTATTACAACAGTTGGGAGCTTGGCGTTGATTGCGTAATATTGAGTAAGATAATTATACTTAAGGGTTGTTTGATTCCGATTGACACTAAAAAAGGTGAATACTTAGCTACTTTATTAACTTGATAACCATCTTCGGCTTAATCTATAAATTTTCTAAACGCAATTATATTTTAGTTAAAAATAAAGGAAAGGAATAGTGAGTTGTTAACCATCTCAGTAGTTAATTGAAAGCGCTCTACCAGAATTTGCGAAAAAAAAAACCATTAAAAAAAACTGAGATACGCTCCTTCCATGATATACTAACGAGTTGTTAGTTTTTCTTTGAATTTGCACCTTTTTAGTAGCTAATCGCCTTTTTTTTGGGGGGAATACTCGTATTCCCAACTTTTTGGGTTTAAGTAGCTTGGCTTTGCCAGCGATTTTTCCACAAAATTATCTACACACCTTCATCCTTATGCATATGCATAAATGTAGATATTCTTATGAGTTTTTGCACATGTGAATGTATGCAAACGCATCCACACACGTCTCGCTTAATGGTTTGGATCACTTGTAAAGCTTTCAAAAGTAACTTTTTAATTTTAAAACGGAAATTAAAATTTCCAAAGCTTAGTAGATGTGCAGTACACACCTACATATGCATGTATGTATGAATTTCATAGGAAATTACTTGATTTTATTAAGAGGAAGAAAAAAAGTAATGTCGTGTTTTGCAACAAAAAAAGTAACTCGATGAGAACTTTTCTTCTAATTTTAAATGCCATAAGATAATTTCAAGTATACATATTTTATATGACTTTTTTTCAATGCACAATAAAATAGTAACCAGTAACAAGGTAGTCTGATAATCAGTTAAATAGGATACGTGCTCAAGTTTGAAAGAGATATCCGTCATTTTAAATCAATTCAATCAATTGGATTGACAATACGCGCGTACGTTAAACTCAATTGGGGGATCGATCGGAAGCAGCAAGTGACAGTTTCAAGCAATAGCCTTCGAATCTGGGAAGTTATACATAGTTCTCTAGGAAGCACGAGGCCAGTAAGGCTAGAAGTAAATACCTATTGTTGTACTACGAAAAAATGCGTATTCCTCCTCACCAAGCGACTTGGGCGGTACTGAAGATTACGTTGATTTTCGCAATCTGACATACATACATACATACATACATACATATATAAGCTGTCTTAAGGTGTCAATGAAAGTCGAACAGCTTCAGTTGAGGCGCTTGAACTTTCCCTACTCCTCATTCGCTCATGTTGCTTCTTTGGAAGTTTATCTGTCGGCGCAGAGATACCTTATGCCAACAATTAATTTTAAAATTGAAGCGAATAGCTAGCTGGAATTATGCATATAAAGGTATGTGTGACACAGAGAAGGGTTTGGCGAAGCTCGTCTTGTGTGAAAGCTCATAAAGCTCTGAATAGCTAGCAGTGACTAAAATTTGCATGGAGGATATTAAAAGATTTTCAAGCTGCATTAACTGCCTGTTTTTAATTCTATCTCATTTGTTGTAATCTTTTCAATAACCAGAATCCACAGTGACCTTATCTTGAAGCACCAAGCACTAACATACCATCACACACACATATATGTGTACATTTGTACATATGTATATGTCAATATACTGACTCCAAATTAAGCATCTCTAGAATATTTAGCACTAATTTAGCATAGTATTACGTTTGTTGACAGATGCACAACACACACATAAATCACTAGCCGCATAAATGTAGAAAAATTAAATGAACAAAAAAAAAAACAAAAAAAAGGAGTTAAAGCGACAGCAGTGGCCATGGCCATAAATAGTATATCCCACACAATGCCCGGCCCAGCATAACGCGCTCATTAAGAGTCCAGATTTATGAAGTAAGTATGTATGTATGTATATATTTATGTATATACGCAGGTATGTACTACATAGATGGGCAAGTTAAAGGATAAATGAGAAATCCCAAAACTCGCCACTACTAAATGCCAACTAGTTGACATTGAATCGAAATGAAAACAAATTGTTGTCTCAAAAGATATAAATTGCCCATACACAATTTCCCCTACAAAAGACAAAACAACAACAACAACAATAACAACAACAACAATAACAACAACGACAACGAAAGGACCATATCCTTTTACGGCTCACAAAAGGGAATTTTGCAACAAGTGTGTCTACACATACAGACATATTTGTTGTTGGTAAGTACAATCATTGCCTGCATACTCATAAAACCAACGTCATTTTTAGTACTCCACAGGTATGGCAGCAGTACTAAAATTAGTAAATGAACGTATGGCATTGGGGAGTGAATGCGTGATTGTAGAATGCGAATTCAATGTGGCAGGTGAGCGGTGAGCATTTCAGGAGAGTTTGTTAGCTGTTGAAGGTCTCTCTAAAAAAGCTTACTAAATTAAGCTGTTATTGTGAAAGCTCACAGTACTGGGATTATTTGCTTTTCTTTTTGCTTTTTGGTTTGCTAGTGACTGAGCGAATTTGAGTTCGGGATTATTATTTTTTCTTCGAGTAAATCAATTAAAAAGCAATTCCCACAGTCACTTACAAATCTACGCTAAAATCGGGTTTGTATTATAGGCTTGACAGACGGCAGCCATAAACCGGATTACCGCAACACTTAATTCCCTAAATTTTATCCTGACAGACGGCAACAAACACTGTCGATTTTTCTATCAGCATTTGCTCGTCGTCTTCTGTCCACAGCAACTTTTTACGAATTGACATCTAAACAAGTAAGGAAGCCTAAGTTCGAGTGGAATCGAACATTAGATACTCAGCTGTATGCTTTCATTGTTTGTTTGCGATGGAAGCACGGTGTACTTAATATAAAGCGAGTGCCGCATAAAGTGGGCGTAGCCACGCCCATTTTCAACATTTTTATCAGTCATCCAACTAAGCATATGAATATTATTCTTTGTGCAAAATTTCATTCCTTTTTGACTTCTAGTTACAAAGATGTCACGTTACAAATTCCCAAAGGGTGTTCCAGAAATATCTTTGTTAAAAAGTAGGCGTGGTCATAAACCGATTTCAATAAATTTTTGCGTGTCTATTAACACAAGTTATAAAAGTGTATAAACCAAGTTTCGTCATAATATCTCAATTATTTGTCGAGTTAGAGGCTAAGAAATCTCGTATATTCCTTTGTCTAAAATGAGGCGGTGCCACGCCCATTTTACAAAATTTTTCTATTTTTGTTTCCGGTCTATTGTGGAACTCATGCCACAAAATTTCAATTAATTATCTTTATATTAGACAAAGATATCGCTTAAAATGTTTTTATTAGGCTACTTTATAGTTCCCATGTATAAAAGTGGGCGTGGTCGTCAAACCGATTTCGCTAAAATTTTGAACATGTATTACCACAAGTAATAAAAGTGTACACACCAAGTTTCGTCACAATATCTCAATTATTTGTCGAGTTATGGGCTCAGAAATCTCGTATATTCCTGTTTCTAAAAGGAGGCGGTTCCACGCCCATTTTCCAAAATTTTTGTGTTTTTCGTTCTATGTCCGCAGTTGGACTCTTGCCATAAAATTTCAATGATATATCTTTACAGAGACAGAGATATCGCTTAAAATGTTTTTATTAGGCCACTTTATAATACACATATATAAAAGTGGGCGTGGCCGTCATCCGATTCTGGAAATTTTTCGTCCAAACATTTGCCTAAGTATGTATATCACGCGTACCGAATTTCATCGATATATCTTCAACGGTTTCTGAGTTATGACTCATAAAACTTTCAATGTTTGCCCTTTAATAAGTGGGCGTGGCACCGCCCATTTTCCAAAATTTTTCTGTTTTTTGTTTTATGTCCATAGTTGGACTCATGCGACAAAATTTCAATGATAGATCTATATATTTGAGAGAGATATGGCTTAAAATGTTTTTATTAGGTCACTTTATAATATACATGTTGTTGTCGTTTGCGACCTTCTTCATCTTTACTAATATCTTTAGCTGCACTGGCTTCAGGTCAAAATAAAACGCAATTAATTTTGCAGATTGCCGATATATTTCGGTTGCTGAACTGCAACCGTCTTCAGGGCAAAACTATTGACAAAAATAAAATCAATTATAAAAACATATTGTTTACAAAAAGCACAATTAATACACTAACAAATTAAATTAAATTAAACCTGTACGTACATTTATTAACACGTCCGTACCTAGTGACGTGGAGTTCTAAAACTGTCGGTTTGTTAGTAAATGTTTATATATATGAGCGCAATTATCTGTATCGGTTTTGTAGTTTAGTCTTATGTTTGGTGGTGTGTTAATTATGTGTAACATTTCCAATGTAAAGCGCTTACTATATTGTTGTTCTTGTTGGAGAACTTTCGCTTCGTTGAAGTTCGGACAGTGGCCGGTGGTTGCACAGTGGGCCATAAGTGCTGTTTTTTGGTTGTTAACTTGATGGCATTGTTTGAAGTCGGATTTGTGTTGTGTTAATCTAGTTTTTAGTTTTGATTTTGTTGTACCTACATACACACTTTTGCATGTTTCATTTTTGTTGCCGTTGCATGGAATCTTATACACTATATTGCTCTTTTCTGTAGCGTTTATTTTAGATTTTGTTTGGTTAAATAAGTTCTTTAATGTATTTGAGGGTTTGTGAGCAATTTTTATTTTGTCTTTGTCGTAAAAGTTAGATTTTGATAGCCGTTCAGATAATTTAGGTACATAAGTTATAGATTTAAATATCACAGGTGTTTTTGGTTTTTCTGGACTGTTTTTATTTTTGAATTTTCTTAAAGGCGTTTTAATTGTTTTACTCGGAAAATCGTTATCTTTCAATATCGCAGTTACTTCTTTTTCAATTTGTTTGTGGTAAGTCTGGTCTGAAGCCGGCATCATCCTTCGTATACAGCCCATTGCTGTATTAATTATCATCGACTTTGGGTGTTTTGAATTAAAGTTGATGATTCGTCCTGATGATGTTGGTTTTTTATACCACTTTAATTTTAATTGGTTTCCACATCTGTTTATGATTGAGTCGAGATAAACTAATTTTCCGTCGTTTTCTATATCCATTGTAAACTTAATATTTTTGTCAAAGGAATTAAGGGCATCAAGTGTGGTTGTGATATCATTCTCGTTTACTATTGCAAATAAGTCATCTACATATTTGGTAAGTAACCTTGGTTTTCGTCCTAATTTTTCTATTGTGGTTTCTAAGAGTTTTTCCGACATTATAATGGACCGACGGAGAAAATATCATACAAACAATTACGGACAAAGAAAAACAAGAAATTGAACGGAATAATTTAACGACACTAATACGCGGTCATTTAAATAAAACCAAAATTTCAACGAGATACAAATTTATTAAAGACACATTACGTTCCACAAGAACATTTTTAAAAAAGAACAAACAACTCCTAGTCATGAGTGCGGATAAAGGCAACGCAACAGTTATTATGGACAAAGTGGAATATGAAACTAAAATGAAAAGATTGGTGAACGACACAACCACATACAGATATTTGAAACGCGACCCTACTAATAAGTTACAGAACAAAAACAATGAGATAGTAGAAAGATTGTACAAAAATAAATTTATTGATGCCAAAGAAAAGAATTCCCTTCTCAGCAAAACGTCCAACCCACCAAGAATTTATGGTTTGCCGAAAATTCATAAAGACGGCACACCATTAAGGCATATTTGTTCGTCCATTAATGCACCGTCCTACAATTTATGTAAATATCTCACAAATATTCTTAAAAACTTGACCAAGACCTCCAAATATAACGTAAAAGACGCACTGGAGTTTAAACAGAAGATTGGAGGCTCATATATATATGACGATGAGATTTTAGTGTCGTTAGATGTTGTGTCGTTATTTCCCAGTGTACCGGTTGATTTGGCCATTGAAATTATAACCTCGAGATGGGACGAAATACAAAAGCATACTGTTTTAACTAAAGAGTTATTTTTAACTATACTTAAATTTTGCATAAAGGAGAATTCATACTTCAAATATAATGGAAAGATTTACGAGCAACGGTCGGGAATGCCAATGGGATCACCAGTGTCACCAATAATAGCAGACATCGTAATGGAAGAATTATTACACAGACTCGAAAAAGACTCTAAGAATAAACCACGGTTACTCACCAAATATGTTGATGACCTATTTGCCATTATTAAAACAGAAGATTGTGATATTATTCTCAACACCCTCAATAACTACAACAAGTCAATCAAGTTCACAATCGAAAAAGAAAATAATGGGATGTTACCATATCTGGACACCCTAATAATAAAACGGAACAACAAAATAACCGTAGACTGGTATCAAAAGCCTACTGCATCAGGGAGACTAATTAACTTTTATTCAAAGCACGAAAAGACAATAATTTTAAATACCGCTAAAAATTTCGTACAAAGAGTTCTTTCAATAAGTGACAAAAGATACCACGGGAAAAATATCGGCATAATCAAAAACATTTTGTATCACAATGCCTTTCCACCTTCACTAATAAATAAAATAATTCATCAACATCGAGTCAACAGTTTGGACAACAAAAACGAAGAACGAACAAATAAAATTTACAAATCATCGATTTATGTCGCGGGATTATCAGAACGTATGAAGAACTCAAATATATATGACAATGATAAGTACAAAATAGCGTTTACATATAAAAACACCTTGAAACAACTATACAGTAACACCAAATACAAAATTTCAAAAAACGAGAAATCTGACGTAGTATATAGAATTCCATGCAGTGGTGACGGGTCCCACGTATGCGAAAAGGTATATGTGGGGACAACAAAAACAAAGTTAAAGACAAGGATTTCCGCTCACAAATCAAATATAAAACTACGAAATAATCATTCGGACGGCAAGACGGCCTTGTCAGACCATTGCAGCAATACGGGACATTATCCACAATTTGAAAAGGTTACAATATTGGAGAATGAAAAACACTATCACAAGCGGTACACCCTAGAGATGTTACATATTTTGAACACCCCTAATAATAGAAGGATGAATTTTAAAATGGATACAGACAATTGCGCTCATGTTTATCGAAATTTAGTTCTCCAACAACAAAAATATATAAAATAGGTGTTATTTGTTAGTGCAAAGTCCCCTCTCAGTTGAGTTGAAATCATTTCCAACAACAACCACAAAGGATAGCTGCATGGTTACAGAAACATATGTATATACATACATACATATTTAAACGTTACTGTTCTATGTATTGTTGTTCTTGTGTATTTTTGTTTACACTTGCGGTATTTTCAATTGTTTATATTTTCATGTTTTCTATGTCTCCAAATTCACTTGTTTAAGTTTTTGTATTCGCTCATCTGTTCAGTCGAAAAAACATAGGCCAACAAGTAAGTTAAGTTGTTTATGTTTATAAGAGTTTATGTACGTATATATGTAAATGTATATGTATTAACGTATTTAATATTGTTTTTCAGTCCTGAAGATGACCTCAGAATGAGGTCGAAATATCGACAATAAATGTTTTTTAAAAAAGTTCAAAAATTTTTGTTTTGGAATTTTTAAACGGCCTTGAGCTCAACAATAAATAAATAATTTTTAATAACGATTATTTCTTATTCTTTTTCTTCACTTTACATTCGCAATAGAGATTTTTCGATAGAGTTGCCATTACAAAATGCCCTAAACCGGATTATCTCTAGTTTATTCTCAAGTCAACTGCAAATTAGCTAGATAGTATGGATTATCGCCGCCGTCTGTCAAGCCTATTACTTTACTTACCTTGTGTGTCTCTACGGTTTAGTGCAAAACAACCTCTCCACCAATTTCAGTCAACACTGCGTATACGCAATTTTTTTTGTATGTATGCATTATTTATTGTAAGGTATTTTATTTCTCTTTCTCATGTAATACAATGTTATTTATTGATAGCCAAATTATTTTTTATCGAGTTCAAATTAAAATCTTAATATAAATTCTTTATGTAATACATGTTACATTTATGTATATATGTATACATATGTATGTATGTATAACCGTGCTTAAGCAAATTTAATAAAAAAAAAATTAGAAATTGAAAAAAATTATTACATATGTATGTATCTTATAATTATGTAAATAATGAATGAATGTTTTGAATGCGCAATATTAAATTAAAATTGTTTGTGAATTGTATGCATTTCTATAAGTAGTTATACATATAGATCTACATATATTAAAATAATTAAACTAATAAAATTAAACAAACTGGCAAAAATTGGGCGGTTTTGTGCAGACAGCCAACCAAGGTGCTGCTAGATGTATTATAAAATTAGTTGCATATATAAAGTTATTTTGTATGTATATGTATACATATATATGTATATTTAAACAGGCTTACAAAGGTCATTGTACCAAATAATGTCAATGTTCTTTTTCTTAAAAAAATTACAAAGCCAAGCATGTGAGCAGGAGAAAAGTGAGCTTTGTTTGTCTTTTATTTTTTGACATATATGTATAGCATCTATCAAATGAGATGCTTGTTGTCGTTGTTGTTATACTTCAATAACACAACTGTCGTGTCTCATACATTTTAGCATAAACTTATTGCTATACACTTGTATAAACAATTTTAGTTGCCAAAAAAACGGTCTACCTAAACTCAAAAACTTTATACACAAAATTTAGAATTTGTATAATCTAACTTTAGAAAAGTAGAAAAAAAGAAATATTCACAAATGATTTAGCTTACAAATCGCAACAAATAAAAATTTTGCTTTTAGCAATTGGCTCATTCGTTAACATGTGTGTGTATTTTCTGCTTTGTCGCATATGCAGGTGTGTATGTACATATGTATGTGTTTCAATTTTGTTTCTCTACATATGTGCTAGAAACACAGTCATTGCTAATACATTTTTACTACGTAGTACATACATAATAATATTCGAATACGTAGCTATGTAAATTAGCTGCAACGTACTAAATAATCGTGCATCTATGTATTTATTTCATTTTAAGTGATTACTTAATTAAACTTCTTTTTTATTTAATTATTTTTTATAATATTTTGCCTTAATTTTCACTTGTTTTGCATAAATAACTGCAAGTTCAATTATTTAGACTAATTTAAACACAAAAAGAAATTAAAACAAGTAAGGAAGCCTAAGTTCGAGTGGAATCGAACATTAGATACTCAGCTGTATGCTTTCATTGTTTGTTTGCGTTTGTTCGATATAGGGTGTATTTTATATGACACAAGTGCTGCATAAACAGGGCGCAGCCACGCCCATTTTCAAAATTTGTATCAATCATCCAAATAAGCATATAAATATTATTGTTAGTGCAAAATTGCATCCCTCTATGACTTTTAGTTACAAAAACTTCACGTTACAAATTCCAAAAGGGTGTTCCAGAAATATCTTTGTTAAAAAGTAGGCGTGGTCATAAACCGATTTCAATACATTTTTGCGTGTCTATTAACACATGTTATAAAAGTGTATAAACCAAGTTTCGTCATAATATCTCAGTTATTTGTCGAGTAATAGGCACGTAGATTCCTTTGTATAAAAAGAGGCGGTGCCACGCCCATTTTCCAAACTTTTTTATATTTTGTTTCCGGTCTATTGTAGAACTCATGTCACAAAATTTCAGTGATAGATCTTTATATTTGACAGAGAGATCGCTTAAAATGTTTTTATTAGGTCACTTTATAAAACCCATATATAAAAGTGGGCGTGGTCGTCAACCGATTTTGGAAATCTTTCGTCCACACATTTGGCTAAGTAAATATATCACGCGTACCAAATTTCATCGATATATCTTTAACGGTTTATGAGTTATGGCTTATAAAACTTTCAATATTTGCCCCTTAATAAGTGGGCGTGGCACCGCCCATTTTCCAAAATTTTTATATTTTTTGTTTTATGTCCCTAGTTGGTCTCCTGCCACAAAATTTCAGTGATAGATCTTTATATTTGACAGAGATATCGCTTAAAATGTTTTTATTAGGCCCCTTTATAGTTCCCATATATAAAAGTGGGCGTGGCCGTCAACCGATTTTGATAATTTTTCGCCAAAACATTTGTCTAAGTAAGCAAATTACGCAAAACAAATTTCATCGATATATCTTCAACGGTTTCTGAGTTATGACATATAAAACTTTCAATGTTTGCCCCTTAATAAGTGGGCGTGGCACCGCCCATTTTCCAAAATTTTTGTACTTTTTGTTTTATGTCCGTAGTTGGACTCCTGCCACAAAAATTCAGTGATAGATCTTTATATTTGACAGAGATATCGCTTAAAATGTTTTTATTAGGCCCCTTTATAGTTCCCATATATCAAAGTGGGCGTGGCCGTCAACCGATTTTGATAATTTTTCGCCAAAACATTTGTCTAGGTAAGCAAATTACGCATACCAAATTTCATCGATATATCTTCAACGGTTTCTGAGTTATGACATATAAAACTTTCAATGTTTGACCCTTAATAAGTGGGCGTGGCACCGCCCATTTTCCAAAACTTAATCAAATTTCTTCATAACGGCCTGAGCTCAATACGTGGGTAAAATTTTATCACTCTAGCTATATTAGTGGCTGAGATACCAAATTTCCGATTTTTTCTATATAGGAAAAGTGGGCGTGGTCATGGTCCGATTTCGCCCATTTTCAATACCAACCGTCCCAGTCTCGATACCAACTTGCATTTCAAATTTCATCAAAATATCTCAATTTTTACGCGAGTTATCGTGCGTACGGACGGACGGACGGACGGACGGACGGACGGACGGACGGACGGACGGACGGACGGACGGACATGGCTCAATCGATTTCTCTTTTCACCCTGATCATTTTGATATATATAAGTCCATATCTATCTCGATTATTTCATTATGTTACAATCCACCGTTATGAAATCAAAATTATAATACTCTGTGTACTAGTACAGCTGAGTATAAAAATTACACATTTTGCATTGTAAAAGATCATCATTAGCCATGTACATACATATATGAATGTATGTATGTATGTATATATATATTTTTTGTCTCCAAAGTTGTTCAGCTGTTTTTCTTTTCATTGTTTTAGCTAGTGAAACATTAAATTCTAAAAGAAAGTATAAATTACTTTACTTTCTCGCACACTTTTCATAAATATTACAAAAAAACTTCTTACATCTTTCCAAAATTAGCGCATAACTGTATTCACATGGCTGTATGTAGCAAATTAACTCGTGTATTTATATATGTATGTAGTTTATGTATAGGTATATTTGTAGAAAAATAGCTTTTATTCATTTCAGTTTAAATATTTTTTTTTATTAATTGTAGGCATGTTTGCATAAAAAAAACTCGTTCATTTACAGCTATTGTTAATCACAAGCATTGCGGCAAAATTATAATACCAAAAAAAGAATACATTTTATGTTTACAATAATGCTTTTGCAAGGCGATTTTTTAGCGTGCTTAATATTTATTTATAGCAAACAAGCGACTATTATACAAGGTTACGTTCAATTAGTCGATTGATTTTTAATTCGCTTTGTAATTCAGTTTATTTAAAAGAAAAATGTGTGAGTTAAGCTGGCTTTTTAAATAGTTTGTGTTCTTTTTGTCAAATATTTGCAAGCGCTGTTCATTTCTCAAAATATTTTTTGAACTTTTGCAACTGAAATTTATACAAACTTGTTATTTATACTAAATTGAAAATGTTTACCAAGTTCGTGTTACCAATCTCAAAATTGTAAGCTAAAATTTAAATTTATACCAAACTGGCTTTTTAGACCAAACGCGGCTTTTAATACCAAAATTGCAATTTTTTGTTAAAACTTAAATTTTATACCAAAATCTAAATTTATACTAAATCCGTATAAACCAAACTAGAAAAATTTATACCAAAATGTAGACTTATACCAAACTGAATTAGACGAAACTCAAAATATTGTACTAAAATCGAAAAAAAATTTAGACCAGTCTCAAAATGGTATGCTGAAATTTAAATTTGTACCAAACTGGATTTGTAGACCAAACGCGAAATTTTCTACCAAAATTGCAATTTTTTGCTGAAACTTAATTTTATACCAAAATCCATGTACTAAACTCTTTTAAACCAAACACGAAATTTATGCCCAAATATGTATAGACTTATACCAAGCTCAAACTCGAAATTTTATGAGAAAATCGATATTTTATACCAAAATTAAAATTTATAGCCAATTCGATAGATCTCTATTTCTAAATTTTGTAAGAAAATCGAAATGTTATGCCTGAATAGAAATTTTACACCAAAATTCAGATTTATTCCAAAATCGATATTTAGACAAAATTCGAAATTTATACCAAGATTGAATTTGTACCAAACCTAAACTTTATACCAAAATCAAACTTTATACCAAAATCGAGATTTATACCAAATTTGATATTTCGTCCTACCATACGAAAACTAACATCATATTTTTTGTGGCTGACGAAAAGTAACAAGTTCGACTTTTGACTGACGAAAACTATCAATTTAGTTTAAACAACAACAAATTTAATGTAAAAACAGTATATAATACTGATACTTTTCGTCAGCCAAAAGTCGAACCTGTTATTTTTCGTTAGCCAAAAGTAGAACTTGTTACTTTTCGTGCAGAATTTTTTTATTGATAGCTTTCGCCAGAAATTTTAAATATGCTAGTTTTCGTATGGTACGACGATTTATACAAAAATTTAACTTTATACCAAAATCGAGCTTTAGCTTTATAACAAAATTTTAAATTTATACAAAACTCGTAAGTTATTCTATTTTTTGGATATTTATACCAAACTGCAAATTTATATCAAATTCAGACTCATTTTTTGCCTTTAGAAATCTTGGGAATTTCGCAATGAAATTTTTGGGTGTGAAGTTATTTGAAAAAGCGTTGATTGACCGTCTAATTTATCATTTTTTTTATCATGACGTACACTCACACAACAAAAAAAAGCTTGAAAGTTCAGTTCGAGGCTTCCTTCCAACTGTATTAATTATAACTTTTGTCTCATTTTTTTGTGTGTTGTATGATTTTTGAAATAAGTTACTTTTTAACAAAAAAAAAAGTTCCCCAGCGAAAGTTTTCTATTCACTTAATCCCTTAATAATAAATACTTAAGTATTAAGGCTTTTTTACGTTTAACGTGTGATAACTCTAAACATGTACCTATTCCTTATTAATTTTCATTTAATTTATTTTTTTCATTTATTTAGCAATTTTCTTTATTTTCGCTTGTATGCACTTCATTTATATGTGTATTTGTACATCTACATACGCTTTTGTTAGCATAAACCGAATTAAAGGTTAAAAAATAAATATAATTTGTATTTATTTATACAAGTATATAATACCATTAACCGCTATACTTATGTACATATTTAAGTATGTACCTATAGTATGTATGTATAGTATGTATGTATTAAGTCAGTAATGAATATTTAACTTGCAATCGCTTTTTATTATTTCTACTTCTACTAAACAACAACAACATCGTAATGTTATGGTATGTATGCAAGTGAATGTATCGGAGTTGAGATTTTTTGTTTTTGTTTTTTGGTTTTTTTTAATTGTTTTTTTTTTAGTTATCCCTAAGCGGTTGTACAGTAATGCTGTGTGTAAATATCGTTGATGATGTTGTTGCTGTTGTGATAGTTGTTGTTGTTAGAAATGCTGCTGCACCACAATTGAGTGGTTGTCATTGACGCGGCTGCACAATTTGACCATTTTCCCGATAAGTCTTGAGTTTCGTCTCCATTGCCTGCAAAAAGTGGAAAAAGATGGTGGAAAATAAGAGCACAGAGCGAAAGAAAATTAATTGAAAAGTTTTTGTTTTTTTTTTTTGTTGTTTTAACGTTACTTCATTCCCTCTACATATAAGTAAAGATAGAAGATTTATTTGGCCAGCTCGCGAGCTACATCGCCATCACCAATTTATTGATTAGTTTTACTTTTTATTATTGAAAAGTTTTAGCTCCATGTTGTTAAAAAGAAAATGGTAACAGTGTTGTAATTAACTGTGTACGGATTATTTTTGACAAAAAAAAGATACAGATTCGTATAGTTTAAAATTTAAATATGATTTAAACTTTAAATGTCATGTGGATATTTTGAACTAAAATTCATGATTCTTACTATACAGATAATTTAGGTTTTATGTTCTTGGTTGTTGTTGTTCTTGTTATTGTTGTAGCCACCAAGACAATCCCCGAAGCTTTTGGGCAGTGTAGAGGAAGTAACAGTCCTCTCCCGGATAAATTCTGTACACTCGGGGGTAGTAGTCCCTTCTGGCACTAGCCCGACTGTCCTGCGAACGATTTTTTGCCATTATCAACCTTCTATGGCGGTGGATTTTAGTCGCCTCTTACGACAGGCATACCTTACCACGGGTATATTCTAAGCCCCCTAACCCGCCTTGAAAAATTACGAGTTCTTTCCGACATCCGATTTGAACATCGGACTTGAACAGGATTAGCTATCCTAACTTTCAACAGGATTAGCTATCCTATCAACCTGCCGAGCACTCACACTAAGGCAGTACATCTTGAGGTGTTTTTTCCAAACTTTTTTGAGCAGAAAAACATCAAAAGCCGTGAAATTGATTGCGTTTCGAAACAACCCGGATTTATATCTGGCCAAAAGTTGCCATTCTGGATGCACTCCTCCGAAATTCTTATTAAAAGCTACAAAATAGATCAAGCTTGACATTTCTAATCCGATTGTTGCAATCGACCAAATGTGTTAAGCGTGAATCAGGATTAATAATCGTTTTTCTGTTTACGCTGCATTGGCACCAACACACCCACAACAGATTCGCCAAGAATCCACTTTCAAGCAATCTGGCTTTCCTCACCACTCCCCAGAGTAACCACACCTTGATTGCCGATTGACGAACCATTAACAATAAACATACATATATGTATGTAATAATAACACAAATAAAAATACAATACAAAAACATTTATTGTATCAGCAAAAAAAAGCAAAAATAATACACATTAAATGCCAATTGAATACGCAATAATATTACGACAAAAGAAGTTATTAAGAATAAAAAAGCCGCAAAAAATAAAAATAAAGCAAAGCAAATTAAATTTCAATTTCAATAATACACAAAAAAATGTTGTAATAATTAATGAACTTAATTTAGCTCGTTTGTATACGAATTATTTGTGTTTGTTGCAATTGTTGTACGCTTCGGTATTTTATTTGTTGGCAAGTTGTGGGAACTACCACCATTTCCATTCCCATTCCCACCACCACTACTCATACGCTCTGCAAAGCGTTTAAAAATATTTGTACCAAAATTTAAGCTCGTATTACTACGACTTCTATTGGAACGTCGCAGTGTAACATCAGCGACATCGGCATCGTATTCGGCATAGGAGGTGGCGCTGCTGGTGGAGGCGGAGGAGCCAGAGGCGGTTGGTGTATTAATATTTGTATCGACGGAGTTCTGACTGCCACCAAATGTGCTTGTAATGCTGCGTCGCAAGCGTCCTCCCACATTAGCGTGTGTCGTTCTTGTTGTTAGTGGTGTGGCGGCGGAGTAGGAGTTTGAGTTGGAAATGGAAGTCGAGGAGGAGCAAGCACATTGGCTTGTGGTGTTGGCAACAACACCAACAATGGAATGACGATCACATATACAACGAAATCTTTGACATTGAGGACATAAAAGTGCTTTATCCAACTGTAAGAGAATTAACACAACAACAAATACAAATTTCTGCGTTTTTGTATGAATATAAATACATTTAGTGGGGGTTACTTGTTAGTTACACTTGTTACTTTTATAATAAATTTGAATAAAAGAGGTGCGCCTAATAGCACATACTCGAGGTTCTTGGTCTAATATAGTTCCAGAATTTTTTACCTTACACAAGAAATATTGTCTTACCATCGTACTAGATATCTTGTGCAATAACAAAAGAAAACCTACACCATAGCCAAAAGCTTGTAAAATTTCACAAGCACGAAAAAGACAATAGCATTTGTTGTAAGAATAACAGCAAATTGATTAAAGCACATAAAATTGGTAACTGTTGTTACCCTGCAAAAAAATGTGCGATCAATCCCGAAAGAGATTTGTCCTCGATTGATCTCTTTCGAGAAAAATCGGTCCACAATTAGTCCCCGATTGTTCCCGTACGGGTATAAATGTAGACTAATTGTAGACCAATTGTTCCCTAACGGGTATAAATGTAGATTAATCGCCTTTATTCCGAACGGGTACAAATCTAGATTCCTTAAATGTAGACATTTTACAAAAATATGCAATGTATTTAAAATATTGTAGAACAACCTGTAAAACGAATTGAACACCCTTTTTTAATAACAATTTTAACAAAATGTTGCCTAAAATATCCTATGAAAAAATCCTTTACATTACGCTCATATAATGCATACTCAAAACTTACAATTTTTTAAATTTATTTATTGAGATTTTTTTACAAAAGTAAAACATTATATAATCTTTATTTAAATATGCATGAACATTTACAATTTTTTAAGGAAAAAATCTACATTTGTACCCGTTCGTGCTGAAAGCGATTGATCTACATTTGTACCCGTTGGGGATGAAAGCGATTAATCTACATTCGTACCCGTTCGGGATGAAAGCGATTGATCTACATTTGTACCCATTCGGTATGTTAGTGATTAATCTACATTGGTACCCGTCCGGGTATACAAGTTGAACAATTAGTCTCTTCATAGGACATGCTCGAACAAATGCGATCAATTCACTCCATATAAAGGGATGTAAAATTGTATTAGTCGCATGCTCCCTTGCGATTGATCCCGGACACGTCCCGGATTAGTCACATTTTTTGCAGGGTAGTAACAAACTAAACACGTTAGCAAACACACGCACACAGATTAGACATTACAGATAAACGTACATATGTAGTACATTTAATTAACTAAAAATACTATATACAATAGGCTATTTAAAAAAATAAGAAATCCTCAATTACTTACATTCAATTTGCGTAGCATATCAGCAACAATGTTGAGTGCAGTTGTACGCGAGCTGGGCGTCATTGCGTTGCCATTAAGTAGATTGCTTGGATCTGAAAATGGTTTTTCTAGATTTAACTTATAGATACACGTTCAATTACGACACATATAGTGCTAATGTTAAAGCCTAAGAGACACACACAAACAAACACAACTACTTTTAATGTTATTATTAGTAAAGTTTAAAGTTTCTTTATGATTTTTATAAAATAATATAACATTTGCTGTGTTATTTTGTATGCATTTAATTGGGTTTTTTTTTATAAATTTTGAACTTATTACATTTTCATAGAATATTACTTAAAGCACATTTTATGGCGTTTTCTTTTCTGCAAAAAAATGCTGCCCTTCTATATCCCAATTATCGAATTGCGTAACCTAACTTTCTATAAAATGGCTAAATTTGTAGATAATGGTGCCCTCTTGCTTAGCTAGAGGTCAATATTCGGTAAAATTACCAGAGAAGCTTACAAAATAGCTAAGAAAATCAAAAAGGGCAAAACTTTTTCGAGAAATGAAAACGGCATAAGTTATATTGTAAATCACAACTAGCGATTTCGCAATTTGTCGATTCATTCAAAATAGGTAACCATTTAATAAGAACTGATATTTAAAAATTAACATAAAGCTTTAAGTGCACATTTTACATAAAGTCAATGTAATTTATAAACATTACAATTGGCAATCGTCACCAAATTAATACGCGATTTCTTTACAACAAATAACAAATAATCTTTGCATCTTTGCAACATCAAGTGTCATAGTTTTAAAAACGAGTAATTTTTCATTAAGTTAAATTAATATATATATAGCATAATCTTAAAAAGTAGTCGTATATGTTTGTGTGGATAGACTTTAAACAAACAAAATTAACAATTCTTTCTTATCATTGGCTTCTTTAATTTTTTTGGTTTTGTCTGAAATCTTATAAACTTTATGCCACATTTTCTCGAACGTAGAACACCTAAAATCTTACTTTTCAATGTATGCTGTTCACCATAATTGGGTATAACGGTCGGAGTGTTATTCAGTGTATTTGTAAGGCTGGTATTATTTAGGCTGCTATTATTTAGATTTGTATTATTTAGGCTGGTATTACTAGCATTGATTGTAGTATCATGTGTATCGTCACTCTTATTAATTGTACCATTTGCTAGTGATGTGCATAGCATTGTCGTTTCGGAGAGATTGCTAACTGATCCATTTAATGGATTGCGCGTTGTTTTCACGTTTAGTTCTTGTTTTAAGTCTAAAATGGATTTGTAAATTTAATTCAAGTGCATTTTTATAGCAAAAAATTTATGTAGTTTTTATGGATTAAAATTAACTTTTACCTCTTGTCTCATCCATGAGTCTCTGTAGCTTTTCTTGTAGCATTTCCTTTTCATCTACTTCCATTTCGAGCAGAGCATTCTTTTCGTAAGCTTTGTCTAACATTCTTTCAAAGTCGGCAATACTTTCATTGAGTATTCTATGTGCCCTTTCCAGGTCATCGTTTTTCTGTTCTAATTGACGCACGTAACCTTTCATAGATTCTCTTTCAGTTCTTAAACTTTCCAATTGTGTTTCGGTATTGGTTAGTTCAATGCTTTGAGACTGCAATTTGAGCTGAAGAAACAAATAAATAAATTGCAAGTTAGTTGTATAACAACAATTTTCTCTATTTTATGTAGTTATTGCAATCCTAGTGGAGTCAATTAAACAAAATTATCGAGTTGCCAAAAAGACCTTCAGGGGCCTTCAATGGTAGATATCTACTACCTATTTTTCCTAATATAAAAATAATTACTTACCTTTAACGATTCATTTTCCTTCTCAAACGAAGTAAGCGTCATTCTGAGATCTTTAATTATGCTCTGTTTTTGGTCAAGTGTAGCATCCATTTCTGCTTCCATCTGTCTGGATTGTTCTACATATTCATCATATTCTTGTTTGACATCTGTCCATCTAAAACAAACGCAAAATACATATGTTTTATTTTATTTATTTATTTATTAAATAGAATTATCGTAAATTTATTGTACTTACTCTTTGTGATAGAGTTTTGCACGTTCCTTCCAATATCGACACTCATCTTCAACACTGTTAAACATTGGTGGTGTTTCCATTGTCATCTGTGCGCTTGCCATGGCAGACTGCGTTGTTTGTCACCTCTCTTCCGGATTCTAGTTGGAAATTAGTTTCAGTAGCAAAAATGGCTATTTCGGTGTTCAGAAGGAAACACGTTCTCAATATTTCCTTATTGTATCGCTTAGATCTTTTTTAATATCTTTATCCAAAAATTAAGATCATTCGTCCACAAATTCCTCTGTAAACAAATATCCAAGGAAAATAAAATGATAAAAAAAGCAATGAATTCGTTAACAAGTTTGCGAAATTATTATTTTCCTCCCATTAATGATTTGATACCAAAATTCAGATGACTTTTTCTCCGCATTGGTTTTTTTTTCAACGCAGTCACCGTTGACGTCGTAGTCGACGCCGAAGAAGCGACGCCGTCGACTGCGGAAGCCGTTCGTATGACGAAGGTTACCAAGCGACGCACAATGAAATCATCGTACAATTTTTAAAAACTGGTTTTATGCATTTTATTTGGATAAATTTTATATGTTATGCATGTGGACATAATATCCTACACTTTACTTACCTTTTTAAAGTATTTTGTTCAAATACAGCCATATATTTAGTTGAAAATACACAAAAGAAATATCATACGAAAATCGTTAGAAGCTGTTTTTGCACAAAAATACCAAAACTGTAAAACGGCATTGCCAGCAAATAAAAATATATAGAAAAGAAAAGGGTTTCAATTGACCCAATGCGGGGATGCTCAGGAAGGGATCGGAAATATTTTTAAAACTGCAGATTTTGATATACCATATTTTTTTAATAAAATAATAAAATATTTTATTTTATCAGTAAATTTTTTTTACGGCTTGATTCATTATCGAGTAGAGTGCAGCTCTACTTTAAACTATTCTATTCGAATATTAAACTTTGCCAATATATACTGATTTTGGAAACACCGCATTATATCCACTATCTTCTTCTTAGCACTACTCCACATTTATGCAACGCTGTGCAAGTGAACCATTTCACGGTATTTGGGAGGATTCAGAATTAGCTCTCGGAAATATTGCAGAAAAACTGGTAAATAAAGAATTTAGCATATACGCTGCAACAAAATATTGTTTAAAAATAATTCAAGCGCATGAATTTACAAAAAATCCGGTAAATTTATACTTTCTTAATTGGTTTTTGGGCAAATGAAATTTTCACAATGCAATGACGGCGTATTGGAATTGGGGGAGATTAAAAAACGAAATTGACAAGTAAAGAAAGGAGAAAAATGTGAAGACATGAAAAACAGCAACGACGAAAACAACAAAAATTGATAAATATATGCAGGCAGTGCAATAAGAAATGGTTTACCTATACCGTGGGCAGCTAGCAATAAGCCGAAGGGAAATTGCCAAATTGAAATCGACACATAGTGGAACGACATTCCAATAAGGTTGTACAAACAGTGCAAAATGCACTTGTATTTGCGCTTGATATACATAAATCTGAGTCGTTCCGGCTTTTAGAACGAGCTGCAGAGCGAACTGGTGGGCATTCGTCTCTAGCACATGGACTACTAATTTGGATTAGACATTGTGGGGAAATTTTCCAATAATGTCACACGCCCCCAAACAAACGACCTACCGGGTTGTATCCGTAAAATTTAGGCGCCGGACGAACCTCGTTTTCGAGGAATTTATGGTTAAAGTCTACAGTACTTACCCGTATACAGAGCTTGGAATGCGAGATCCAGCATGTGAAGACCGCAATGCTGGCATTATATTTACAGTCTTCACATACTGAATCTCGTATGCCGAGCTCCGCATACTAGAGTTCCCCGCATGTGAATACGGCGAGTTGGTGGACTCCGCAGCTACTAACAGAACTAAATACCAGCAGAATCAAAAAGTACTTTGTAGGTATAATGTACAATTGTTGGTATAATGAATTGGCGTTGCAATTGGACTGTCTTTTAAGCATATGGCCCATTGTACGCCTGCTCGTGCAATTGACAGTAGTTGTAGTTGTAATGATTAAAAGGGAGAATTATAAGGCAATGAGCAATGCAGAATGGTGTAGTTAAAAACGACAGGCAAATTGGTCGTGCTAGAAAAAAAGGTGGTAGGTACTCGATCTCTACTTTTGTATCTATGAAGATTTGGAAATAAAAGACCCATTTACAATTATTTAACGCGACTCTTTTTGCAAATTTTAAATTGAAAATAATGCAATTGGTTGTAAATAATAAAAGTAATATTCTGCATTATTTTAGTTAAAAAAGAAAAACAATCACCATCACCTACCACGGGAACAAAGAAGTACATGCAAAAGAAGAAAACCAATAGAGAGCCGGAAACACAGGGAAGTGCATCATATAAAACGAGAGAGAACAGCAAGCTAACAGCTGAAAGCGGTAGATACAGTTTGTGGGCGCATTGAGGAGCAGCAGTGCAAAACAGTGATTATTAACTATTTTGGTGTATCTGAAGGAGTTTCGGTTTAATATTTTGTTCTCTTTTTTAATCAATAAAAACTTAGAAATACTAGGACGTGAAATTTGTTAAATTGTAACATGGCTGATCCCGAGAAGCAGAGTCTCCTTAATAATGATGAAACCAACAATACGTATACAACCAGCGAGCCAAGTACTGGCAATAGGCCTTCCGGCGCACCACTTTTGCGCGGCGGTGGCAATGGCGGCGGTGCCAGTGGAGCAGTTATGGTGCCATCGGATGCCAATTCAGCTGAAGGTATGCATTTAAAGCGTAACACAACGGTATGTGTATGTGCATATTAGCACTTATAGATTTGCAATTTTTATCTGTTTAAGTTCATTAACCCAAAACCAACCAGACATTCGGCTTACGTGTGTATATAGTATGCATGCAGTTAGCTTAGCATTAGATGCTGCAAACTTCATAAGAAGGTCAAATGAAGTATAAAATTGTACCTAAACAAAAAAGCAACAGTTATAGAAACCTCATAAGTGTGTGCTTTAGTTACTACAACCGGTATTGCGGGTGGTCTTTTCGCGTTTGAAGTAACTTACATACATATGTATTTGGAAAAAATAGACTTTGTATACCCATTTGCTTTAATGTGTTGTATCAGACAGCCTTTCTGAGTATATAAACACTGTTTGGATTTTTTAGAAAATTGTTTTGAATATAGGTATACCTAAAATTAGAAATGTTAGCCAAAGACTGGTCAAAATGGGTACGGGAAGGCAGGAAACAGCATTACATTATAAGCTCGGCTTCTACTAAAACCCACTGCGGGGTAAACTATGTATGTTTGATTGTTTCTTTTCATTGTTTAGTTTTATGTTTATATTATGCAAACAAAGTCATGAATAGTGAGCCTAACGGACAGTGGCGCATTGTCGTTCCTTTATTAGATATGATTTATGTACATTTGTATGTATATGATGCATTACCTGTAACTGTTATGGAAAAGAGTTGTGTGGCTATTCGAATGCAAGTGCCAAAAGAATAGGTACTCTTGAAGAAGAAACTTGTAGATTGTAGTCTTGTTAAGCAAACATATATATGTATGTACATAGATACATACATGTTGTAGAAAACATTTTAAATTTATCAAATTCATACCTACATGCATACATAAAAGCATACGTATACTAGCATGTAAATGAATTTTTATATATGTACCTATTTACATATAAAAGCCTATTACATTATTACATTTCACACTCGTTTCGCATTACCCACCCATAGTCCCTGTTATTGTAGAGGAACAGTTGCTATTTCTTGTTGCGATATGTTATCAGACAATGTGGTTAAGTTTAAAATTACAAGCAATGATGTTTCCTGCAATAATCGCCCTGATAAAGATGAGCAATGACAAAAATTACAACAACAAAAAATGTTGCTGCAAGTGGAGCACACACTTAACTTTCCCAAAGCACTGGGATGCTCATCATACCAAGTGTGGTTACCTTTTGTGTAATAGCAAAATGCTTCATTAAACATGTTGAGTAAAGCAAGAGAAATCGCAGTCTTCAGAACTTAGGTTAGGCGTCTTGTCTTTACAACAACAACAGGTATAAACTTTAGCGGCGGTTCTACAAAAGCCGTTCGTTTGCTTTAATTAAATATTTTAAAATCTTATATTTATTTGAGGCGTGATCGCATAAACACACAAGTTGAGCCAAGTTATACATTCATATATGCGCTTACATACATTTATATATTTACTATGTATACCTATTTGCCAAGTCGTTTAGAAATAAACAAGAAACGCAATCTTTGAAGATTTTCAGATTGTAATACTATTTATTGTCATTGACATAGATGACTATCTCTTTAACCAAAGCAATGCACTAAAACTATCAATGAAATTGATTCATGAATACACAGAGAGTAATTTCAACACACAGACGAGTATGTATGTGCTTATGTATTTCTGTATGTTTTTGATTTAGTTTTGCGGTTTAAAGCCTAAACGTAAATTAGTATTCACAAACCATTCACTCGAAATAATCTAACATGTATTTATTCTACAGAAAAGGTTTAATTTATTTAATAAATCTAATACTGTGCATATTCATATTTTCTGTGATTTAATAAAAAATTAAAACAAAAAAAAAACGCTTAAAATTTGTTTACAGGCGGGGTAGCACAAGCAAATGTACCCTTTGTAGGACCCGATGAAGTGCCACCTCCCTATCAGGCTAATACTGGCACGGGTGTACCGATGGTGACATGTCGCGTTTGCCAAAATATGATTGATATCACCACAAAGAGAGATCAGCATGTGGTGAAGTGTAGCCATTGCAATGAGGCAACGGTAATTGGAAACTATATTTTTTTTTTATTGTAGCGTAATACAAAACATTAATTTTCTTTTTTTCTCCCTCTTTAGCCCATACGCAATGCTCCACCGGGCAAGAAGTACGTGCGTTGCCCATGCAATTGTCTATTGATTTGCAAAAGCTCTTCGCAACGAATTGCTTGTCCTCGACCAAATTGCAAGCGTATTATTAATCTAGCACCTAGCCCGGTCACCCCGCCCGTACCGGCTATGCCTGGCATGTGTCGTGTTACTTGTGGTCACTGTTCGGATACTTTCTTGGTATTTCGATGAATAATGAATTATGTTTAAGTTTGCTCAATCAATTTCTAATTCATTTTTTTTTTTTGTTTTTTTTTGCCTTGCAGTTTAATACTTTTCACAATGCACTAGCGCGTTGTCCACATTGCAGGAAAGTATCATCGGTTGGTTCGCGTTTCGCTTGTGGACGTGGGATTCTATTCGCTGTAATTGGACTGCTGTTCCTCATTGCGGGCATTGGTCTTACAATTGGCACATACCAATACGCTATGGTAATATTTGAATATTTTTATATTAAGTACATACTAATAAATTGTATTTTCTAATTGTTTATATTGTTTCTATTCCACAGAATCATGCACGTATTTATATTGCTTATGTTGTCATATTTGGCATTGCAGTTGTCTTATTTGCACGCTCAATCTTTTATTTCCGTTTAAAAGTGAGCGCCATAGACGGTCCGATGTAAGGACGTATTTAAATGTCTTTTTATTATCATTCCTTTTGATATTACCAAAACAAAAAAAAAATAATATACACAACTTGCATACATACATACATATAATCATAATAAAACATGCATACATACAGCATACAGACATATGACGAAGACCAGAGGGGGAGGAAGTAAAAGAAATAACTACAAAGGCCGGTAGGTATATATGTATGTAGAAGCGCAAAAAGTATTTCATTTAGTTCAGACTCAATTGCAAACCGAAAGCTGCAAATTCATATTAAATATATTCAAGTCATTGCTGTGAATTTGTAAAATCGATAAAGTTGCATTGTCATAAAACAATAAAAAAAAGCGTTTTTAATAAAGATGTATGAAAATTTGGGGAAAAAATGTGCTAAAGCATGTAATTGTTAGTAGATATACATACATACATACAATAAAGAGAAAAAAAAAAAAAACAAAATATCATACATAAATTGAAAGATATGCAAAGTCCATAATCCTTCTCTTGTTTTCTGTAAACTTTTCTGTAAAGCTTAACAACTTTCGTATATTCAGTAAAAAACAATAAGAGCGATTGTAACAGCAGCCATAAGATAAACGAAACAAATAAATTTTAGCTTTAATTATTGAATATAAAGTTATCTCACATACACACCTGTTTTAAGCTGCTTCGAATTAACAGTCGCTCTATATATTTAAAACAATCAATATGCTTTTGTAAGATTTATAGTCAAAAAATAAAAAGAAACGCAGGAAATCTGTTATATTTATTAGAACTGTATGTTTTGTTCTATGTTAGTCCTTTTTTACTTACGGATTTTTTTTTGTTCGTCATAAATTAGCATAGTTTTGTATTATCTGTTCGTTAATATGTATATGTTCACATTCTCTGGTTGCGTGTCATCAAATATTTAACATAAAAGAAGCAAAAAAATAAAAAACCTCTTAATTTTCAAATTGTGGTAGATTAATAAAAAAAAAGAAAAAAACAGAAATCGAAAGATATATTGAGTCACCCAAATATGATAATTATTAAGCAAAAAAGTAATAATTAAGGAAAAATAGCAACGGCATTCAAAGACTCTTTTTAACGGCTCAAAAATACAAGCATAAAAATTGCAACAAATGCAGTCGCGAAGGGAACACGGATAAGAAAGAAAGCTTAAAAATAGACAGCAAAGCACCTTATCTCAATTCTGTAATACAACATGAAAACATTAAAAAAAAATACACGCATGTATTTAAAATACGATTAAATGAAATATTATGGAACTTATACAATTATATTTGAATTATTACAATATACTGTAAATAAATAAATAATACTAAAAACTAAAAGCAGTTGTCTTTCGAATTTTATGTATTTACGATTATCGGGCCACATTTACAATTCGAATTAACAGTCGCTCTATATATTTAAAACAATCAATATGCTTTTGTAAGATTTATAGTCAAAAAATAAAAAGAAACGCAGGAAATCTGTTATATTTATTAGAACTGTATGTTTTGTTCTATGTTAGTCCTTTTTTACTTACGGATTTTTTTTTGTTCGTCATAAATTAGCATAGTTTTGTATTATCTGTTCGTTAATATGTATATGTTCACATTCTCTGGTTGCGTGTCATCAAATATTTAACATAAAAGAAGCAAAAAAATAAAAAACCTCTTAATTTTCAAATTGTGGTAGATTAATAAAAAAAAAGAAAAAAACAGAAATCGAAAGATATATTGAGTCACCCAAATATGATAATTATTAAGCAAAAAAGTAATAATTAAGGAAAAATAGCAACGGCATTCAAAGACTCTTTTTAACGGCTCAAAAATACAAGCATAAAAATTGCAACAAATGCAGTCGCGAAGGGAACACGGATAAGAAAGAAAGCTTAAAAATAGACAGCAAAGCACCTTATCTCAATTCTGTAATACAACATGAAAACATTAAAAAAAAATACACGCATGTATTTAAAATACGATTAAATGAAATATTATGGAACTTATACAATTATATTTGAATTATTACAATATACTGTAAATAAATAAATAATACTAAAAACTAAAAGCAGTTGTCTTTCGAATTTTATGTATTTACGATTATCGGGCCACATTTACATGCTTGGAAGAGAATGAAAAAAAAAAAAATACTGAAATTGGCAAATCGCCGAAACCGGTTTATAAACAAATCAAACTGGACAAGGGATGACGGAAATTCATTCCACAATACATCTTGTACAAGTGCTTATCGCAGCAATGGGGTGTAGCGATGCCCACAATTATGTTTTTTTTTTTATCAAAATAGACTTCAGTGAAACTTGGCGCCATAAAACAAATGTGTATACTTTTTTATTTGCTTTTAATGTTTTTCCCGCTTTTTTTTTTTCTTCTATAGACAATTTTCGTTAACATTTTTGGTTATTTAAAGTTTTAAATTAAACGTTCCATGATTTATTCTATTTATAATATGGTTACTAGCAAGGTTAATGGATAAATATCACATATTGATGTATTTGGCTTCCAATAGCACTTTAACAGGACAATCAAGGAACTGCTTATTGTTATTCTAATTCATTCCAGCTCAATCGGTGTGTGATATCTATGACATTTAAGTACGGTTTTTTTTTTTTAATTTATTTCACCATAACGATTTCACCTCCACTAGGTGGGCCAGCTTCAAGTAACGCTTGTTTTACATCATCAACTTTTATGTTCTTACCCTTGCATATTATATTCAAAAATTCCATAAAATCTTCAAAGTCCAAACGCCACTTCCTGCAAAAAAAAAAAAAAAAAACAAAAAAAAAAGCAAACTATCATATTAAAAAATGCATACATAGGTATGTATAAAAAAATTACTTAAACTTCATATAAGCTAAACCCGTTTCGGTCATTGTGAACACCGTTTTCAAAAGCTTTGCCTGATTCAGCCAGTAGTCGATTTGTGATAATAAAATACTTTCGTAAACTTCATTATCCAGGTCCAAGGCATTCAGATTTTTATTGGCATAGAGCTGAAAGAGACTTTCAATTGTGTGCTTCTTTTGTTTATTTTCATCATCATCAGCCATGGTGGACTAAGAGCCGAGTGTTTGTATAAAACTGAATAAGCAATTAAAATATATGTATCTAAGTTAAAGTTATGTTTATTTTAAATTTAGATATATGTATTTTTGTTTCAATGGAAGCAAGGCTTATCCAAATAGATAATTCTTTAGATAATTCTTGAATGGAAGCAATTTGGGATTTTTCAACCTATCGGTTGTTGTTGATAAATAAAATATTGGTTGCTATGGTGTGTTCTCATAAAAATTAAGCAATTAAGGGTATACGTATTATACTTGGAATAACCTCTTTTCTTAGACTGTATTTTTAATGAAGCCCATTAACCATACAATTTATCGTACTACACCGTCGTACGATAAATCGCATGCTTCGCCACCAACGTTCCAAGTTCAACGTCGATAAAACATCGTTTTTACCGACGCTTTGTAGAGTACACAACAAGCCAATGCATACGGATTGTGCTGGCTCTACCTGTAATAATTGAAAAGAAACTGCTAATTTTTGTATTATAAAAATATACACGGAAAAAACTATATTGATGTCACATCCATATTTATGGATAATCCTGTCTGATCCATAAGCTATGGATGTCATATCCATATAATGGGTCCTACGTCCAAAAAAAATGTGTAATATATACAAAAATATGGATATGACATCCATAGTTTATGGATCAGACAGGATTATCCATAAATATGGATGTGACATCAATATAGTTTTCTCCGTGTATAAGTTAAATGTTTACATTTTTAACACTTAATATTGCAACATGTATTTTTGTAGCAATTTATTAAATTTTGCCACTTTTATTTCTTATTCCAACATGATGCGCGCGATGCTTTCACTTCAGCGAGAAAAAAATAATAAAGTTTGTCAAACATATCCACTAACGTTCTAATTTGTTGTAAAACGCGACAAAATATCAAAATCGTTTGATCTTCATCCAACCGTCTGTCCAACTTTTACAACAGGCCCACTAATGTGACGATTTGTTGTACAACGAGCCCAAGTCGTACGATAAATTGGATGGTTAGTGGGCCCTATAATAATATTTTCTTGTTGCTGTTGTGGTTATTGCTGTTTTTGTTGTAGTTGTTCTTGTTGTAGTTATTGGCTGTTGTTGTTGTTGCTGCTGAAAGGAACAATAGGGGCATTTCAGTTATTACATCTGGGTCTGGGTTAAGATAAATTTTTACTGAAACAATCCGGCTCATAATGAAAATTGGCTGCACTTGCAAAGAACTAAAAAGAAGAAAAAGCATATCCAACATATACCCAGCAGTAAAAATCTGAAATGAATCCTTTATGAATCACTGATGAAATTCATCATGAATGCTTTCATATAAAGGCTGCTGAATTTTTTCAAATAAATGGTTTGCTTTCCTCATGCCTATATGACTCCGTTCGGAGCCGGCATAAAACTGTCCAATGGTAGGAAAAACAAAAGGAGCACACCTCGAATTGGGAGAGAAGCTCGGCCATAAAACTCGTCAGAGTTATAATAGCGCAAAAACAATTCTTCTGTACGTTGAAAAGAGACAAATACTCCCTCAAAAACAATTTGATTGACTTTAAACTTCAAACTAAATGAAAATAACTATTTCAAAAATTATTTTTTTGGAAATTTGAATTTAAATTACTGAAATAAATTATGAAACTCAAATGGCGGGATAGCTATGTATTACATGTTATAAGGATAAGCCAGTGCGCAGTATAATTTTTCTTCCGGACTTCTTCTTTCCCCTTACGGCCAAAGCAGAAGCTTACAAGAGGCAAATTTGAAATTTTTATTTCCATATATTTTTTATTTTAAATATAATTTGTTTTATAGTAGTCAAATTGAAAAATTTGTCAGAAAAGCTGCCAAATGTCAAAAAACCTACCGAAATACAAGCTGGCTCATGGGTTTTTAACCGCCTAGATGGTATTTCGTTTGGTGTTTCAATATAGCTTGCTTGCTTGCACCAACGCAAAACGATAGTGATGAATATTCAACAAAGAATGATCAATGATCATTTAGCAGTGAAACAAATTTACTGCAGGGTATATTTATATATATGTATACATACACAAATGTCTCTTTTCAGTTCTGCCAAATCAAAAAAGCACTGTGCTGCCAAATCAGCACGGAAAAAACAAATCGAACAGGGCGGATCAGAAATTGAACCAGCAATTTATCTGGTTTAATCGAGCTGAAATCTTTGTAATGAAATTTGGCTGCACTTGAAAAGAAGTAAAAAGAAGAAGAAATATCAACAAACCATTTGTAGCCGTGTTTCACATAGGCATATGCTAGACTGTCAATATGAATCGCGATATTTGAATCGCGATTCATATTGATGGTTTGATGGATCGCAAACTGGTGCTACACGTTCAATATGAATATTGCGATATTTTTCTTGCTCTGAGATTCAAAATATTTTACTTCCGTCCTTTTCCCACTTTCACTTTCAATTCGTTTATTGCAATATTGCGATCCAGATCACAGATTTCAAAATTTCTAAAAAGACATGCATTTTCATGGATCGCAAAATTTTCATGCTATACAGTCAATCCGTATTGTCAATATTGCGATCCGGATCGCGGATCGCAAAATTTCTAAAAATTCGCGATCCAGGATCGCGATCCATCAATACTCGATGCTACACTGTCAATATGAATCGCGATCCACGGATTTCATCAATATATATTGACAGTGTAGCATATGCCATACGGTGATCCTAACCCAGATAAAAAATTTTGCATGTAAATGCAACAACAACGATTTCAGCTCGATTAAACCAGATAAATTGCTGGTTTAATTTCTGATCCGCCCTGTTCGATTTGTTTTTTCCGTGCTGATTTGGCAGCACAGTGCTTTTTTGATTTGGCAGAACTCAAAAGTGACATTTGTGTATGTATACATATATATACATATACCCTGCAGTAAATTTGTTTCACTGCTAAATGATCATTGATCATTCTTTGGCACTCTGCACACGAGGCGTATCGTCATAGACGCGTACGAGACATTTCATGTAGCGTCGATTTCTCTACGCCTCAAGATCTGCACACGAAGCGACATGAAACTTCGCTGCACAAAACAAACAAACAAATTAATAATACGGTATTTGCTTTAAATTTCGAAGCTTTAAATAGAAAAGATGACAAATTTTACGGAATCTTCCTTTTTCTTTAATTATACACTAATTTTACCGCTTTTTTACACAAATTTTACTGCTTAGATAAATTCCACAAAGTGGAAAAATGTAAACAAACATCTTCTTCTTCCTGTTTTCTAAGCGTAGTACGCCTAGCTACACTGCTTTACGCCAAGCGACATGTAGCCAGCATACTTTGACGAATGCATGAAGCTGACGACTCGTGCGCAGCCCTCAATTGAAATATACGTGCGCGACATCAAAGCGTACAGCTTTCATCTGTAGTATCTAATACGCGTCTACAGCAGTACGCTCCGTGTGCAGAGTGCCTTTGTTGAATATTCATCACTATCGTTTTGCGTTGGTGCAAGCGTGCAAGCTATATTGAAAAAACCAAACGAAATACCATCTAGGCGGTTATATACCCACGAGCCAGCTTGTATTTCGGTAGGTTTTTTGACATTCGGCAGCTTTTCTGACAAATTTTTCAATTTGACAACTATAAAACAAATTATATTTAAAATAAAAAATATATGGAAATACAAATTTCAAATTTGTCTCTTGTAAACCAAACGAAATACCATCTAGGCGGTTATAAACCCACGAGCCAGCTTGTATTTCGGTAGGTTTTTTGACATTCGGCAGCTTTTCTGACAAATTTTTCAATTTGACAACTATAAAACAAATCTATATATATAAAAATGGTGTAAAAAATGTTACTAACCTCATCAGATGAGAACGGCTGGGTCGATTTCTGTAAAATTTTTTGTCAGTTGTTCGTATTCTCGAGGAGATGGTTCGTACGGAAGAAAATTTTGGAAAATCTCTCCGGAAAAGTCCGAAAATTGGAAAAATCGGTGTGTATGTGTGTATGTGTGCATCTGTGGATGTGTGTCCTTTATAAACTCCCAGAGTAACCATCCGTTCTTTATGAAATATTCACAGTAGATTCATGTGGTGTTAGTGCTATGTTAGAGATATGGGTTAAAACGTGGGACCGAGTGATCCTGGAAAGTTTCTGGGCAATATTGGTAGCAAATGAAAAGCGTTGAGCAGGCTTCCACATACAGCTATTGTCATTGTGATTTCTAAGGCTGTTTCCCAGGGATGGCTAAAGTAGTGGGCCCGGATGGTGATCGACGGTCCCAGTAAGGTAAAGGTAGGTAGCTATAGGGATAGGGGTAGGTATAGGGATAGATATAGGGATAAGGATAAGGATAGGGATGGGGATAGGGATAGGGATAGGGATAGGGATGGGGATAGGGATGGGGATGGGGATAGGGATAGGGATAGGGATAGGGATAGGGATAGGGATAGGGATAGGGATAGGGATAGGGATAGGGATAGGGATAGGGATAGGGATAGGGATAGGGATGGGGATAGAGATAGGGATAGGGATAGGGATAGGGATAGGGATAGGGATAGGGATAGAGATAGAGATAGAGATAGAGATAGAGATAGAGATAGAGATAGAGATAGGGATAGGGATAGGGATAGGGATAGGGATGGGGATAGAGATAGGGATAGGGATAGGGATAGGGATAGAGATAGAGATAGAGATAGAGATAGAGATATAGATAGAGATAGAGATAGAGATAGAGATAGAGATAGAGATAGAGATAGAGATAGAGATAGAGATAGAGATAGAGATAGAGAAAGAGATAGAGATAGAGATAGAGATAGAGATAGAGATAGAGATAGAGATGGAGATAGAGATAGAGATAGAGATAGAGATAGAGATAGAGATAGAGATAGAGATAGAGATAGAGATAGAGATAGAGATAGAGATAGAGATAGAGATAGAGATAGAGATAGAGATAGAGATAGAGATAGAGATAGAGATAGGGATATGGATAGGGATAGGGAAAGGGTAGGGATAGAGATAGAGATAGGGATAAGGATAAGGATAAGGATAAGGATAAGGATAAGGATAAGGATAAGGATAAGGATAAGGATAAGGATAAGGATAAGGATAAGGATAAGGATAAGGATAAGGATAAGGATAAGGATAAGGATAAGGATAAGGATAAGGATAAGGATAAAGATAAGGATAAGAATAAGAATAAGGATAAGGATAAGGATAAGGATAAGGATAAGGATAAGGATAAGGATAAGGATAAGGATAAGGATAAGGATAAGGATAAGGATAAGGATAAGGATAAGGATAAGGATAAGGATAAGGATAAGGATAAGGATAAGGATAAGGATAGGATAAGGATAAGGATAAGGATAAGGATAGGATAAGGATAGGGATAAGGATAAGGATAAGGATAAGGATAAGGATAAGGATAAGGATAAGGATAAGGATAAGGATAGGATAGGGATAGGGATAGGGATAGGGATAGGGATAGGATAGGGATAGGGATAGGGATAGGGATAGGGATAGGGATAGGGATAGGGTATAGGGATAGGGATAGGGATAGGGATAGGGATAGGGATAGGGATAGGGATAGGGATAGGGATAGGGATAGGGATAGGGATAGGGATAGGGATAGGATATAGGGATAGGGATAGGATAGGGATAGGGATAGGATAGGGATAGGGATAGGGGATAGGGATAGGGATAGGGATAGGGATAGGGATAGGGATAGGGATGGAGGGATAGGGATAGGGATAGGGATAGGGATAGGGATAGGGATAGGGATAGGGATAGGGATAGGGATAGGGATAGGGATAGGGATAGGGATAGGGATAGGGATAGGGATAGGATAGGGATAGGGATAGGGATAGGGATAGGGATAGGGATAGGGATAGATAGGGATAGGGATAGGGATAGGATAGGGATAGGGATAGGGATAGGGATAGGGATAGGGATAGGGATAGGGATAGGGATAGGGATAGGGATAGCGATAGGGATAGGATAGGGATAGGGATAGGGATAGGGATAGGATAGGGATAGGGATAGGGATAGGGATAGGGATAGGGATAGGGATAGGGATAGGGATAGGGATAGGATAGGGATAGGGATAGGGATAGGGATAGGGATAGGGATAGGGATAGGGATAGGGATAGGGATAGGGATTGGAGTATAGGGATAAAGATTGCAGATCTGAGACTTAAGATCTGCGACCGAAATAGAGATAGGACTTAGAGATAGGGATCGGGGGAAGTAGGTTTGTCGCGGCGAATATAACTATAACTTTTATTCAGAGAATCAACAATTTTTTGTTATCATTATGTAGTCATTAAGATGGACTCTAAGATAATGGTTAGCAATACGGTAATCAAAGACTTTTCTTTAGGCTTCATGGGAATAAATTTTAGCAGAACAACGTCTGCCGGGTCAGCTAGTTATATTTAAAATAAAAAATATATGGAAATACACAATTTACAAATTTGCCTCTTGTAAGCTTCTGCTTTGGCCGTAAGGGGAGAGAAAAAGTCCGGAAGAAAAATTATACTGCGCACTGGCTTCTCCTTATAACATGGAATACATAGCAATCCCGCCATTTGAGTTTCATAATTTATTTCAGTAATTTAAATTCAAATTTCCAAAAAAATAATTATTGAAATAGTTATTTTTTAGTTTGAATTTTAAAGTCAATCAAATTGTTTTTGAGGGAGTATTTGTTTCTTTTCAACGTACAGAAGAATTGTTTTTGCGCTATTATAACTCTGACGATTTTTATGGCCGTGCTTCTCTCCCAATTCGAGGTGCGCTCCTTTTGTTTTTCCTACCATTGGACAGTTTTATGCCGGCTCCGAACATATAGGCATTAGGAAAGCAAACCATTTATTTGAAAAAATTCAGCAGCCTTTATATGAAAGCATTCACTGATGCCTCCCTCATGATGAATTTCATCAGTGATTCATAAAGGATTCATTTCAGATTTTTACTGCTGGGTATATGTTGTATATGTTTCTTCTTCTTTTTAGTTCTTTTCAAGTGCAGCCAATTTTCATTATGAGCCGGATTGTTTCAGTAAAAATTTATCTTAACCCAGACCCAGATGTAATAACTGAAATGCCCCTAATATTTAATAGGCTTATTAATTTAAAAATAACTTAATAGCTGTTACCTCCACTGTATACCTATAATGTGCGCAACCACTGTAAACAGCTGATGCTTTGACAGCAAATGCATTCATTTTTTTTTTCTTCAAATAAACAATTTTTCTTGTGCAGTGCGTGCAGGCGGAAAATGCTGAAATTTTAAAAATTAATGAGTGAAACATTATTAAAATGGATAGTGAACCAAAACCAGAAACCATAGACGTGCCCACACGTCCATTTAAATTATAAGTATTCAATCCAATGAAAGTAGCAAACTAAGAACGAGTTGCTGCGTGATGAGCCGGTCCCTTTCAGACCTGCCGCAGCAGGCACGCAAACATTAAATTTAATTAATTTTTAATACAATTCTAATCTATTACTCCTTTTTCATTTCATTCATGCACGGCTCATCAAGTTGTGAGTTTAACGGGAATCAGTTTTGAGCGCAAGACCATAATCGTAAGTTTACCAAAAGTACTAGTAATTGTTGTTGTTGTATTTGAGACTTCTGAATCGGAATTTTTTTTACATTTGACAGGTGCTGTGGAGCTAACAATCGTACCAAACAAGGAAAACTTACGCCTTATAAGATTGAATGCAAAACAATGCCGTATTTATCGAATTCTATTGAATGATGTTTGTGAAGCGGAGTTCTTCTATTTCGATCCATTCTTGGATATTTGTCAAGGCGAAACAAATATGTAAGAAAAAACCTAAATCGAAATACGCTAGAAATCCTTCACCAACCATATTACTTTCATATCAAATTCAATTTATTTATTCTTATCTATAACAGCCGCTCTTTGGACACATATTCAAAGATGCACCTCGCAGCCGCTCAGAAAACAGATCCAGATGTCAATTCCGGTGAGCTACTAATACAAGTGCCACCCGAAGGCTATCACATGATACAGGAAGGACGTGGGTTACGAATCGGCATAGAATTCTCTTTGGAAAATCCACAAGGTGGTATGCATTTTGTTATACCACCAACCAGTGAGGATGACACGCAGCCCAATAGCGCTCACATGTTTACATATGCTTATGAAAATTCGACACGTTTGTGGTTTCCATGTGTAGATAGCTTTGCAGATCCCTGCACCTGGAAACTCGAATTCACCGTAGATAAGCATTTAACGGCCGTATCGTGTGGTGAATTGGTAGAAGTGGTAATGACACCAGACTTGCGACGCAAAACCTTTCATTACTCACTCACAACACCGGTTTGTGCGCCAAATATTGCCTTGGCCATTGGACCCTTCGAAATCTACGTAGATCCGCATATGCACGAGGTGACACACTTTTGCTTGCCGCAATTACTGCCGCTGCTAAAGAATACAGTGCGTTATTTGCATGAAGCTTTCGAGTTCTTCGAGGAAACACTCTCCACACGCTATCCCTTCTCGTGCTATAAGCAGGTGTTTGTCGATGAACTAGATACTGATATTAGCGCTTATGCTACGCTCAGCATCGCTTCGGTGCATCTTATGCACTCTATCGCTATCATCGATCAGACGTACGTGACACGCACGCTAATGTCGCGCGCCATTGCTGAACAATTTTTCGGTTGTTTCATCACATCGCATCATTGGTCCGATACATGGTTGGCCAAAGGCATTGCCGAATATTTGTGTGGTTTATATTCCAGGAAATGTTTTGGCAATAATGAATATCGCGAATGGACACAAACGGAGTTGGCGCGTGTTGTGCGCTATGAAGAGCAATATGGTGGCATAATATTGGATTGTAGTCAACCGCCGGCGCCGCTGCCCGTTTCCAGCACAAATCCTGCAAGTGCGACCAGCAAACAAGCAGCAGAGATTGTACATTATTTTCCAATAAAAAGTTTACACACCGTTTCACCGAAATATGTGGAGGCGATGCGTCGTAAAGCGCATTTGGTTATACGCATGTTGGAACATCGTATTGGGCAAGAGCTGCTGATACAGGTGAGTGAAATGTGCATATGATTTTTGTTCAACTTTTCTAATATATTTTCGCGCTTAAACTAGGTCTTCAATAAGCAATTGGTGCTTGCCACCAACGCAGCTACAACCAAAATTGGCTCTGGTCTGTGGCATCACTTGCTCATCTCCACAAATATATTCATCAAAGCTATTTTCACTGTCACCGGCAAGGACATGTCCGTCTTCATGGATCAGTGGGTGCGTACGGGTGGTCATGCGAAATTCTCCTTCACCTCAGTCTTCAATCGTAAGCGTAACACAATCGAATTGGAGATACGACAAGATTTCGTAAATCAACGTGGCGTGCGCAAATATAATGGTCCATTACTAGTACAACTGCAAGAGCTGGATGGCACCTTCAAGCACATGCTGCAAATAGAAAATACTGTTGTAAAAGCAGACATTACTTGTCACTCGAAGAGTCGACGTAATAAAAAGAAGAAAATTCCACTGTGCACCGGCGAGGAAGTGGATATGGATTTGTCGGCTATGGAGTAAGTGCTCAGTGCCCTGTTTTTACTAAATTTTACTTGTAATAATTTCATTGCTTAACTTGCAGCGACTCGCCAGTACTTTGGATTCGCTTAGATCCCGAAATGATTTTAATACGCGATCTAAATATCGAACAACCCGATTTTCAATGGCAATATCAATTGCGCCATGAACGTGATGTCACCGCACAGTTTGAGGCCATCAAGGCTTTGGAAAAATATCCAACAAATGCCACACGTTCAGCGCTAACCGATACCATAGAGAATGAGCGTTGCTTTTATAAGGTGCGTTGTGAGGCGGCGCATTGCTTGACTAAGGTGGCAAATCAAATGGTGACACAATGGAGCGGTCCGCCAGCGATGTTGAATATATTTCGCAAATTCTTTGGCTCATTTAGTGCGCCGCATATAATTAAACAGAATAGTTTCGCAAATTTTCAGCATTATTTCTTGCAAAAAGTCATACCTGTGGCAATGGCGGGTGAGTTTACGTTTCCTTCTGCCAATTCCAGCTTTGTTTTAATACGCTGTACTTTACTGCTTAGGTTTACGCACATCGCATGGCATTTGTCCGCCTGAAGTGATACGCTTTTTATTTGATCTTTTCAAATATAACGACAATACGCGTAATCATTATTCGGATGTTTATTATCGCGCTGCGCTGGTCGACGCTTTGGGCAATTCCATTACACCCGTTGTATCGGTTGCATTGCGTGGTACGCCAATTACATCGGATAGCCTTTCCGCGGATGCCAAGTACGTGCATAGGAAAAATTTTCCAATAAGGAAGCAGGGGGCTCTACCAGATTTCAGAACTGAACAGAAAAGATGCCGGAGACTTATTTGACGAGATATTTTTAACGAGGAAAAAGCACGTTTCAAAGCACGTAGAAAGCACGCTTATATGCATATATGTGTGTAGAAACAATTTCTGCGTTGGCGGCCGCGCTTTAAAAAAAATAACCCTCAGCCGTTAGAATTCTCTTTCTGGGTTAATATCTATGTACCCGCCCAATTTTAACCACAAATATTCCGTAAACTATAAGCCTCCGGCAAGTTTTGATTACAGTTTTGAGATCTCTGAGAGCCCCTTTACCCCCCTGAAAAAGTGATTTTTCTTGGCGCGTGCTTCCTTAATGCAAAGCCGACCCCATATTTATATTGATTTTTATTTCATATTCTAAACTAAGTAATTTAAAAAAATATGTCTCTCCCTTTAGACTTGTGCTAGAGGAAATTACGCGTCTGCTGAATTTGGAAAAGCATTTACCCTCTTACAAATATATGGTATCGGTTTCATGCCTAAAAGTCATACGTAAATTACAAAAATGTGGCCATTTACCTTCGCTGCCGAAAATCTATCGTTGCTACGCTGCTTATGGTCAATATTTGGATTTACGTATTGCCGCAATGGAGTGTTTGGTTGACTTCGTTAAGGTCGATGGTCGTTGGGAGGATCTGGATCATTTGATTACCTTGCTCGAAACAGATCCCGATCCAGCGGCACGACATGCTTTAGCATTGCTGCTAATCGATAATCCGCCATTTACGCGTGAGACGCGTAGCAGTCGCTTGGATAAGCCAGAATTGGTTGAGCGTTTATGGCAAAATATTAAGTGCGTTTTGAATTAAACAGTTTTTTTTACGTTACTATATATTATTTTATTTTCACAGTCACAAATTGGCCTGCGATACCAAATTGCGTTGCGATATGGTCGATTTATATCACGCTTTATATGGCACTAAACGTCCGTTGTGCCTGCAATCGGCTGATGTTAATACATTGTACAAGGAGATCATCAAGGAAGGCACTAAAAAGGTTACGCCACCAAAAGATACTACAACAGCGCAAACTGTCGCCACCACCTCCAATACAAACAGCGCGTCCACGGCGCCGTCAACCGCCACCACCACTACCACCACCACCCCCATAGACAGCAACATCAATGTCACCAATGAAAATGAAACATTAGTAAAAACTGAAATTAAAGAAGAAATTATCGATATTGTTGACGACGATCCAACTCCTCCCGCAACCACTGCGGCCACACCCGATCCCATCATTGCAACGCCAGCAGCAGCCAAACGCACTGCAAGCGAAGCATTCGCAGATGATCAACAAGAATTCATCAAATTGGAAGCAGGCGAGCAAGAGGTTACACTAATTGAGGATAATTCACCGAAAGTGGTGGTGGATACAGTGAATGAAAATATTGTTGCTAAGCCAGCGGCGGCTGAAGTAGCGCCGCCACCGCCATTGGAATCTGAGCCAATTGTTATTGAACATTCACCCGAAGCGAAACGTTTGAAGAGTGAAATATTCGAAGAAGATGAGAATTCGGTGACAATTATTGATATTGGCGAGACGACGCTAATGAAGGGCGACAACAGTTTTGAGTCGTTCAAGACGACGGATGCTGAGAGTAGTAGTATTAAACATAAGACGGAGAACTCATCGAAAGTGAGATTTTTTTGTGCTAGTTTTTGTGTTAAAACATATGTATATTTATAAGTATATTCGTTTACTTTCCGCATTAACAGAAAAAGAAAAAGAAGGACAAAAAGAAGCATAAACACAAACATAAGCACAAGCATAATAAGGAGAAGGAGCGTGATAAGGAACGTGAGCGCAACAAAGACAAAAGAGATCCAAATATATCGCGCATACAGGCCAAGGAGGCAACGCCCGAAACACTGAGCTCGGGCGATAGCAGCAATTCGAACAGTAATACGCCCACATTGAGTTTTCCTTAAATAAAACATGCGGTAATTTGATTTTCTTTTTTTTTTTTTGTTTTTAATTTTACTTTTTATAAAGTAATTTAAGTAAATTACACTAAAAAGTTAAAAGTTTTTAAGCAGCTTTCTTTTTCGCACTGCTTTCTTTTTCATGCAGCTTTCTTTATGTATGTATGTACACGGAAAAGGCTATATTGATGTCACATCTATATATATGGATAATCCTGTCTGATCGATAAACTATGGATGTCACATCCATATAATGGATGCCACATACATATTTCTTTATAATATAAAAAAGTTTATATATTAAAAAAGTTTTTTTTTATGTAATACCCATTAAATTGGTATGATATCCAAGTTTATGGATCAGACAGAATTATCCATTTATATGGATGTGATATCCATACAGTTTTCTCAGTCCACATTTATATGTGTAATACTAATTTAGATGACATTTCAACTAAAATTTTATATTGCCAGTTTAATTCGCTGCAAATTTTGTAGTTTTTTTTTATTTTAATGTTTTAGTACGTCATTTTGTTTCGTTTTATTCGAAATATGCGCGTACTCCATATGTATACATAAATGCATATACATATTATGTATTTAATATTAAGAATTACATGCATAAAATTAATTATAAATAAATGTGCAGTACTGAAACTTAATAAAAAAAAAAAACAAAACAAAAAAAACCGAAAAAATAGTAATGGTAATAATTGGGCTTGTGAGTTCGTTTTGAGTTTTTTTTTTCATAGTTAAATATTTACAGGCATGACTTTATATGGTAATTTTTGATAATTTCGAATGATTTGAATATTTTGAAAATTTTGGAGCTGAACTCATAATAAGTGGTCTTAGCAATTTTGCACTGTAAGCTAGCGATATGTAGTTATTAAGGAAAGGCAGAATATGCAAATGCATATTTTTCTATTGCGCTCCTATTTATAAATGGTTCATATATGTATGTAGGCGTTTTAATTAAACACAAAGATAATAAGCCTAGCTTTTAGAGCAGGGATTATCACACTAATACTTCCAAACATTGTGCATGTGTTAAAAGCACAAAAGCTCTTGGCTACACCCAAAAGAAACTCAATCATTGTCGAAAACTAAAATTTTTAAATTGCAAATGGATAGTATTTTTATTATTAACTTCACAAAAAACCACAAACAAACAAAAAATAAAATAAAAAAATATGAGACGAAAATGCCTGTTTTAGAGCATATTTTAGCGATACCTAAATGCATAATTTTTTCAAATTTTTAGGAAACTGCATATTTCAGCATTTTTTCGCAATTAAAGCACATTTTGTGGCATAATTAAACTCATTAAATTAAATTACCATCAAAGCTTTATTCCCTCATTTTATCTTTAACTTAATTTTTTTTTGTTCAAAACTAGTTACACCGCTTAAAAGTATATTGATTAGCCTTGAAAAGAGCGTTTTGCCTTTTTCGGATATCTTCATTAGAATTTGAAATATTGTTATTTAAGTTTTATTAGCTTTCTCCATACAAAAAAAAAAAAAAAAATTAAAACTATTCGAAGCACACTATTGGGCATTATTTGGAAGAACATTATAGGAAAATTAAAAAAAAAAAAAATAATTAAATACTAATAAAATCATTAAAAGTGTATAGGCATATTTTTTAAACTTAAAAACTGCATAATATTTCTTTTAATTCTTCAAAAAATGGTTGCACAAAAGTGGATTAACTGATGCAGATACGTCGAAACCATATAAGAAAAAAATATTTGCATATTTATTCTGAATGAAAGTAGTTATATTACTTTTTCGCGCAGAATGACTATTTTGTGATTTAGAAACAATTAACGGTACCTAAATAGTTGTTAGATCCATTTTTACTGCGGGCCTGTCATTTTCTCACTACAGAGGCTCGTGCGTTTTTTTTTTTTTTTTTTTGATAACTCAAGCTACGAGAAAATGCGCGTCGAGCGGAATAACTCGAAACTTTACCAATATGCGTAAAAGAAATTAGAGAATTTCTTCAACATCTTGCAGTCCATTCTAGGAAAAAATCAATTTTTTTGTGCTTTTTGGAGCATATTCCGAAATTTTATAAAGCATTTATAAGCGCTTAAAACTCAATTTCAAATGCATATTCTTCCTCGCCCTAGAAATTATTTTCTCGCGTGAAAAAAAATTATATTTTTAGGTTATGAAGAATTTATTCGAATTCGAATAAAGCGCTATACATAATTTTCAGTTGAATTAACGCCATAAAATTAACCCCGATAGAGAGTTTTAGTATTGTTTTATAAAAAGTTCGATCTGCTGTTCAAACTCTTATCTTTCCACGTGGTTCACTTATCACATTATAAGTATATATAAAACTCTAAAGGGGTCGATGAAATTTTCCCTCTGCTGGCTATCATTCACATATAAATTTGGAAGGGGGAAATTTATAGCCAGCAGAGAAATTGTGAATTGAAAGCGGCTATTGTAACCTACAATTCGGTAAAAACCCCATTATGTGAATGATAGCGAGCAGAGGGAAATTTTTATCGACCAGTTAGCGAGTATGGCTACTACTCATTATGGGTTCAAACATTTTTGTTCGATCCGACCTCGCTTGTCTGATGGCGAATCGAAAACGTCAATGAATTTCTAACGGGATAACTTCGTTGATGTGTCTTTGCATTGAAACCGCGCTCTTTAATTTTAAAGTTTAACCCTTTCTTTTCCGTTGTGCTGAATTAAGCTTCGTATTATCGATGAAAAACAAATGAAAATTAATAATACAATTAACGTAAAATCTACTTTGTTCGCTTTACTAAAATACATACTTTAAATACAAATAAAATATTTCTACTTTCTTAACCCATCGCACAATTTCTCATTGTTTGGCTTCCTCCTCCGCCTTCTTTGTGCCAGCTACAGCTGTCTCCTTCAGCTCATCACGCGGATGCCTTCGCTGATCTTCGGCTAATGGACGCAAATATGTTATGCCGCCACCTCCATCTCCGCTCGTCGCTCTTTTCTGTCCAATCTCATCGTTATCGTACATTGCGACGGGCACTACACTTGCCGCCGGTTCAGAGGGTTGCGCCTGCTGTATTAGCCGACCGCGTGTACCATACTGATGGGCTATACGTCGCATGAGCGCCGCATAATCGAACGGTTGATTACGCAATTCGGGATGCTCTTTGATGTATTGCTCGTATGGAACGGGCACCGGCACTGGCACAGCGGTCACCGGATAGCCAGCATCGACGAGCGCCTGGAATTCGCTTTGTGTTAGCGGCTTGCCACCCGGTTGCGGCAGTTGTAGTTGACGAACATCTTCCAGCGACTTGGAGGGTTTGACTAAATTGCTGCGCGACGGCGTGGTAATACCAGTGCCTTGTGAGACGTAGATATTTGATTGGGATGGCGGTGCGGGTTGTGGCGTGTATTGTCGTGTTGGATGGGGTTGCGGTGAAGGCGCTGTGTAGTGTTGAGCTTGTGGTTGTTGTTGTAGCTGAAATTGTTGCTGTGGCTTTGGCTGTGGTTGTGGTTGCGACTGAGCTTGGTACTGCAGCTGCTGTTGGTGCTGTTCATGTGAAGGACTATTTGGATCTGGTGGACTGGGATGGAATTGTGTGGCTTGTTGAGAGCTCTGTCCATTCGATGATTGCTCATAATACACATGTGGATGCAAATATTTAGCGGCCGCTGGCACATTCGGATAATTCGGCGGTTCCTTCTCACGCAACTTGGGCGACGAGGTCGACACCTTTGAGCCATAATGCTTGGAACGCTGCGATTTTGGTCTTGCCGTGGGTGTCAACTCCTGATAGAAATACTGAGTGGGTTGCGTTTGTTGCGCGGGTGTTGGTGATTGCGTTGGTGGATAGACCACTGGACCCAGCTTCTTCTCTTCGACAATATGCTGTGGCACTTGAGTGGCAAAAATCGGCTGCGGTTGCTGGTGGTTGCTAAATTTGAAGAGCGATGGAATAAACGGTTGATTATTGGCATCCACCAATGGCGTGGGTGTAGGCGCTGAGCTCGTTATGGATGTGTAAGCCTTCTGCAAAGCAAGGTATGGCCGTGAGGAACGTGGACGCGGTATTGGATGTGCTTGTATTTCTTGACGTGGCGCATGATGATGCTGATTGACCACCGCTGACGGTTCATTCGAGTTATCCTCCAATTGCGAAATGGATGGCTTATTAGCCGCCAGCAGCTTTTCGATTTCATTCTCTAACGAAGATTGAGCCAGCGGATGATTTCGCAATGTCTTATAGCTAACTTGTGGTTGATAGTAGGCGAGCTGAGGCGGTATGTGCTGCGGTGGAGTTGCTGCTGGTGGTGGTGGCGCGGCAGCTTCTACGGTGGGCTCCGCAATTTGCGGCTCGCTTTGTTGTGGCTGCGATTGCGCTTGCGGATGAGGCAAATAGCGCGGACCACCGCGATGTCGCGGCACATATTGCACATACTCGTGTTGCGGGGGTGCTGGTTGTTCGGCATACACTTGTGGTTGCTGTTGTTGTTGTGGCGCTTGTTGCCGATAACTACCCAAACCTTTACCAGCACGTTCCGTGGTATGTGCCTTATTGCTGGGCGTTGAAGCTGTTGGTGCTTGGTGCTCACGCAGCTGGGCTTCATGGAAGGCACGCGCACGCAGTTCTGCCTCTAAAAGTTTCAAAAATTCCTCTTCGGGTATGATTTGGTAAGGCTGTTGTGGTGGTGGTGCTGCACCCGGCTGAGCTGCAGCCAAATATTGTTTTTGATGCGGTGATGGCGGTCCTACAAATTGATAACGTGGTCCCAGCTGCGGCGGTGGCAGACCTTGGCCGGGGAAGGGATTTGGCGCTTGTATCGCGATGGCGTAACGTTGTTCGGCCTCCTCGGCATTGTTGCGGTATTGTGGTTGTTGTTGCTGCTGCTGTTGGTGTTGTTGGACTTGCTGTTGGTGTTGTTGGAGTTGCTGTTGGTGCTGTTGTTGTTGTGATGAATGTGCGCGTGCTCGTGCTGCCGCTTCCATTGCTTTTTTCGTTTGATGCGACTTGCCGGTCAATTCAGAAGCGCTCACCGATGACTTGGGATTATTGCGACTGATTTCTTGGAGATAAGTGAAATGTTGTATCTGAAATTGGAAGATGAGTAGTGGTAAAAAGTAAAAAAAAGATTGTTTGTGATGAATAATGCAAATAAATGGCACATTAAATTGCTTGACTTCAGGACACTAATGGGTTAATCGTTGTTTTAAAAGCGCACAGAAGACAAAATAAAATAAAAAATAATGAAATTTTGATTATTTGTGGTCCCTGCCACTTATACATACATACATATGTATGTATATACACTCCCTGCAAAAAATGCGATTAATCCGGGACATGTCCTCGATCAATCGCAAGGGAACATGCGACTAATACAATTTTACATCCCTTTATATGGACTGAATTGGTCGCATTTGTTCGAGCATATCCTATGAAGAGACTAATTGTTCAATTTGTATACCCGAACGGGTACCAATGTAGATTAATCACTAACATACCGAATGGGGGTAAATGTAGATTAATCGCTTACGACAAATCTCTTTCGGGATTAATCGCATATATTTTGCAGGGCTGTTAATGCATATATTTTATTCTGAATTTAAAATCTGTCAAAAACAGATAAGCTTGATAATTTTTTATTAATTCTTTAGCTTAAAAAAAGCTTGATCAGTGGATTCGATAAGCTGAATTTGATAAATGAAGCCGCTCTATGCTTCACTACACCTATTTTTGCATCTATTCAAACATACAGACATACATACATACGCACACACATCTTAGTATAAATCGTCGCCCGGATAAATTAATGTCGTATGTTGCATTTGAAGACTTTTGGGAAAACAGGTTTGAAGTTTGGAATTGTATTTCTCCAAAACTTCTGATTAGTTGTTCTCCAAAGTCTGGCAAAACACTACTAGGCCACAAAATTCTTAAATTATTTTAATTTTGTTATATATTTATTATTTTGGAATTTATAAAGGATTTTCTTCAGTAAAATTTTGTCGTATGTTACCTTTAGCAACATTTTTGCAGGAAATTTGTATGACGTACGACAAAATGTGTTCCCAATTTGAACTAAATTAAAATTAGTTAAATATTGTATTTGATTTCTCATAAAAGTAAATAAATTAAATAATTGACAGCAATTAAAAGCACATTGGAAATTAGACGAAATCGCTTGCGACCTTGCACAAACGAAAAAATTCTGCTCAATATCTCTTAAACTAAAGGAGATAGCAAAAAACGGATAATGTCATTCGAAAGATCTTGATTAGTTTAGTATAACTGTATTATTAACTCAATTCGGCCCAAAATTCACATACGACACTAATTTATCCGGGCGACGAAATATTGAAAGCTCAGCGCAACTATTGAATTTTGAATATCTAATCTCGTCCATTTATCACACTAAATTTTGCGCATATATGCATATATATTAAAGGGCTGCACGAATGGATTCGAAACGACCAACAAAATATTCGCGGCCGTCCAATTACAGTACCTACTTGTTTCTGTCGTTTTAGAATAAGCGCAAGTAGAGCACAACCATAAACAGAACCAATACAATTACTTATTCTTAGCGACAATTACATGACCTTAAAAAGGTTCTGCAAATAGTGTACACTACTTGCGAATACTTCGAATATAATCGAAATATATGTATGTACATACATATTTTCATAAACACACATTCAGACGTTGTGTTCAGCAAAATTACGCTGCTAGTGTCAGTGTGTGTATGTGCATATGCATACACACTAGGGCGGGTCAATTGGTAGGTATGCTCTTCGTTTTACAATTTCAATCTATTTACACCTACTTAGCTCAGTTGTTTTCCTTTTCTTATTTGCGCCTACTTGAAACATAACAAAAGAAGAAACCGTTTATATTTAAGTCCTTTTAACTTGATTTTCTTTACTTGTTGCTACATTGCATGCACATATGTACATACATACATTTGTATGTATATCATATGCACATTCAATAAACAAACAGGACATTTTTTTGCTTGCCACATCGCATGTGTGTCATATTAAGGTGGTTTTATGAAGGAAATAAAATTCTCCAGAAATTCGCGAAACACCCCGATTTTCATGCTAATATAATACGGAAATCTATACCTAAAGTTTTGCCTTAATATATTAAAATTTAGAAGTCGTGCAAATGCCTCCAAATTTCTTTCTCCTTTTATATCAGTGATGATACATAATTTTTTTTCAAAGTCCTTAATGAACAAGAAAAACATTTCTTATCATTAAAAAATGGAACATATGTTTGTTGGGCTTTTCTTTTTTGGTCCACCTTAATGCCATATGCACATTAAATAAACAAACAAACCAAAGAAGCAATAAGGTTTTGCGAATTCTTCATAACATGGTTATTATTATGTTCTACTCGATCGTGGCGAATAGTGTACACTAATCGCTCCAACAGAGCAAATAGAAATAGCATTTGTATTCCAAATGAAAAGTATGGGTTTTATTCGTATCTGCATTGAAATTGTGCTGTGTTGTACAATGCATAGAGTATTCGCAAATACAGAAGAGGCAAATGGTATTGTGCAGAGGTCTAATATATATTTATGTACGTATGTATGTATATTTATGACCTCAAAACCAGCACGCCAAAATGAATGATTCAACATTAAGTGTTAGGCGTTGCATTTAAGCATCTCATATTATAATAATAACAACAACAACAGCGCTAATGTTTGAGACTTTGCCAACTTTGCAAATTTGGTTGCAGTTAAAACTAACAAATCGGTGAGAATTTTGTGGCATCTAAACGTACATAGACATTGTACATATTAGGAGTGTTTTATTGGGCATTTCTCTGCTCGCTTATACTCGATTCTGCTCTCTTGGCTGACAGTTTCCATACAAAATGTTAGAGACTTTAAGAGACCTTTAGAGAGTATGCCAGCTACTCATTAAACTGATCTTTACTGATTATGCCAATTATCTTTACTGATTATGCCAATTTTTTCTATTGTCAATAAGTGAAATGGTTTCAAATTTTTGTCAATAGATGTCTCCCCTATCTTCGAATTCAACGCAATACCGTTCATTAGAAAATGTTTTCCAATTCCGTACCAAAGAACGTATATTGTACAATTTACGTTCTTTGTACGTACTTTAACGAACGGTGTTCGAAGATAAGGGAGACATCTATCGATAAAAAGTTGAAGAAATTTCATCAAATAAACACAACTTTTTTCCAATTCCTTTACTTTAACGAACGGTTGTTTAATTTTCTCTTGTTTTTATACCAGTGGTTGTTTTTTTCGCAAGTCTCTAACTCTTGCCCAATCGAATACGGCTATTGAATGCATAAATATGTACATGTGTATGTATACACAGCTATGTTTGTATATTTAGTAGCGGTTAAAAATAACTTGATCGTACACATAAATCTGCTTTTATGTAAATATATACATAAGCATTAATTTCTGAGGGCGTAACAAAATTGGCGATCAAAATGATTAAGCGTGAAGCAGTAAAACTTTATTTTTATGTTTTGTTGCATTTGCGTACATATACACCTATGTATGAATATGCATGTATAAACATGCATATCGTCGTTTAAACTTCATAATCGCTTAAGCGAAACTTTCATAAACGTCTATTCCAAAATTGAAATTTGCCAAACTTTAACATCTAGCGCCCATCTCTATCCACACACACCATAAATTTGGTTTTGGGAAGCTCGGGAGCTATATTTCCTTCTAATGTCCTTTTCAGCTCTAAAGTTGTAGAGTTGGGCATCTGTAAATCAATTAAAATTTTTGGCACATATGTATGTCGTGTAGGCGGTTATTAAATTTTCACTTAGGCGGTTATGAAGTTTAAACTACGTTATGCAGGCAGTTAAACTCATTTTAATTATTATATTTTATTACTTATATAAATTTGCATGTGCTACCATAGATATTCATACGGATAATAAAAAAAAAATATATACATACATAAATAATAAAATTAATATAATCACAATGTTTAGCTAACATTTAATCACCGGACGCTTATGCAGAAATACACACTAAAAATTAATAAATCTACAAGTAGCAAAAAGGTCAATAAAGATGTTGGTTTTGCAAATTATTTTCTGAAGAGGATGAACTTATAGAAATGGCTAAGGGAACAAATATTTCTGCGCCTGGGAGAATAGAGTTTCGTTGCGCCACTTTTTGTAAATCTATGCCGCTGTGGTGCAGTGGGTAGAGTGCTCACCTGCTATGCCAGAGGTCTCGGGTTCAAACCCCAGTCCGAGCAAAACACCAAAACAATTTTTCTAATTAGTAAAAATTCAATTATTGGGGTTTTTAAGAGCAGCGGTCACCTCTTGGCAGTGGGCGGTATTTCTGCCATGAAAAAGCTTCTCACAAAAATGCATTCGCCGTTCGGAGCCGGCATAAAACTGTAGGTCCACCCAATTAGTAGGAAAAACAAAAAAAGGAGCACACTTCGAATTGGGAGAGAAGCTCAGCCATAAAACTCGTCAGAGTTATAATAGCGCCATTGTATTATTATTTATATTATTATTATAATAATATTACTAAAAAAGGTCGTTTGATGATTAAAGTTGAAAATTAAAGTTTTTTTTTGTCAATTTCGCCAAAAAGTCATTCCCCAGAGAGGTTTTTGTGCCAATTGATCGGGTTGTAAAGTCTAATACAAAAAAAAAAATGATTTATAGAGGAAAATAAAAACAGAATCCAACAAAAATGTTTAAGCGTTAACAAAGCCGAACGAATTTGCATTACATTCATAGAAAACATATTTATAAGGGCATAGGAACTTCGACATTTCTTCCCGTAACAGATCGTACTAAAGTACCACAATCGTAAGCAAAATAAAGAGAAAATCAAGTACCTCATCTACAACTGCCTGGCTTTGAATGGCGTCAGCCGGCAATCCCTGGAGACCTCTTGGCTGGGCAGCATACGACAATTTTTAGATATCGGACTTGGTGAGGTTCAACAGGCTCTCAAGTTAGTTCAAAGAAGTGGAGTAATATGTCTTTTGTGGTATAAAAATGAGCCGCTGCATTGACGTAAATGTGCCGCTGATACCGCAGTCAGTCCAACCTACATCTGTCTAACCAAAGTATATACATATATAAGTATGTACTTTCTTTATCCATGGACTGGACCAATTCCCAAGCAAAGTTTGGTACATCTCATCCCTAGGATTTTCAGCAATAAAACTCAAGCTATTTTGAAGATCTATGACATACATATGCAATTGTTTTTTTTTTTCTATTCAAAAGTGTTTTAGTTCTCAGCTTTGACACAAATGGTGTTTTGCAAAACATTAGCTTTTAGTTTAAACAAAAAAAAAAAAAAATTCGGCTATAAATAAATGCTATATAGTATATTTATCACAAGACAAATTTTCCCAATAAAACTACAAATGAACAAATACACATATGTATGTACATATGTAGTATGTATGTATATACATCAGCATAAAATTCAACATCACTGCGCGCATCAATTCTTCCCAAGTATTGCTCAACTTAAAGTTGCAAGTTACTCAACTGCGATTTCGTTTGACCCAATTTTGCGTGCACATGTGAAAACACACATGTATGTATGTACATATGTACATACTCGTATATAAGCAAAAACATATCAACATGCATAAATTTGGACACGAAAGTACAAGCAAGTCTAATGCGTACTTAATTTTGGATGAATTGTCATGAATCTGAATTTTATTTTTTATGTTTTTTTTTTGGTTTTGTTTCCCACAATTTGGTTGATTGTTTAAACCAAAAAAAAATAAAATAAAAACATTTATTTTTCCTTTTCGCCCGCTATAAACGTGAGTATATGAATATTTTCGTACGCTGTTAAAGTTTTTTTCTTGGCTTTGATTGCTGCTTTGATGCAAGTTTTGGTGCTTTATTATTAGTACGTTTGTTTTTTCTTTTGTTTTGTTTGCTTGAGCAGTGAAATTACAAAAATTATATGTACAGAAATTTTCATAGCCTCGTGTGTATGATGTAACTAAGATTAGCATGTATTTTGCATTGCTTTTATTTTGCGTGGCAAGTTTATTCTTTTTGATTTTCTAATTTTGTAAATAATTACAGTTTTCTTGCTTTTCAACGATGATTGCTTGTTCAAAATAAAAAGAGAAACAATGGAAATGGTCGTGACTTACTTTGAAAACAATTGTTTGTGTGCGGCGCAGCAGACACGCAGCGAAAATACGCGTGCGTTCGCAGCAGCAAAGCGGCTTTTTTGGGTAAATATGTACATACATAGATATTTCTTTTTATAGACAATTTGTCTTTGAAGGTGAGAGTAATATCTATATAGGTTATCTCATGGCTTGTGTATTTAATTGCTAAATACACATACATATATACATTCATACATACATACATACATCCAAACTTAGATATACATAATGTATACATTGTACATATTGCTATCAAAATGTTTTTTTTTTTTTTTTTTTTTTTTTTTTTATTAGTGTTTATTTATTTCGATGTTGATGATCTTATATACTAAAATAAACAATAGTTTCCATTTAATAATACAATTATACAATGACTCTAGACGAGTTCTCATGTACTTGGCGGGCTACATATGATATAATATAACATTTTATTAGTTGATAGCTCTTATGTGTAACCGCTTTAACTTAAAGCTTGTATGAACCGTAATTATGTTGCAGAGAAAAAAACAGTAAAAAACAATGCCTGATTAAATATTTATAATAAAAATAAAATTAAATAAGGGAAAGTTCTGTCGGATGTCCGGCATGAGCAGGTGTTGTGGTTATATATCATTTAGCCACCAGCATTGTCTTATGATGGAAGATGCTTCTAGTTTGTCTCTGTCAGAGATATATGTATTAAAACGTTTGTTTTCTGTGTTAAGTGTTTTCGAGGTAATTATTTTCATATTGGCTCTTCTAAATATGTGATAGATTATCGGTATGTGATCTTTATTTTGTATAAATAAATTCCTGTCAAGGTAAAGGAATGATTCTGGGGGTGTAAATCCATTTCTAACTGTAAGGGAAAAGTATTCTTCGCTCTCATAGAAGGGTGCACTTATCAGTGTGTTATTGTCATTGTTAAGACAGCGTAGTATATGTCTCCTTGTCAAATTTATTATGTGGCAGTCAATTCTCGGTACTTTTGCTGTACTATAGACCTTCGCATTCGAAATGTATTTGGTATAATTACTATGTGCTGACCTGTATAAGGAAGTACAGGATCTCAAAATTTTACGTTCAAACTTTCTCAGTCTTTCCATGTATGATGGTGATATGTTAAACCAAATCTGGCATCCGTACGTAAGTATAGGTCTTAAAAGTGTTTGATACATAATAGATTTCAGCCTTTTATCCAAAAATTTTGTCGAGAACATTTTTTTATAAGCATGGAACGCCTTAGTAGTTTTCGTTATTTGGTAGTTAATGTGATCGTTATAGTATAAAAATTTATCAAGATATATACCAAGGTATTTGACTCTCTCGGATTGTTTAATTATGAAATTGGATTCGTTCGAAATAATTTGAAACTTTTTCCAATTTTTTTTAATGTTTGAGTTGCATTTTTTGATAGGAGGGCGAAACAGAACTGTTTCACATTTGTTAGCGTTAACTTTGAGTTGCCAATCTATTGTATATTCTTCAACAGTGTTGTATTTACTCTGAAGATTTTTGTTTATGTTAGTAATTGAACTATCGGAGTGATAAATAACGACATCATCGGCAAATGCTATTATGTTGTCTATTTTATGCAATAAGTCTAGTATGTAGATATTAAAAAGAATGGGGGCATTTACAGTACCTTGCTGCAGTCCATTTATTATATTAAATTCTCGTGTGCTTTTTATACCATTTGTATATACCAAGAATTTTCTATTAGAGAGCATATTATAAATTAGTATTACAAGATGAAGAGGGAATTTGTATCCAATGAGTTTTGTTATGAGTCCTTTTACCCACACTTGATCGAAAGCCTTTTCTATGTCGAGGAAGCAAGCTCCTGTGACATATTTTTTGTTCCAGTTCCAGTTTATTTCGGAAACCAGAAGGCTGATGGCGTGAATAGTTGAGTGCCCATATTTAAAACCGAATTGTTTGGAACTTATTAGGTTATTACTTTCGATAATTCTATTAATGTTTATGTTTATAGCTACCTCGAAAACTTTACTAATATTTGGGAGCAAGCTGATTGGTCGAAGATTTTTGATATTGTTTTTATCTTTGTCTTTTTTAGGTATCACTATAGTTTTGGCGATTTTCCAAAGGGATGGGAAGTATGCATTGTTCAACATGTTGTTGAAAAGCGTACAATATTCTAAAATTATCTCTGTGGATAAATTTTTTAGGATGATATTTGGTATTTGATCTAAGCCTGATGAGAGTTTGCCTTTCAAATTCGCAAATACATCTGAGAGATCGTTGGGGAGAATGAAGAATCTTTCAGTTTGTTCTTCGGAGATGTTGTTTGCCCTCTTTTCGATGTTAAAAGTTGTTTTGGTCGCTTCGATGCTGTCGAATAAAGTTTTTGTTTTCAAAAACTCGTTGAAGCATTCTTCAACCTGTGAATGAATGAGATTGTCAGGTTTGTTCTGTTTTGGAGAGTGGATTGATTCAAAATGAACGCCAATTATATCAACTATTTCTTTGCTATTTTTAATAGTGTAATTGTTGGTTGTGGTATTCTTTTCAATAACTGTACAATCTAGTCCGGCTTCTTGTATGAGTGGGGATGAAGCAAATGGAATACAAAGATGACTGATAGTCTCTCCCTGATTTTTTATAAAGGATTTTTTAATTTTTGACATTTTAAGAGGATCGTTGGTCTTGATAAAGGATAGTTTTCGTTCAAGTTGCTTGTTTATATGTATTTTGATGTTGTCCTGAATTAGTTTCTTTATTAGTTTCAGTTTGGCTTTTTCTTGTTGTATGGTGCTATAAGAGCAATGTAATTGTAGGCGATTATAATTTTTTATCAAAGTAAGTGTTTTACTTTTTTCTGAAAGTAATGATTTTATAATTGGTATGTTAGTAAGTATGTTAGTAGTGCTGTTAGATTTTGTATTTGGTACATTCTTTTCTATGGCTGTTAATATTATTTTGTTAAGTTTATCTAGGTGATGGTCGATCTCAAAGTTTTTAAGATTCCTATTGTCCGGTGTGCGCGTTTTATTTTGAAGTTCTGAAGTCAAGGTGCTTTTAAAATTTTTCCAGTTTGTTTTTTTATAGTCCAAGGTTTTTTGTTGCGAGTTGCCCAGTAATGTGAATAAGCTATTGTTGTCTCTACGAGCGATAATTTCTATGGCGTTATGATCGCTATCGTAGTTAAGGCAGTTGAGACAGTTGACTGTGTCGTTGCTTTTTTGTATGTTTAGTCTATGGTCTGCAATACAGATGTCTAAAAACGAATTAGATCTTAAGTATGACGGAGATACAGAGGCATATAGTTTGCAGCGGTATCTCATCTCATTTGACGTAAGCCAATCTTTTAGTGATTTGCCTTTAGAATTTTCTTGGACATTACCCCAGTCCGCGTGCTTACTGTTGAGGTCTCCGGCTAGTATATAGTAATGATTCAATTGTTCAAGGTTTAAAGCTTCAAAAACTGTGTTGAGTTCTGTTTTAAATACGTCATTATTGTTCCCTGCCGGATAATATGCTGCTATTATGTATAATATATTATTTGGAGGCATATGTATTTTAACAATACAAGTTTCAAAAACTGTTAAGTTATCAGTTTTACGGTTAAAAACTTTGGTAAATTTTATATTTTCTTTGATTAGGATCGCTGTTCCACCACCTCTCATACCTGCCGACCTATCTTTCCTTATTAAATTATATCCAAGAAATTTTAGCTTATGTTTCGGGTTTAATTTAGTTTCATTAAGTAATAATATGTCTGGATTTCTATCTTTTATAAATTTATTTAAGTCTAATCTTCTGCATAAGTTTATGAGTGAGTTAACATTAAGGGAAATAATGTTTAATTGAGGTTTATTAACAGTTTGTAAGGGTCTACCACTCATGCTGAGTCCATAATACCACATATCGCATCGACCCTTGCAGTCTGCAATTGTAATTGTTTCTGTAGGTTTGTAATTTGTTTACTTAGTGTTAAGATTGTATTTTTTAATTCTAATAGAAAAGAATTTTGCATGTTTTGGTTATTGGTAGTATCAGGAAGAACTCGCTCTTCTCTAACAACGTTTGCATAGCTTAGATTATGATTAGTAGATTTGTTATAATTAATAGGGTGATTAGTTTTAGTCGTAGCTAAACTTTGTTTTTTTAGTCTCATTTTCTGTTGCAGCTCTTTATAGCGTTCACAACCTCTGTATGATGCTGGGTGTCCATGTTGTTTGCATAGTACGCAGTATGGGTCTCGTTTTTCTGCTGGGTCACCTTCAGAAGAAGGGCATTGTTTGCTATTGTGTAGCCCACTGCATTTCACACACCTGGCTGGCATATTACAATTGGCCGCACTATGAAAAAAGTTTTGACAATTCCTACATTGTGGGATCTCGGGTCTGCGTAAATATTCCCATTTGATACAGTGATATAGTATGCATTTGATGGCTTTTAATTCATTAACGTTGCTGTCAGCGCTTACTTGTACCATGAATATAGGAAGCGTTATCTTTTTCTCTACAGATTTCTTCGTAGTGAATTGATTTACTTTAAGTATGGTGAGATTATCATTTTGGTAGTGTTGAAGTTCATTTAAGATTTCTTCGCATTTGGTATTGCCGTTGAGGCCTTTCAGCAGATAAGTTTTAGTTTTTAAGCATTTTGGTGTATAGGAATAGTATTTTACCTTGGCTTTTTCAAAATATCCGCGGACTCTTTTATAGTCGTCGAGATTTGTTAAATAAATCGCTATTTTATTTTGGTTATATTCTTTTATTTTAAATTGAGTTATCTTCAAACCATCTTTAATCAGTTCTATTATTTGTTTCGATTCTACATCGAATGTGTTAATTGGAGGAATGTTTTTGCTGTTGCTATTGTTTTTCACATTTGTATTTGCATTTTGTTCTTGTTTATTTGTTACACTTGTAGCTGTAGCTTCGGCTGCTGCTGCGCTTGTAGATGGGTTACAGTTGTTGTTTATAGTATGAGCTCGTGTTTCTTCGCTATCATTACTTAGTTTGTTGGTTTGCACATATTGTTGGAATTTTATGAATGCTTCATTACACTCTTCTAGATCTTCGTCTAGTATTGCGTAGTAATTGTTTTTGCTGGTTTTTGACATCGTGTTTTCTGTCACGCTGTCATTTTTTCTTTTTCTTGTCAAGTCATTATTTGATGAATTTATAATTTTATTAAACACAGAGTTAAGCGCATTGCGCTCGTTCATAATAATGAACTACTATTTCTGCTAGTTTATATTACACTTGCCACTTCTCAAACAGTGATTTAGATATTAAATAATTTGGTTTTTGTATTTGCACAAGGCAAAAGAAGAACGCTATCCGAATACGTGTTGTTCGCTACGTCATGAAATAAATACTCTGCTATCAAAATGTCATTTTACTTCTGCGCTTTTTTCGGTCAAGGTTTTAGCTTAATTGAAATGTTTCTATCTAAGCCTCACTTTGTTTCGTATTTTTGCTTAAAAAATCTTGTCTCCTTAATCACATTAAAATGATTAGAATTATCTTACATTACAACAATTGTTATTTTTTATTTGCTTTTTTAATTGCAATATTATTGCGGTAAACCAGCGCTAGTTTCTATGCCATTTCGCAAAGTCCAAGTGCGTTTGCCCGTAAAGCAAAGCGAAAGACTTAAGCGACAAACTTTATAACCTACAAAGTTCAATGCTTATTGATATTTGTTGTATGTTTTGTTTGTGTAATCAAATGATCTCTGTTGATTAATTAGATCAGTTTATATTGTAGCTATTTTTTTTTTTGGTTTCCGTTAAGTCGTTTAAGGTGAGTTTTGTAGATAAAAAGACCACATTTTGGTTTATTACACACCTTCCGCTCTAAAATTGCATTTAATGGCTGTAAAAAAAAAAAATAATAATTGGCATTGAAAATGACATTTACACCGTTATAAGTATATACAAATAAACACTAAAGCATAAAACTTTAGTTGCAAACAAAGCTATATTTCATTATTATTAAATCGAACTTGTAGGTGGTATTAAAACTTCAACAAACTCAAGCGTCTGTCTAGCTGAAAAATAACATAGAAATATGTATTACTTTTGCAGCATTAAATTCGTTATAGCGCTTCTTTAAAAACATATTGGGCCATATTAATAAAAGCTGAGCATTTGCTTTTACTTAAAATTTGAGACCTTTTACTCAAATTTTGAAATTTGGTTCATACAAATTGATGTCAAATTTTTAAAATCTTGAGTAAAATTATTTGCTTCGTTTTTATTAATACGGCACATTGTCAACTCTTCCAACATCATAAAAGCTTATCACATAATACAAGAAGCAAATTTTCACAAATTCCAATAGCAAACATGCAACATTGGCGAGTGTAAAATCATTGTTTGTTAAAGTGGTAAAACAATAACTAAGTCAGACAGTGATTTGCTGAATTGTAAACATGTTAATTTTGTTTGCTGACCACTTTGTAATCAACAAAAAGCGGAAAAAATGAAGAAAATGTTTTATTTTTAGTTTGATTTTTTTTTTCATTCAGAATCGTGCATGAAGAACTAGTCACGACTCTGCGATCTGAGTAAGTACAAATTTGTGCTACGAAATCGCCTGGATGCTGATGTTTGTATGTACATACTCAACTGCTTGAATAGCAGACCTACTGACATTGTAATCGATGAATGAATCTCGGCTGCTGCTGTGAAAACAGATGAGTCGTTTTAACTATCCTTCAAAAATTTATGAGAAAAAAATAACAAAGATTGAAAATATGTTCGTAGAATTTTTGTTATAATATTTATTGACATATAATAGGTTTTTAAATCTGTGCCGTTAAATTAAAATAGCTTAACTCAAAATATGGTGAACGGAGAAAAATCGATTTTTTGTCAAAATTTAAACTATTGGACCAATTGGGATTTTTAAAAGAGAAAATAAAAGATTTGCAGTGTTAGATAAGGAATAGTTGTGAAAGAGAAATCTTCAAGCAAAGTGTATGGCGAAAAAATTAACTTTTATAACTTAAGTGCTTTTATTGAATAAAATTTTTACGAAAAGCAGAATTAAATCTAGTTAAGTTTTTTTTTTTATTGAACTGAATTCTTTCCAACAAGGTTTTTATCTCCATTTAACTCTAGTTAAGTGTATTTAATAAACAGAAAACACAAATGAATGTGCCCACATAACTCTAGTTAGGATGTTTTAATAAAATGATTTTCATACAATACTAGATTTAAGTGAAGATAAGTTACTTTAACTCATGCACAATGTTTTTTATTTGAGGTAGGATAATTTGTATATCTTAATAACTTTTAACTATTACTCCGATTTCAATGGGGATAAGACAGATCGATGTATTTTCCTCCAAAGATTAACACTATAACAATAACTCAATTTCGCACTATCTCGAGTTAGGCTACTTTAATTTGCGGGCACAGAAATATTCATTGTTCACATAATTCCTGTTTGTGATGGCATGAAAAATGGAGGCAGTTATACTCTTGCTGGATACATGATCATCAAAATGAGATCTGTTCTTCCCTCAGATATCGGACTATGGAATATATATGTTTATTTTAGACTACTCGGCTCATGATTGTGATCGTTAAGTTTGTAGAGATTCCAAGCATGGCAGTTATTGTGCCAGAAACTCCAGTAAAATACTGATTATAAGCTTCACGAAACTTTTTGGATGTCCTGTCTTGTTTCTAGGTAAAAATTACCTTGAGCTCTCAATGCATTTAAGATAGCCCCATCTTCTAAGAAAATAACAAAAGGTAGAGAGCTTCAGCGGAATGATTTTCAGTGTCAATGAATATACATTGTAAGTAAAAGAGTTTGGACTTTGAATTTTTCCACGATAAAAAAAACAAACTCCCAACTGAGTGCCTAGTAATCAAATTTTCACACTTTTCCCCTCTTTCCTTTTTTTAATTACCATTAGTCGTCAAAGTTTTCAAGCGGCTGCTATTTGCATTTAAAATCTTTATCTAAGACAACAGTAACTCCAACACAAAGTAAATAAAACATATAACTGCTTTATTACCAGCTTGGCTGTGTAAACTTGCAATTATCTAATTAAAATTTAAGCGTTGTTGTTGTTGTAAGTGATTTTACTCTATGCGCCTTGCATATTTAATTCGAAGGCGACTTTAACAGCAATAAAAAAAAAACAACATCTAACAACAAAACATAATAACAATCATTCCTCCGATTGTTCACTTCTCACTTCTCAACACTCAACATTCAATCTCGCCAAAACTCACCTCTTGACTCTGCTCCAGCGTTTGTTGACTGTGCGGTCGTATTGTCGCCGGATAATTACGCAATTGCGGCTCCTGATGATCTTCGTGCTGTTGATGTTCATGCGGTGCAATGGGACGTATAATGAATTGATTTGGTTTGGGTCCGTAAATTGTTTCCTGCGCATTTTCCGGATCATCGATGCTAACGACTGTGTCGGAACGATGATTCGCATAAATGGCTTCATCTTTAGCGCCCAATTGACGTTTATCTTTCACTGTTTCCTCTATCGCTGCGGTTGAAGGTGATGTCAGCGCTGCTGTAGCCGTAGCGGATGTGGATTTTGTTTGTGTTGCTGTAGCAGCAGCAGTTGGCTCAACGACAATGCTGGCATTTGTTTTGGCATTGCTTGCTGTTTCGCTTGCTGTGTGAACATTTAAAATGCCTGGAGGATAGTTTACAAAGAGGAAAAAACACAGAATTTAATGTCTTAACAGAATTTGAATATTCCGAAAGGTTTGTGGTTTTTAAAGTGCAACTTCTATGACCTCAAAGCGAGAAAGTCTGAGGCCATAACGTAAGTGTAAAGTTCATGTAGCTCTCAAATGTAACTAGCCTTTCCTAAGTATTCAAATAAAAATTAGTATGTATGTATGCATATTAGGGTGGGGCGATTTGTATGGAGGGAAATTAGTCGATACCGCTCTATCGAAATTCGGATTCCTCTCATTTTTCTGAGCAGAAAACTCCTCCACGAAATTTGTCTAAAATTAATTTTGATGTTCCGGAATTTTGTTTTTATGAACCGAGACGAATTTTTGAAAATAAAAATTGGGCAAAAATCGACAAAAAAATATCCAGGCCAATATGCACATCGAATTGGTGCAGAATTTTTTGCTGAATCCAGATATGAAATCGAAACTAAAATCGGATGATCCGTTTTCGAGATATAGCGTGATTTCCGGTTATGGAGGCTGAATGCCCAAAATAGCATATTTTCGCGATTATCTCTTGTTGTGTACAATACATCTTAATTTTTGTTGCAAACTTTTTAAAGATAAGTTAATACAATATATGAACAGTATTTTAAAATATTAATTTATCTTCCGGTATGGGAAAACTAGAATGCACTATTTTTTCCTTGGCCCAAAAGTGCGGTATGGGTTCTCTATGTTATAGTTATCCGATACCGAGGAATTTCGCCGACAGCGCTTTGTGTACAATAAATGCTCTGAAAACAAAATTTCATAATTTTATCTGCAAAAATTGAGGAGTTATAACCCAAAACGTAGACGTATGCTGTTTGGGACTTGTTTTTTTACTTTAGTCAACTCTAAAAAAAACTCAAGGTTACTCATACGCCATAGCGTACTATTGGAAGCAAAAAACAAATTTCAGAAGCATAAGTCTACGTTTTAGGGAATAACTCTTAAATTTTTACAGCTACAATTCTGAAATTTTGTTTTCAGAGCATTTATTGTACACAAAGCGCTGTCGGCGAAATTCATCGGTATCGGATAACTATAACAAAGAGAACCCATACCGCGCTTTTGGGCCAAGGAAAAAAGAGTGCAGTTTTCCCATACCGGAAGATAAATTAATATTTTAAAATACTGTTCATATATTGTATTGACTTATCTTTAAAAAGTTTGCAACAAAAATTAAGATGTATTGTACACAACAAGAGATAATCGCGAAAATATGCGATTTTGGGCATTCAGCCTCCATAACCGGAAATCACGCTATATCTCGAAAACGGATCATCCGATTTTAGTTTCGATTTCATATCTGGATTCAGCATAAAATTCTGCTTCAATTCGATGTGCATATTGGCCTGGATATTTTTTTGTCGAATTTTGCCCAATTTTTATTTTCAAAAATTCGTACCAAATTCCGGAACAACAAAATTAATTTTAGACAAATGTCGTGGAGGAGTTTTTTACTCAGAAAAATGAGAGGAATCCAAATTTCGATCGCGCGATATAGGTTAGTAAATCGCCCCACCCTAATGCATATTCGTTTAAGGGTTACAGCACTCCTCAAAGCAACAATTGGTAATAAAAACACATACATATTTCTAAAATACCTACAAGAACTCGTCTCTTTCAAATAAACAAAAGAAATATGCAGGAATAACCACAGAATTACAGGATGGCGGAACAGCTCATTGGTTCAGCTCACAATCTTAGATAACGCAATTGACGTTACTACATCTTAATAGAGTGGTAGCATGAACGAAATGCAAGATTATGGCGGCCCTGCTAGTATATGTACTCTGCACGAAGAAAAATTGGGTCTAGTTTAAGAAAAGACAATCGATGGATTTACAGGCATAACACTTGAAGTCCTAATGGGGAATTTTACTTAGCTTAATACCTCCAATTTTTCTAGCTTTTGGAGGAAAAAAATTTGAAGAGCCTCCCTTTCCTGTCTGCTTCGAAAAGGCATTAGTACCTGGATGACCGAGCTTATCTCCGGCTGCATTTTTTTCA